>CM053585.1:438771659-438804310 GCA_028646515.1 Pseudochirops corinnae
ACAGGCACTGCGGTTGGGAGATCCATCCTGCCCTACCGAAAAGTGACATAAGAGAGAATGGACTGGGGGAGGGGGGACACGCTGGGATGGCTGTTTTGGGGTGGTGGGTGGGGGAAAGAGGGGGAGAAAATATGTAACTCAAAATCTTGTGGAAATGAATGATGTAACCTATAATAAAATTAAAAAAAAAAAGACCAGGTGCAAAAAAAATACAAATCTACTTCCAGAAATTTCATTACTAAAATGCTTTAAAAAAAAAAAGTTGTATGATTCTGAGATAATCATGTGTTTAGTCTGAAGTGATTGGATTTGAGTGGAACTGGTGCAGGGATATGTTTGAATCCACCTTTAAGAACTGACTGTTAAATTTTTAGTGTAAGCATTTATACCTTGGAAATCAGCAAATTCTGTAAGTCAAGGTTTAATTTATTGCTTTATAGTTTTTCTAGGTTTGAGAAAATGTTAGTGAAATGTAAAGAATGCTGATTAAACTTAAAAGTGTGTTATACATATCTTCCTCTCTCCTCCCCAGATCTGGTTGTTAAACATTTACTAGCATACCTCTGAACTTGGGGAATGAGGAGAACTAAGGAAAAGATTCTTATTAAAATCCCTTGTAAAGAGCACCTTCATTTAAAAAAAAAAATGCTTCCCAGAACAGCAGGGACATTTGTACAGAGCAAAGATGCATTTAAGGCATTTCATTTCAGAAATCAACAACAAAGCATCATAATACCAAGTGCAAAGTCCACATAAAATTCCATTTTGATAAATATTTTCAAATGCAGAATCTATCAAAATCACTACCAGTCAAATATAGTCACCTGTGTCAGCATCATTTGTAGGAAAAATGCTTCTTCCATATTTAGTATTCAACAATTCTTTAAAACGACCAGAGGAAAAAATGACAGCCCTACTTGGGGTACTAACAACACCAATGACAGTAACAGGTGGCATTTACATAGAACTTTAAGATATACAAAGCATTTTACAAGCATCTCGCTTTATTCTCCCAACAACCCTAGGCAAAAAGAGGTCATTGCACTTGCCCAGGGTCACAGAGCAAGTAAGTATCTGAGGCTGGATTTGAACTAAGGTCTTCCTAAGGTCTTCCTGACACCAGACCCAGGGCACTGTACCAGAGCCAAATGCAATTGCAAAACATTAAAAAAAAAAATTAAAATACAACAAAACAGAGATGATGTCAATATATGGTTTTCTAGGTCAAATAAGTGACCTGCAAGGATCCTTATGTACAGTTCAGTGGTCCCTGTTTCTATTTGAACTTGACATCACTGTAAAAGGCTTTGGGAATATCCAGGACAAAGGAATCAAAATGGGAGAAGGAATGTTATATATATGAGGAAAAATAACTAAAGTATGAAGGCTGGCATGTGCAGAAGGGAGTATGATACAAAAAGAATGGTAAGGTAAGAATGGACTAATTTGTGAATATCTTTAAATCTCAGGAGCAGCTACATGGCACAGTGGAGAGAGTGCTAGGCCTGGAATCAGAAAAACATGTCTTCCCGAGTTCAAATCTGACCTCACACCTTGGGCAAGTCACTAACTGTTTGCCTCAGTTTCTTCACCTGTAAAATGAGCTGTAGAAGGAAATGGCAAACTACTCTAGTATCTTTGCCGAGAAAACCCCAAATAGGGTCATGATGAGTCAGATACAACCAAAATGACAGAACAAAAATTAAATCCCAAACAAAATATTTTGTATTTGATTCTTTTTTTTTTTGAACTAGGAAAGCAAGGCAATTGGGGTTGATTTGCTTAAGGTCACACAGTCAATAAATGTCAAGTGTCTGAGATCAGATTTGAACTCAGGTCCTCTTGATTCCAGCATCAGTGCTCTATTCACTGCGCCACTTAGGTGTCCCTTTATATTTGATTCTAAAGATAATACATCACTGGCATTTATTGAGTGGGGCAGGGTGTGACATAGACCTACTCTTTAGGAAAAATTATTTTAGCTGCTTTGTGGGTGGTTGAATTGAAGTAGAGAAAGACTTGACACAGGACCAATCAAGAGGTTATTCCAATGTTCTAGAAAAGAGGTTTTGAGACTCTCCATAAGGATGAAGGCTGTATGAGTGGAGATAAGTCTATGAAAGATGCCATAGTGAAAGAAATGACAAGAGCTGGCAATGAAATACCAGCCATTAAATACAATAACTTGATTTTAGAAAACCTACTGCACAGGGTAGGATCTATGATTTCATCAGAGTGAGACACTCTGCAAGTGGTCTAAACACAATAAATGAGTCACAGTGAGTTGCCTAAGGAAAGGAGAGGTGAAGTCACCTGCCCAAGGTCGTGATAACAAAGGCAGGATGAACCCATGTGATCCTAACTGCAAGCCCTGTCTACTACACAATGCCACCTCTACCTCCGGAAAATACTAATAAATAAATCTTTCTATCACTCAGGTGTGAGCAAGACCACATGTTGAAGTGTTAATGGGTGTTCCTCCTAAGAAATACATTTTAACAGGGGTCTCTGGATGATACAGTGCCTTAGCCCAAAGGAATTAATTTAAAAGTAGGATTTGATTAAGAGCAAATAAATTGATTAAACAGTTACACTAAAAGAGATGGGCCTTATGAAAGTAGCCAACAAGAAGAGCAAGAAATGATTCTTGCATATTATTTGGTAGATATTTAATAAACACTTGCTAATTGCTTGAACAATCATATTAAAATTAGGGATAAAAATATTTTTCCTGTTTTTAAAGGTTTTAGTAAGTGACAGCTTATGCCCACTGCTGTCCAAATATTTTCTAAGTGTGAAGAGTCTTATTCACAGAGGGTTAGCCAATAGGTTATGAATATTTGTGGTCATACTCAAGAAGGCATGGGTGGATTATTATGCAAGCTTGGTGGCAAAGGGTATAAAATTCTGGACCTGGAATAAGGAAGACTTTAGTTCAAATTTGGCTTCAGACACTAACTAGCTATGGGACTCTGGGTAAGTCACGTAACCTCTCTCTCCCTCATTTTTTCTCACATTCATATATTACAATTTATTCAACCAATCATCTATTGTCGAGCACTCCCTTATTTTCCAGTTGTTTGCTATCACAAAGAGCTGTTATGTGTGTGTATACACACATATATATGTATGTATATATCGTACATATAAGACCTTTTCCTATTTCTTTAATATATTTTAGGTATGGGGCTAGTAACATTTTATGTAGAATTTTAAATTACTTTCCATATTGGTAGTACCCATCCACAGGTCTGCCAACAGTTCATCAACGCTCCTTTGTTCTTACAGTCCCTCCAATATTCATAATTTTCTTTTTATATCATCTTTTCCAATATGATGGGGTTGAGGTAGAATTTCAGAATTGCTTTAATTTGCATTTCTTTAATTAGTAATGATTTGGAACATTTTTTTAATATGACGACAGATAGCCTGGGTTTCTTCTCTCTCTTTTTATTATTCCAGTTCATTTATTTTAAAATTATTTATTTATTTTTAGTTTTCAACATTCACTTCCAAAGATTTTGAGTTCCAAATTTTCTCCCCATCTTTCCCCTCCCCCTTCCCTCAGTTTCTTTATCTATAAGATGAGAATAATAACAGTATCTACCTCCCATAGTGGTTTTGGAGATCAAATGAAATAGCATATACTTTGTAAATTTTAAACCATTATATAAATATAGCTCTTATTATTATGCCTCAAAGTAACCTAATTCTGACAAAGTACATCCTTGTGCATGATTTGTTTTATGGGTCTGAACCAACCCCAAGATTTGTAGGACCTCACAAGTTTGTTTAAAAAATCTGAAATCATATACAGATTAAGTAGTCATTTTTATGGAATTGTAAAGGTGTGATTGCTGCTGATTAGTTCCAATTTAGCCTGTATATATTTTTGTTTTGTTTTTTGCTTTTTGGAGGGAGGAAGGTAAGGCAATTGGGATTAAATGACTTGACCAGGGTTATACCACTAGTAAGTGTTAAGTATCAGAGGCTGCATTTGAACTCAGGTCCTTCTAACTCCAGGGCCAGTGCTCTATTCACTGCACCACTTAGCCATCCTTAGCCTGTCTATATCTTGTTTGATTATGGTTGCTTGCATGTTGTCTCCTCCAGCTCTTTGAAAATAGGGATTGTCTTTTGCCTTTCTTAGTATTCAGAGTGCCTGGCACAAAGTAGGTACTTAATAAATGTTCATTTACTGAATATGACTGATTGCTTTGAAAAGCTTTTTGAAAAAAAAAAACATGATCCAGAACATCTTAAACTGTGCACCATGTAGACAATTTTTCTTTTATTAAAGCTTCTTATTGATTACATGTATACTAAAATTCTTGCATGGTGCATTTTGTTATTCTACAAGTTGATTCATTTATACTTTAGGCCAAACTATGTTCTTCAAGAAGTATTTCTAAACAGAGAGCTATGGCCCAGGCATGGTCTTTGTCCCTATGATACCATAGCTATAAGGCCAGATTACTGCATTTTCCTATTTTTACTTTTATTATTTATCTCTTCTTATTTCCTGCTTTTAGAAAGTCTCTGTTTTCCCCCAGTATTGGTGTTTTAATACCCCCCTCCCACTCCCACCAGCTTTCTGCTTTTTCATCCTTGGCAGATCAAATGACCTTCAGAAGTCACTTAGAAGCTCTTTTCACAGAAAAATGTTAAGTACAGTGAAGGCATATATCTACACATGAATATTTATATGTGTGTACATATATGTGTGAGCATACATAAATATCTTTATTTCAAATGCTGCATTCTTATAAGGATGCCTTTTTTGGTCCTACCAGCTGCTAGCAGCAGTTCTCAACCTGTGGGTTATGTTCAATTTGTAACAATGAAAATATATCCTGCATATCAGATATTTACACTACAATTCATAACAATAGCAAAATTACAGTTATGAAGTAGCAATGAAAATAATTTTATGGTTGGGGGTCACCACAACATGAAGAATTGTATTAAAGGGTCGCAGCATTAGGAACCACTGTGCTAGAGACATATCCTTTAAAGATTACTTTGGACCTACCTTGTATATCATATATATCTATATATATCTATATATCTATATATGGTCTCTGTCACGGTAATATGAGACAATATTGTATCAGCAAGCACCCCAGCGTACCTAGGATGGCTGCTAGCATAGGTTCTTAGATCTGCTTTTCTTTTTTTTTTTCTTCTCTCTTTTATTTAAATTTTATTATAGTTTACATCATTCATTTCCACAAGATTTTAAGTTACATATTTTCTCCCCCTCTTTCCCCCACCCACCACCCCAAAACCGCCATCCCAGTGTGTCCCCCCTCCCCCAGTCTATTCTCTCCTATGTCATGTTTCGGTAGGGCAGGATGCAGATCTGTTTTTTTAAAGGAAAACAACTCAAAATGGGTGAACAATCTTACTTTAATCAATCAAACACATATAATTTACCTAGTTCAGGGGAAAAAGTCAACACCCTGAACTTCAGAGAATACAAAAAAGTTACAAGCAGACAGAGAAACAGATTAGCAGATGGGCTTCCAGCCATGACCATTACATCCATACCTATTCAGTTAGCAGAGACGGAAGCACCAGCATCTGGGTTTTTCCAAGCCGGGGGGCTCAATGGCTTCCCAGAGTCTCATCTGGCCAAATCACACAACTCTTCTCAAAGTGAGCCCCAAAGCAAAACCTCACATCAGGGCAGATATATAGCCTTCTCCTGACTCAGAAAATGTCACAGCCTTCTTGATCCTTCTTGATCACAAAGCTACAAGGCGCAGGCATTCCTGAAAAACAAGCCTCTCGCCACAGCCTCCACGTGACCACATTCAGCCTATTAGGGGGTGGAGTATACTTTCAAATCAGGGAAGATTCTCAGAGCCACTTAGGCATATCAAAGGGTCTAGGGGCAGAGAAGATCTTCAGATTCCCATAACAAATATCTATAAAGTGCCACGCCCAACACATAGTAGGAGCTTAATAAATGATTGTTCCCTTCCTTTCCCCTTCTGACCCATCCCCCATTAGAACACAAGTTCTTTGAGAAAAGGGACTCTTTGTTTTTGCCTTTCTTTGTAACCTCATTCTAGTATACAGTAAGCACTTAATAAATGCCTATTGATTGATATATATTGATTGATACATTCACACATACAAATAAATAGAATTATGTATGATTTTTGGTTCAAATTTATGATTTCATCTATGTGGGGGACTCCTGGGATGGAAACACTCTCCATGGATATAGTTTAGAAACCTAACTGTAACTTTTAGATTTAGTTGCCTGAATTAGTGACAACTAGAGTACCTTGCCAGTGGACACATGTCAGAGGCAGGATTTGAAATCTTCCTAAATCCAAGGCTGGACATCTCACACACATTTCAGGAAATAGGGTATCTTGCAATGTATACATTTACATCTTTTATCTTAACATTAAACAATGACATAGAACATGAAAAATTAAAAATAATCAAGCTATCAGTTCGGTATATGGAAAGGAACAAGCATTTATATAGTGCCTACTGTATGTACTATGTTGTGACCCCTTTGTGACCCCATTTGGAGTTTTCTTGACAAAGATACTGGAGTGATTTGCTATTTCCTTCTCTAATTCACTTTACAGATGAGAAAACTGAGGCAAACAGGATTAAATGATTTGCCCTGTCACACAGCTAGTGTCTGAGGCCAGAATTGAATTCTGGAGGAGGAGACTTTCTGACTCCAGGCATTCTATCCACTGGATCACCTAGCTGGCCACAACAACATCTGAACTATGTGCCAGGCACTGTACTGTTTTAAAATATTATCTCATTTGATCCTCAAAACAACTTTATAGTTGAGGAAACTGAGGCAATGAGGTTAAGTTTATTGCCCAGATGTCACATAGCTAGTATGTACCTGAAATTGGATTTGAACTGTTGTCTTCCTGACTCCAAGCCCAGGGAACTGCATCCTGCTAGGTAGCCACCTCTGTACTGGGTAAAGCACTAATATGGAACCTAGTTTCAAAACTCTGTTCTGTTATTTCTTATCTATGTGACCTACGGTCAATTCCTTAGCTTCTTTGGATCTCATTTCCCTTCTCTGGAAAATGAAGATGTTGGACTGGATGATTTCTGAACGTCTTTTTCAACCTTGAATTTATGATTCTATATAGTTGCTAGTTATTCCTAAAGATATTTATCATCCAGCAGCCAGGTTATTCTTAAGTAAATTAGCAGTCTTGATATGCCTTACCCCAAACCAAGCAATATAAAATATACTCTTCAGAAGTAACTTTTTAGAACACTGGAATTCCTGAAGGAAACCCTCTTGAATGGTTTTGCTGTTTTAAATACCTTTCTATTAAGTGGTAAGCACGTGTAAGGCTGCCTCAGAGGTATCCTTAGGCAAGACAAAAAACAGTACAGCTAAAATAGCACACTAATTCCAAAGGTGACCTTAGAGAGATGTAAAGTGAAAATGATCTTATTGGCTAGCTGGTGAATTAATGGAGTTTTGTGTATGTGTGAGTGTAAACATGTTTTTAAACATGTTTTTTTCATGTGCATAACTTCACTCTGAGTCCAATATGGTATAAATCAATATGGCACAATGTAAAAGAAAAAGAAACAATAGACTTGGAATCAGGAGACTTGGGTTCCAAGGCTGGTGATGCCATGAATGTGTTGACCCCAGTCAAATGCATCAGCCATCATTGGCTGCCTCTTCTTTCACATGTCCATGTGAAATGTATGATTTCAGTTTAAATTTCAACATAGCGATCTTGGAGCCAAGTCCTATCTCAGACAGCCAATCTGTGTTAGCTATTCCCACTATGTAAAAAAAAAAAAAGTGTTGCCGTTTGACTTCACACCCTTGACAGAACATACAGACATGTAAGATCCCACAATTAAACACCATCACTCTGGGGCTACTGACGAGATCACCCAGTTTCTGGGCAAGTGACCAAAGTCCCAGACTCTGGGCACAAAACATACACTTTATACAAGGGAAGGAAAAAGAGAAGATGGCTAAGGGCTGCCAAAAATGGGTCAGGCTGGTACAACAGTATGACCACAAAGTAAGTCTGATACGGTCATTTAGACTCTGGGCTCCTAAACTGGAAGAAGAATCCTGCAGGATAACCAACAAGGCTTAACTCTACTCGAATGAATTTCATATTACCTTGGTTCCATGGGTAGCTAGGTATTGTTCCTATCTGCTGTGCTGAATAACAAATATAACTATGATACTTAGTATTCACAAGTGTTTCTTTCTGAGCAAATGCCTACTGTGGAATTGTCCAAGTGACTAAATATGCCTCAAAGGAAGACTGACTCATGGCCACCCATGTAGACATCTGAAATTCATGCTACCTGTGGCACATCAGTGTCCAAGCTGCTAACAAAGTAGTTTTACTTCTTCGGCTTCCATTTCCTCATCTGTGAAATGACAGAGCTGTAGAAGAGTTGACCGATGCTAAAGTCTATTCCAGCTTTAACATTCTATGATCTCAGATTGGTCTTGTAATTATATCAAAACTCATCTATGTGAACATTTTGGGTTCTATCTTGTTAGGTTCAGGGGATAATAAGAACCCAGAACTCAGCACAATGCCTGGCACATGGTAGGCAATGAATGTCTACTGAATCTAAAAAAAAAAATTTCAGAGCATTGAACCAAGGGAAGATTGGAGTTTGAATCCAAATCACTTAATCTTTCAATTTTAGTTTTGCCATCTGTAAAGCAGGAACAATAATAGAACCTACCTCACAAGGTGACTGCAATATTCAACAAAATATATGAAGGAATTTGTAAAAGATTAACATGCTATGTGAAGTATCGGCTATTATTATAATTATGAAAGAGCTCAAATGACTCTCCATTCCTAACATTCTCCTTTGAATTAGCAACATGATGTGGCTGCTGGTGGAAAAGCTAAGCAGGAAGGTTCGGGATCACTAAGTGAATGTGATCTACTGGGGGAAAGTTTTCTGGCACTATAATTGTAGGAGTAAACAAATATGTGGGCAAAAGAAACTAGCAAATTCATCTTTACTTTGGATAAATCACAGACAAATTTTGATCCCAAAGATCTCATCTCTGAAGTCTTCAAGAAGAGGCTGGATAATCATTGGTCAGAGAGCATAGAGGGGATTTCTGTTCAGGGGCTGATGGAATTGGATGCTTAGTAACCATGGGATCTGAAGTGATAGCTCTCTACATGTAGGAAGACTGAGAAAGGTAATAAAAGGTACTGATTAATGGATATTTTCCACATTGGAGAAGTGAAGTCTCTCACTGATCAGCTCTTCTGTCCTATTCTTTGAAATGATCTAGAAATCTTCAAAGTGACTGGCACATAATAGGTCCTTAATAAATGTTCATTGATTAATTGCCTGATTTCACATTTGCGGATGCTTTCAAATTCTTTTGAGTAGTTAAATTAAAGCCAATTCTGATAGATTACAAGATCTCCCAAGACAGCATTGTCAGACTAGCATTGATGTGGGCAAGTACTGAATGATGTATTTAGGGGAAAATAATTCAAACTGGGTTTACTTAAGTTAGCCTTGTTTAATCAGATCTCAATCAATCAACTATTGAACAAGCATTTATTAAGGGCTTACTATGCGCAAGGCACCGTGCTACTTGCCAGGGCTACAAAGAAAGAAAAAAAATTGCCCCTTTCCTCAAATAATTTAAATAACTAGAAGGCACCACTTATATCTTTTGAGGGTTGACATCAAAATTGTCAGTAATGCCCTGTCACAAGGCTCCCCTTCATGCCTGTCAGTCCTGAATTAGAGGGGTCATGTACCTAACCAGATCCAATATTTCTTATGCTGTTGTTCGGACTTAACACAGGAAAGGTAGCTAAAGACAAAGGTCAAAATTTCAAGAAGATTTTCGACCTATAATAAAATTCAATTTTCAATTTATCGACAAAATATTTATCTTAGAGCCCTAAGATAAAGAGTTTGTTTTCAATTTACTGGGAGTCTTTGCAAAACTACCTCCAGACATATAGACCTGAAAAAAAACACATGAAAGTATTGATCTAGGATCAATTGAAAGACCCTTTAAATTTCTCTTTGTGAAAGAACAAAGGGCCATCTTAAGGAAGCCTCAGAGTAATTAAACTTGGGCTCTTTTGAACCATAAAATAGCAGGTTTGGGGTCATTCTGATTAAATGAACAGTGATGAATGCATAGAATATTGTTTGGAGTCTGGTTTCCCTCCTTCTTTAGCCTTCCCTCATATGCAACTTAGGGTTCTGTTTCCTATGATCAAAATAGACACAGGGCTGGATTACTTTCTTTGAGTACCACAGATAAAATTCAACAATTAAAGAATGAGGTGCCATTTCCAGAGATTGAGACTTTTAGCACAGTCACTAATGGACTAGCAATGCAAGAGTTTGGAGACCTGTTTTAAGGCAGGTCTAATAAAAATCAGTTATCAGACTTAATAAAGGGAAATTATTCTAATTAGAAATGCAATATCCCCAGTCTTTCTCCTTGTCTTTGCTTCTGAATTTGTGATTCATGAGAGAATTCAGTGTAGTTACTGTAATCAAAGACTAGTGTTTTAATGTATGGGAAAAGGTGGGAGAAAGACTGACAGTTTAAAATAAAAGACTGAGCCATCTTCTGGTCCAGGGACTTTTGGGGGAAAAAATTGGTATTGAATAGAACACTGGACTTGGACTGAGGAAAACCTGGGTTCTAATCCAACTTAAAACACTCATCTAATGTTGTGATTCTTAAATCACAAAGTCATAGAACATTTCTTAATTTAACTTTTCTCATCTATAAAATGGGATCATAATAGCACCTACTCCAGAGATTTGTAGGTGGACACAACTTTAAAGTTCATGATAATATAACCACTTAACTTACAAATTAAGGACTTGGAACTTAAAGTGATCAAGTAACTTGCCCACAGCCATACCCATAGTATGGTAATTGCTCTGACTCTAAATTCATTTCTCACATCACAAACTTTTGCAAGATTCCTATGAAAGGTAATTGGTAGCAGTAAAGGACAGAACATTGGAACTGGCATCGAGAACCCTGAGTTCGAATCATTCACCAGACAATTGCTAACTGTGATTCTGCAAAAGTCACATTACTTTCAATCAATCAATATTTATTAAGTGCCTGCTGTGTGCTAAGACCTAAGGATACAAGAGATGAAAAACAGTCTCTGCCCTCCTAGAGGGAGGGAGACAACATGTAAACAAATGTATGTAAAACAAGTTATATGTAGGATGACTAGGAAATCAATAACAGAGAAATAATTAACAATAAATAACAAGTAACTAACAGCATTAGAATGAAGGGGGGTTAGGGAAGGGTGCTAATAAAAGAAAGGGTTTTGGCTAGGGCTTAAATTAATCCAGGGAGGTCAGCAGGCAGAGTTTGAGGAAGGAGAACATTCCAGGCACAGGGGGACAGTCAGAGAAAATGCCCAGATACTCCATGGAATATAGAAGATTATGAAGTTTCCTTGTTTTTCTTTTTGTTAAAAAAGGTTTTCCCTAGAGTTAAAGACAAGACTCCTACAGAAAATTCTCATGTACATCCTTGGGAGTTGAAAGAGAACTGTTATAAATACTAAGATTCAAAGTCAAGAACATTACAACACAGAGGTCAGGTTCCTCTTGGATAGCTGACAATTAATAAGTTAAATAAAAAACAAGCAGGCAAAACCCCAAGATCTTATTACTTCTGTTATCTTTCTCTTTGCAGAAGAGGTATGGCCTCAGTACTTAATCTAGGAATATTTCAGCTAATCAGAAGGATCCACATGTACAAAAATGTTTCTAGCAGCTCTTTTGTGGTGGCGAAGAATTGGAATTTGAGGGGATGCCCATCAATTGGGGAATAGCTAAACAAATGGAATACTATTGTGCTATAAGAAATGATGAGCAGGCAGATTTCAGAAAAAACCTGGACTCATATGAACTGATGCTGAGTGAAGCGAGCAGAACCAGAACATTGTATACAGTAACAGCAATACTGTGGGATGATCGGCTGTGATAGACCTTAGCTCTTCTCAGCAATAAAATGATCTTAGACAACTTCAAAAGACTCAAAATGGAATGTGCTATCCACATCCAGAGAAAAAACTATGGAGTTTGAATGCAGATTGAGTCACACTATTTTCTCTTTTTTTTACCTTTCTCATATTTTTTCCCTTTTGTTCTGATTCCTCTTTTACAACACGACTAATGTGGTAATATGTTTATTATGTTTGTACATGTATAGCCTATATCAGATTGCATGTCATTTTAGGGAGTAGTTAGTGGAGGGAGAGAAAAAGAATTTAGAACTAAAAATCTTATAAAAGTGAATGCAGAAAACAAAAAAAAAATTTTAAATGAAGCTTTTTATTATAAATGAGGTTGGGTAATAAAACAATTCAAGAAACATTAAGGCTTAGTACATGCAAAGCATACAAAAACAAACAGTCAAGAATCCTTGCTGTCAAGGAGAATGCATTCTATTTATTTTTTTTAGAAAAAAATGCAGCATAAAAAAATTAGTACTCTAGATTGCATTGGAAAAATATGTTTAAAAAAATCTATCCAGTGGCATGAAAATGCTATTCCATGACTTTCTAAGTACATTTTAGTAAGAATATACTATTGGAATTCCATGCTGGTTAAAGCAGCAGAGAAGAAAACCACTCTTACACAGCTAGTTGTTCTTAAAATGATATTTCCTCCTTTGCCCTGACTGTAATGTTACACGTAATGTTAAAGAAAATCACATTTACAGTTTTTGGCATTTCACTGGAGCTTATTGCTGCAGCAAATGCACAACCAGTCAATTAGCATAAATAATAGAACAAGCTTCCATGGCCTCTCAGTTGACATGGTGCCAACAAGGAGGCCTACCCTTCCCAATAGGGAAATTTTGTTTTTAAGTTCTTTATCTAATTTTAATATCCCTGGAGTTATAGACAGTAAATTCTTTAAAAAAAAACAACGCTGAAAGCAGCGTGTGCGCTTGTATACTTGTCCCTTTAAATGAGGTCATATAAAAAGGAGTGATACCTATGCTACCACCAAAGAAATGAGGAGGAAAAAGTCCTATTTGGACAATGAAAACCCAAATTAACTTTTTATTTTCTTGATGTTTAAGAACAGTGTGACATTTTAGTAAACCTCCATTCCACTGTTGTAGCTATCATCAAACACATAAATTAATGTATATCTAGTTCAAATTACCTTAATCAAACAATTTATTCTTATGACGCTAAGAAGAAACAGTCTTTTTTTACTGAAGACACTTATAATCTCAAAGTTTCAAAACAGGGAAGTCAGTCTATAGAAGGACCTATTATTGATCTACAGAAGGAAAAATTGTATTGCTATAGGTTCAGCTTTAGGCAAAGGTGGAATCTTCAAAGAGAGCATGACTTCATTACCACTTAGGTATCTAACTGATCACTGGGCCAGAAAGTCTACCAGTGGAGACTTCTTCTTTTGGGTATGAATTATTCTTTCTAAGTAGGCCCCTTATAAAATGAAAATATTCTTGGGCCAAGTAATGCCTTAATGGACTTGTCAGTTCTAATTGTAAGTTAGCTTATGATGCCACTTTTTCAGTATTAGGAAAGAAATGTGCAATAGTGAAGTTTTGGGGAATCTGACAGAAGGGGTGTTATGAAGTAAGAGATGTTGACAAGGTGATAGGATGCTGACAGGGTGATATTTAGAATTTTTATCTTGTCGGTAGAACACTATACCGGGAATCAGAAGACCCAGGTTTGCATATTGCCTCAGATTGTTAATTATGAGATTATGGGCAGGTTACTGAACTTTGTAGGCTATTAGTCTCTTCTTTTAAAAATGAGGATAATAATATGTTGTGAAGATTCATCAGAGGACTCCTAATTAACTGAGTTCACTAATCCATTTGATAAAACTACAGGGTGAAGACCTAACTTAGAAAGTGACATTTCCTTTGGAGCTGGATGGATGTTCTGACTTAGCACTGAAGAACATGAATTCCGAGATGTGGCAACTATTTAATTGTTCATGACTGCGGGGTGGTGTTGAAGATGATGGGTGACTTCATTGGGAAGAGCCACCTAATCTGTGGGCCATAAGAAGAACTAGGAAAGAAACAGCTCCTTCTTTGTTTGTCATCCAGCACTTTTTTTTTCCAGCAAAGGAAAGGAGGGGAGATTTCTCCTCCCCTTTCCCCATGGCCATGATGGCTGAATCCTGGGTGAATTTCTTTTGCTTTATATTTTCTTTCCTGAGCATAAGGCAATGATCAACAGTTCTAAGAAATGATTTCAGAGCCATCAGCTACCTTGTAAATTGGAGGGGTCTTCAGTTTGAGACAAGAACTGGTTTCTTGCCTCTTAGTAGAGAAAAGCTTCACTGTCTGGAGCATTCTATTATATAGAAGTTAGTCCACTGCTGGCCAGGAGATTCAGACCATGTGAACCCCCTTGTTATTAGATATCATTTGAAAAGATTTCTTTTGGGAGGTCCCAGACAGCTTCAGAGACTTGATTATTTCTTACTCTCTGGGAATGTGTAGGAACACACCAGGAAAAAATCATGTATTTGTATTCCATGACAAAGTAATAACAAATTAGATACTGAATTTGATAATAGTTGTATCAGATGCATTAAATTTTTAAAGAAACAAGAAAATCTCAAGCCTTTGAAAAAGGAATATAATTCTAAACTGTTGTAAAATTCCTTAACACTGGAGACTATTTAAAAATCTAATTAATGAGACTAAATTCATCACTTTTTCATAATCTTACTTCAAGTTAATATCCAAGAACTTTCATTAAGACTCCCTCATGGGACTCAGTTTACTCTGTGTGATCTAGCAGAAAAAATGCTGGGAGACTGGAGACCTGGATTCTAGTCCTGACTTTGCCACTAAAAATCTCTGTGATGTTTGCTGAAGTACTTCATTCACTTGAACGGGCCTCAGTTTCCTCATAACAAAATGAAGGGGCACACTAAGTGATCCAAAAAGCACTGTCCAGTCCTGAGCCTATTATTTTAGCCATGTACAGACTTATTTATTTTTTTTAAAACTAATATCTGGAAAAACTATGTTAATCCCCTATATGGCTTTAACATGTGGATCTTATGTGTTAAAGATCATTATATTTATTTTGAGTGATGTGGGCCATAGTAGATGAAAATGTGTTCATTATATTGCCTTATATATACTTATTAAGACCCAATGATATTTCATATTATGCACTGCATTCAAAGGTGCAATTTTTTTTGCGGGGGTAATCTAAAATTCAGACTTTTCATTAAGTCAGTCTGCCTCTTTCCCATCTTTTCTATATGCTCAATTTATGGGTTTTAGTCTGTTTAAATTACAGAAGCCTTGATCCTAAAGGAAATTCTGATAGGGTAGAAATTGAGGTTCTAAAATCCACCCCTTAGAAGCTTTGGTTTCCTTTAGAATCTAACTCAAATTCAATCTTCTGCATAAGCCATTTTCTGGTTTCCCCCAGATGTGTTTCTTCCATAAGTTCACCTGGTTTATGCTTTACATGTATTTTGCACTTACCTTTATAGAAACATGTGATATCTCCAGAGTTAGAATGTAAACTCCTTCAGGGCAGGGACTATTTTGCTTTAGCCTTTTTTTTAATCTCTAGTGCCTAGTAGAGTATACAGCCTTCAATAATCAATCAACCAACACCTTTATTATTATTATGTGCCAGGCACTGTGCTAAGCAATGCATATATAAAAAGAGGCAAAAACATCTTACTTAGCTCATCTTAGCAATACAATGATATGAGACAATTCCAAAAGACTCATGATAGAAGATGCTATGGTGTCTGAATGCAGATCAAAGCATAGTATTTTTACTTTTTTTGTTTTTTCTTTCTCATGGTTTCTCCTTTTTGTTCTGATTCTTCTTTCTCAACATGACTAATATGGAAATATCTTTAAAATGAGTACATGTATAACCTTTATCAGATTGCTTGCTGTCTTGGAGAGGGAGGGAGAAAAATTTGGAATGCAAAATTTTTACAAAAATGAATGTTGAAAGGTATCTCTACATGTAATTGGAAAAAAATACTATTAAGGGAAAAAAATCCCACAGAAAAAGCTGCTAAGTATCTGACCCTGCCATGGTCTTTGTTCCTAGAACAGCACAAAGGGAACCTTATTTATCTCCTAGAAAAAGCCTATTAAACTGTTCCATAAGATAATAAATTATGTGAATCTGGTGGCTTCATGGCAATAGATCACATCCAAACATGTGATCAATTTATCTCCCAATTACTCTTGATTCCTCAAACCCAAATTCTGCTCTCATCTCTTAAATTGAAATTTGACTTCGAGTAGGAGTGACTTCAAAATAATTGCTTAATAAATGCTTGTTGACTTGAAAAAAAAGTCCCTACCCTCAACGAGTTTATAAGCTAATGGGGGGAGAAAACATGCAAACAAATACATATATAAAGCAAGTTAAATATAGGATAAATAAGAAGTAATTATTAGAGAGAAGGCACTGCAATCAAGAGGAACTGGGAAAGGCTTCCTGTAGAGGATAGGATTTTAGCTGGGACTCAAAGGAAGCCAAAGATGTCAGTAGTCAGAAGTCAGAACAGAGGATGGAGAGCATTCCAGGCACAGGGACAGCTACAGAAAATGTCCACAGTTGAGAGATGGAATGAGTTGTTTATGAAACAGTTAGGAAGCCAGTGTCATTGATCAATGAGTTTATATTGGGGAGTGATATGTAAGAGGACAGGAAAACTGGAATACATGAGGTTATGAAAGGTTTTAAATGCTGGAGAACATTTTGTATTTGCTCCTGGAGGCAACAGGAAGGTACTCGAGTTTATTGAATAGGGAAGTGATTTGACTGGACCTGAATTTTAAGAAAACCACGTTAGTGGCTGAATGGAGGATGGATTGGAGTGGGGAGAGACTTGAGGCAGGCAGATGCACTGGCAGGCTATTGCAAAAGTCCAGGTGTGAGGTGATGAGGGCCAGTACATAGAGTGCTGGCAGTGTCAGAAGAAAGAAAGGATTTAATAAATATTTTTTTTTTTTGTTCTTCATTGATTGTAGAAAAATAAATTGTTATATTCCCCTACTATTTACATAAAGCAAGAGATAAACATATATGAAGCATTTTGCAAACTTTAAAGTGCTATTATAGTCACTTCGAAATTGTGTGTATGTGTATATATGTATATATGTATGTGTATAAATATACATATATATATATATATACACACATATTCACATATGTTACTAGGCAAGCACATAATATTCTACATGCCCAAAATGTGACATTTTAAAAGACATCCAAAGAAAGTCATATCTGAACAATGCTAAGAGGAACAGTAATGGCACAGGGTTTTAAAAGTCCTCAAGAAAATATTCTAAATATCATTATTTGAGTTAGTTCCAGTTTTATTTAAAGGTTCAGAATCATTTCAGGAATATGCTAGAACTACATCTGAATCACTCAAAGACATGTGAAAAGAGCTTTTCTTTAGACATTCCTATATTTCCCTTTCCAGTGTAAAGCAAAATGGAAGCTTATAGTTTGCCAAAGTCACAAAATAAAAACAGTTTTACAGACCTACGACTAGTTTATCTATTGATTTACCCAAAACTTTACAGAATTACATGGAGTGGTATATTCTTTGGGGCAGCTAGGTGGCACAGTGGATAGAGTGCCTGGCCTGGAGTCAGGAAAACTCATCTTCTTGGGTTCAAATCTGGCCTCAGATACTTATTAGCTATGTGACTCTCAGCAAGACACTCCCTTAACCCTGTTTGCATCAGTTTTCTTATCTGTGAAATGAAATGGAGAAGGAAATGGCAAATCACTCCTGAATCTTGTCCAAGAAAACCCCAAATGGGGTCACAAAGAGTTGGACACGACTGAAAAATAATAATAACAAAGGAATGAGGTGAGAAAAGAATAGGGGACAGACAACCTGTGCAACTGGGGCATGGTGTAGTGGATGGATTTTGGAGGCAAGGAAACCTGGATTCAGACCTGACTTTGGCACTTTTATTAGAAGTGTGTTCATGGGCAAGTCAACTTAACCCCAGAGTCTCAATTTCCTTATGTATCAAATGTTGATGATAATCTGAAGGTCCTGACAAAGTTTTTGAAGAATTCAAAAGAGATAATACAAGTAAGGCACTTTGCAAAACTCAAGGTTACCATCTATTATTTCTGTTGACTTGTTAATTATTCTTTTGTGAAGAAACAATAACATATTTATATAGCCTCTATTTCCTTAGTTTAAAATTGTGAAAGTGATGTCCTCACAATAGAATTATCGTGGTCACATAAGATAATACATATGAAAGCTTTCATAAACTCAGTGTTTTGTAAAATGACTAAACAAATTAAGATATTACCATAAAATAACATTTAAATTTGTAGTGTTTTAAAAAAAATTTTCATATAACTTACCTGTGTTTGCCTAAAAATCTATTTTATAGAGAACTCACACAAGGCAAACACTCACATGGAGGTTAGAAGAAAGGTTTCTCTGAAGAACTTAGGAATCAATTAATTTTGAGGCATGGGAGATATGAGCATAGGACCACCCAACATGGTGTGCCTGCATCAAAGAAGGAAGTGTGCTCTATCAGTAAGCAGAGCTGTAGCTCAAAAGAAATGAGGTGCTCAAATTTAGAGACATCTCCACTCCAAATGTTCATATGGACTATTTATATCCAACCTGTGGTACCGTCTTCTGAGCTCCTACTGGTCCAATCTGCCACAGTCAGACACATTGTACCTTGACTCTAACACAATGATGTAATTTTGATCCTCTTCAAGAATGAAGGACAATAACCAACTAACCTTACCTTCAAGGCCATTGCCATGCTGCCTCCACTGTGGCCATCATTCTTATCTCCCTGCCCACTCTACCTCCCCAAATGGAAACTAGGAGTCAGGATACCCTCCTAAGATGACAGATTCTAATGGGTGGGGTTTTACCTCCATGCCATTTTTAAAGGCCATCTCCAAATCCTGCTGCTCCCCTCATTTCAATTTTCCACTGCCTTTTTATATATTTTCTTTCCATTAGAATGTAAATTCCCTCAGACCAGGCATTGTGTGTTTGTATTTTTACCCCCAGACTGCCTGGCACATAGAATTTAGTAAAGGTTCCAAAGTTAGTTGGTTGGTTCCTTCCTTCCTTCCTTCCTTCCTTCCTTCCTTCCTTCCTTCCTTCCTTCCTTCTTTCCTTCCTTCCTTCCTGTTATCTATCTTCACCTACCACTCAATGAATTCATGTATTGTTTCCTCATTTACTCAATTGTCATTAGCATGTGTGTGCATGTGCATGTGTGTGTATTCTTGTCTTAGATGATAAACTCTTAGAGAGCAAGGATTCTTCATTTTATACAGCATCAGATATCAAGAGACTCTTAAATAGTGCTGAAAATTATAATAGCTTTTTAATAATACTTTAAAAGTTTCCAAAGTGTTTTCACCCACAGCTTAATGGGCTAATTATATGTGAAACACAGTAAGAACAGAAAACAGCCTCCATTCTCTCCATTTCCAGGACAACAGAAGTTGGCAAGGTTAGAGATCTTACAGAGCTCGTCATTATTCTTCTGCTTTTTTCTTAGTAGTATATCTGAGTTGCTGGAAATGCTTTAGAAACTGGATTCACTGGGTGTTTTAAAAAGGTTAAGTTTAAACTTAAAATCAAAATTTAAAAATCTCAGTGGAAAGCACTGGAAAGATTTGAGCTCTGTGTTTAGGATTTTCAAATGCTATGTATTCCAAAAGGAGAAATCTTTCATGTAATTGGCTCCACCTGCACTATTGTTGAGGGAGAATCCTTAGCATATCAGTGTTTTATGCCCTGCAAACACAAGGGAGGAAAACATTACTGCTAGAACCTTTTAAAATTGTTTATAATTTTTATTTTTGTCACTTGGATTTGCCTTTTGATAACTGTACATGGGATTGTTTGGCTCAGGATCTTAAAAGAAGAGATTACTCTGAGGATGACTATCTCCACTAAATATGTATATATATATATATATTACACATATATTATGTAAACTGTACGTAACTCATCAGCACAATTACTCAGTCATAGTCAGACTTACACCTTGATGCAACCTTGGAGGTCACATACAACCTTCTTATTTTACAGATGAGGAAACTGGAGCTGAAAGAGATGAATTGCTTTGTCCAAGGTCATATTTGTAGCAGGTCTAAAATCAAGAACCCAGATCCTGACTCATTGCTCTTTTTATTACATCAAGCCATTCGTCTAATTAAATGTACAGATGACTTTAATTGAGTTTTTAAAAAATTTTCTACACATTTGTACATAATCCACTTATTGTTTTTTTTCAAGCAATTGATTCTCCTAAGTCAAATAACTGTAAATTATTTTGTCGTATTTGCCACAGTATAATGACGAAAATAGCTAAAATTTGTAGAGTATTATAAGGTACACAAAGAAATTCACATACGCTTTCTCATCTGACCTTTATAAGCACTAGGCACAAGGCAAGTACTACAGTTATCCCCTCCACATTGCAATTTTCCCCATTCCAGTTTCATTATATCACGGGTTGGCATAAAAAATTAAATGGGAATTTTGGGGTAGTTCTGTGGAAGCTGCATGTGACTTGTGAAGGCCAGCAGATGACACTGAAAAAGTTTAGAAACTCAGAAATGCATAAAATATATGTATAGTATTATATAATATCAACCCAAATTCTACAATAAGGTACTGTAAGCAACCCATTAAAAAAAGAAAAGAAAAAAATTAGACTTCTTCTCTGGTACAAAGGGAGGACCAAAAAATTTTATGTGATTTTTACAGATTGTAGGGGGGCACACCCCAACCCCCCAGCCCCAGATGTGGAAGGGATAAGTGTATTTTTAGAAGAAACAAACCAAGGCTCAGAGAGTTCAATGAGTTGGTTAGGGTCACACAGCTAATAGGCCTAGAGAGTTTGCAAGGGTAGGGAACCTGCTACCTTGAGGCCATATGTGGCTTTCTAGGTCCTTGGGTGTGGCCTTTTGATTGAGTCCAAGCTTTATAGAACAAATCCTTTTATTAAGGGGACTGGTTCTGTGAAGTTTGGATTCAAAGGACCACATTTGAGGACCTAGAGGGTCCCATGTAGCCTTGAGGCTGCAGGTTTCCAATTCCTGATTCTAAAGCAATATTTGGTCCCAGATCTTCCTGATTCCAAGTAGAACATTTTATCCACTATGCCCTGCTGCCTGTCAGTGTAATAATACCTTAATCTAATAACAAAATATGGGAAAAAGACTGTTGAATATCTTTCCTAATATGGATGTTTTATTTAAAAAAAAAAGACTGAAAGTCTTTATGCTCTCAAAATTTGGAAAATTAGGGGTATTATGGATGGCCAAATTGCTTCTATCAGCAATACACATGTTAACACTAAAAATATTGCATCTACATAAAATTACTTGGTCAGGATGTCTGTATAAATATAATTTATAAGTAACTTCTACCAACACTACCGGGTCTGTTATTGCCAAGTATTTACAAGTTATGCCCTAGGAGTAAGGTCTCCTGGACAGATCTGGTAAAGGGATGCAAATTGGTGCTAAGAAAGAATGCGGAAACTTGTTTGAATGGGCAATGGCTGACAGTCAAAACTCCAAAATCTTAAAAAAAAATCAGGAAATCAAGCACAGATGATCAGTTTTGATTCAGTGTACCATGTCTTCTCTTTTTGTGTGTGTATTTAATTTGAATTTATCAGTCCAATTAAACACATCCAAATGCAGACACAGACATAGACACAGACAGACACACACACACACACACAGTCCTTCCCCCAACCCTAATTATCGTGTACTAAATCTTTAACATTTTCCTTTGCTTTTTTTCCCCTCCAGTCATATCTGGGGAATAGGCTGTTTTCTCAGGCTGCTGACTAAAGCTCATTTCTTCCTAGGTGCATTCTCTTCCAGCGTTTCTTAGACTTTAATCAAATGTTACACCCTGTACACTATAGTGTTACTGAAGTTAAGAAAACAATGGAAGGGGAAAAATCATTTACTCAGCAAGTCCAGGATTGGAGTTCAAATTCTTCCAATGCTCTCTGTTTGACTTTGGGCTAGTCATCTTCTTAGGTTTCTCTTTCCTTATCTATAAAATGAAGAGATTGGACTAGACAGCCCTACATCCACAGCTATGGGCCTATCAATTTATCACTGACATGGCATCTGAGGTCAGATCTGAACTCAGGTCTTCCTGCCTCAGACATTTACTAGCTATGTGACCCTGAACAATTCACTCAACCTCTGTCTGCCTTAGTTTCCTCAACTGTGAAATAGGGATTCTAACAACATCTACCTTGTGAGAATCAAAAGCGATATTATAAAACACTGAGCATAAAGACTGACACATAGTAGATACTGAATAAATGTTTTATTCCTTCCTCTCTTCCTTCTACAAGACACCTTTCTTGATTTCCCTAGCATCAACCCCATCCCCCAAATCACCTTGCTTTTGCTTTATACATATTCTGTGTTTACTTTCGTGCATGCATGTAGTTTTTCCACCAATGGAATATACTCTTCTTGAAGGTGGGGTCCATTTATTTTTTGTCTTTGGGTCACCAACACCTAGCATGGAGCCTGGTATATAGTTGGCACTTTATAGATGCTCAATGAATGACTAACTAATGACAACTCAGAGATCCTATGCTTCCAAGATTCTGTAAATCTCCTCTTTGCTACTTACTTCCCCTTTGACCTTGGAAAAATCACTCACCTTCTTTGCCCTTCAGGTGCCTCACTTGTCAAAATAGGGAGTTGGGCTAGGCTATCTAAGGTAACCTACAGCTATAAGTCTCATTGTGTGTAGGCATGTACCTGGGTGTTTACACCAAGGGTCAAGTTCATTTAATCAGGTTCACAGGATGTGACATTTTCCAAAGTTCAGGTTCATATAGTCTTTTAGCTATATGAACTATGTTCCTATTACAAGTACTGTGCTTTAACTATGTCACCATAAATTTTGTTTTATCTCTATACATTGAAACCTGAGAGCATATAGGACACCTCGAGAGATTCAGAATGGGAGTTGAAGTTTTGAGGCTCCGATGGAACCTCTTGGATTTAGAATGGACAGAATGAACAGTGAGGCTCTTTGTCATGGGTGCTGAGCTGAGACACTGAATGGTAGATTCAAGGAGGTAGCCCAATGGGTAGCCATGGGCTGACAGTACACAAGAGTGAGCTGCTTCAAGGTGCTTTGGATGAGGGTTGAGAGTTATGATTACTCCTCTCCCCACCCCCAAACTTAAGCATATAAAGTTAATGGGTAGATGATGAAGTTTCAGCAATGCATCATGACATGTAGTGATTATGAACAAAAATATTTTTCAGAGTTCTAGGTTTCATACCTTTCTGTTGTTATTGTAAAATATGTTGTTCATTTAAAAATGCAGTTCAAGTCAGAAGAGCTCCTAAAAAGGACTTAAGGGCCTTATGGGATAAGTTCACAGAAGTGTCTAAAGAAATGCTGGGTAACAAAATGGTGGAAGGAACATGGGAATGTTTTGTTTTGTTCTGTTTTAAACTGGCTATTCTATGGGAATGAAAATAACTTCATCAGGATGTTTTTTAAAAAAATAATTATAGGTTTAAAAGAGAGGAGAATTTTACACATATATTTTCAGTTCATAGGATAGAGCAACCCAGGATTTAAAATTATTTGCGGTTATTAGATACTCTACAAATATCCCATATAAGCATGAGAAAAATGTCCTGAGAATTATAGAACAAGGCTATTGTTGTTTTTTTTTTTCCAGTGAGAAAGGCAAGTATATTCAAGAATCAGGGAAAAAACCCATCCTATACTATTTCCAAATGTAATTCTATTAATCTTTATTGTTGAAAGATAAATGCTTTTTTTAAAAGGAGGAGACAGGAAGGATGCTTTTATTATCTGTTGATTTCTATTTCACTTATTAAGAGTAAATTAATAAATGGTATTTTTTTGGAAAAGAAGTTCCTTCAGAACACTTCTGTTGAAAACAGACATTCTAAAAATCACATTTTTACACTATAGAAGAAAAGCAATTAGTTTATTTTTAAAAGGCAATCACCTTCTTACTCAGGCATATTTTTGGAGGATTTAAAATCCCAAGTCATTCTGAAATGAAAACTGCAGAAACAATATAATCTCAAAAAAGTTTGCTGCAGAGTGAAGAGTCTCCTTAGGATCCTGATATCCAGGTTTAGAAGGACATCTATAGGGAAGGATATTACAGAACATGATATACTTAGAATGTCACCCAAATGGCATGATACTACATCTGTAGGTTAAACTTGATAGCCTGGGACAGGCAATTTTGTTACCTCTCAATAAATCCTAGGCCAAATCTCTGACCTGTTATCAAACCATGAAGGAGCCTTCTCCTAGACCATCACCATGAAGCAAATAATTCCTCTTACCCCCTTCATTGGGATGGACAGTTTCTCATTTCGCTCCTTGGCTTCTCTGCCCCATGGGCTATGAAGGAAGAATCAATGTAGGAAAAGGACATTCTGTAAGAGTGACTAATGCCTGTCAGCTTAGAAGAGTCTGACATTTACAGGGAAGGCTGAACATGGGTGAGGTAAAGACATTCCACTTAACAGGCATCAATGATCAATAATAAGCACATAATTTTTAAAATTTAATTTTGCTACAAATTCTACGTTGCTGATAAAATCTTAGCCTTACAGTGAGTGAGTGTATGGCATTACAAACCCCAAACCACTGATTCTCACTCTTGCTCTATTACTACCACTTTTTCTCTCACTTTCTTTTGGTCATTTCCTTCCTTAATATGTTTGCATTCCTCCATTTCTAATATACTGATGGATTTGTTAGTTCTTATTTATGCTTTTGTTCTGTCTCTCACCTGAAGTTTTATGAAATCAATTGCCTATTACGCTACTAAGTAATGTCATTTCCTTCTCATTTTTTTATTGTCACTTGAATTTTGGAAGGCAGAAGCTCATCCATCTTCTTTTCATAACAAGGACCAAATAAATAGAAATTTTTAAAAAGAAAAAAAAAGAAAGGTCCAATCTAAAGTTATACTTAATTAAACAAAACCAGGAGACCAAGGAGAAGATATTCCTGACAGTTTTCTGCATATGCCAGAATTATTTTCTTCATCAGAGACGTGTCACATTCTCCCTTTCTGACAGTCCATACAGCTGATCACAGAAGGATGTAACAGCCAAGTGATGAGGAAAGACAACCTGGCAACCTCAGCCATTATCTCTATGCACTATGGTGCTCTGCTGCTTGGTCTAGATTATCCAGCCCTCTGGGAAGAAACTCAAGTCTTCTACATGGATGACAGAGCACTCAGCACATCGTTTGTTTCAAAAAAATAATTAATAATTATGATAGTGATAACAACAACAATGATAATAATAGCCCCAGCATGTTTGTCGACAAAAACACTTTTTAATGAAGGTTGTACCTTGGCACCAACAGACATTTTTTTCCCTGTGAAATTGGAACATAAGCACTCATTTGCCTTTATTAATTATAATCATTATAATTCTTGATTATAATTGCTATTTTTTCTTTACAGCTGTTGGCTTCCAAAGGAAGCAAATTACCTTGCTCTTATAAGCTGGGCTTTAGGAAACCAGTCATCAAGAAAGGTGATCTACCATACCTGTAGAAGAACTTTATTCTTAAATTATTATTAGGAAGAATTTTGAATACATCTTTTAATATAATTGCTCTTTGAAGCATGACATGTTGTGTGGTATAGTAGATTCAGAGCTTAGCCTGGGAGTCAGGAGGGAACCATGTTGAAGCCTTACCCCTGACACTTGCCTGGTGTGTAATCCTAAGCCACACCACTTAATCTATCAGTCCCCAGGGCAACTTCTTATGATAGAAGATGCAAGAGCAGGTGACAATCTGAATTAGTCAAAGAAGTTTCCTTATCAGAAGTTCAAAATAAAAATATAATCATGGGTAAAGTTTATTTCTTTTTAAATTAGAATCAACTCAATTAATGGTAAATTTCTTTTAAAATTTCTCATCAAAAATCACAGTTCTTGTTTTGTAAATTATAATGATAATATTTTAATCTTATATACAACTTTAAAATGTACAAAATGCAATTGCATATGTTATATGCTATAATTATTAGAGGTTCATCCTCAGAGTGTCTATCAAAAAGAGATGTAAGAATTATAAAATATGAGTCAATGTCTATTCTGTATACTACTATTCTGTATACATTAAGTGTGCTTGCAAAATATATATTCTGTTTGTGGGGCAATAATGGAAACTCACTGTACCTACATAAATAAAAACAAATTGAATTTATCTGAAAAAGCTTATAGCTGCTTGGCTATATTTATTTATCTGCAAAGCTTATAGCTACTTGTTATTTTCACCTGGAGCACAGGCATACAAAGGGGTCCTTGGTTTAATCACAAGAGGCGCTGTAAAACATCTCAGTGACACCTCCTAACCTAACTCACGCCTCCATGAGAGATTGGTACATCTTATGAATTAAACATAATTCCTGATTTATGTTCGGTTATCCCTTATATCAAAACCTACAGTAGCAGAGTGGTGTCACTGAGAATTCATTTAATGATATTGATGAGACATCTAGCATAGAGAATGCAAAGCAAGAACCAGTGCATGGCATGACCATATAAATCACTTCAGCAGAGTGGTTGAGCAATAAATAACAAGTCATTAATTCCCTGTAAGTTATGCTAAGAAGCCCAAACTACATGTGGACCAGATTGTAGAGAGCAGCCATTTTGATGTAATGTGGGAAACAGACAATATATGACATCAAAACATTTTTATAAAGATAAAATGCATTAATTGGAATTCATTTCTTTCGGGTCTACTTTGGCAGACCTAAACGGACATAGTTGAAAAATAAGACAAAGCACTTCTGCAATTTTAACCGGAACTGGGTTCAGATATTCAATCACAGCCAGCTTCTCTTTGGGTCCGTATTATGGGCTCAGCCATTAATTGAGATAAAGAACTCATCACAAGGTACTTGAATGAGCTCCTAATAACATCCATCTAATGGATAAGAATGGGGCTAGTTACGCAAGTATTTTTCCCTCAACTGGGCAGACGGTCTCATGGAAATAGGTAATTGAGGTCAGTTTTTTCCTATATAGTTTCATACACAGGAGAAAAGTGCGAAAGAGAAAAAGTGTGCATGGGGCTCCTCTCTACTGTACTCCCTACAGAAGCTCTTCCTTTGTCAGTGGTCTCCCAACCCCACCCTCACAGAGATACACAGTACTTACGGCTTTCATGCCCTTCACTGAAGATATAAAAATTTACCTGTGCTGGGTCCTATCTCCTCAGAGCTCTGCCTTCCACAAGCTAACAGCTAAGTAATCTTACAAATTAATCCATTTTGATGCTATTCTCCTCCACAGGTAATAAGTGCTTTGCTCGAGGGGTGCTTTTCTGGGACAGTGATTTAAATGAAAGAAGTGATTCTAATGGTAAGAATAACAGGAACCACAGCAAGCAGGTTGGGGGTGGGGAGAGGGATTTCTGGACAGGGAAAATCTTTAAAAAGCCTTAAATCCTACCATAAACACACTGTATTTTGCCCAAGCCAGTGAACTTGATATGTTATTCCTATTACATATATGCACACATTCTCTCTCTCTCTGTCTCTTTCTCTCTTTCTTTCTCTCTCTCTCTCTTTCTCTCTGTCTCTTTCTCTCTGTCTCTCTGTCTGTCTCTCTCTCTCTCTGTATCTCTCTCTCTTTCTCTCTGTCTCTCTCTCTCTTACACACACACACACACACACACACACACACACACACACAAAAGCCTCAGTGTAGATACAGACATGTTTGTAGTTGTACACATATGTATGGATATTTACAGACATATCCACATTTGTAAATATACATATATGAAAAGGCTCACTGGTCAACTCTGCTTTCCTTGTAGTGTGAGAGGTTTGATTCTAACAAGACTTTTGTTCTTTCGGTTTTAGTTAGGTTCAAATGGTCCTTTCATTACCTCATAGTTTAGCAAGGAACTCAAAACAACATGGTCTCACCAGTTGAGAAAAGCATTTATTTATCTTCTCTATTACGCAGTGCTGAGTTCATACAGCCATAAGTATAGTAATAGTGCTGCTAGGTTATACTTCAAGCTCATATTCAATTTACTGCTTACCATCACCCTAGGCTTCTTTCAGGATCGCTGTTTTCTAATTCTGTCTCATCTAATATTGGAGTTTAAAATTACTTTCCCTCTAGATAACCCTGCATTTCCATCCTGAGTTTTATTTTCTGCTCATGTTACTAACATTCTCAAGGGACTTAAAAAATAATTCTTAATCCTCACTATTATTTTGCAACACCTTTCCACTGAATGTCTTTCATAATTTAATTAACTTTCTGTTGATCCTGTTTAGATCTTTAATGAGGAAGTTCAGATTGAACACTAGTTTCTCTGGTAGCCCACTAGAAGTCATCTTAACTAGCCACACTAACAATGATCTTTAGGTTTTCACTAGAGCAAACATATCCATGTCCCTGTCATTATGGTTTAATTATCTGAGGCAGCATGGGGTATAGACTTGGCCTTGGAATCACCAAGGCCTTGGAGAGTACTGCCTCCATCACATGCTGGCTATGTGACCCTGGGCAAGTAACTTTACCTCTCAGTGTCCCAACCCACTCTTTAAAACTAAGAAGATTCAGAGCAAGTACTTATCTGCATTGGTAGAGGGAATTCCTCAGTAGGAGTTCTCTATACCAATGAAATTATATATTTGATAAAAAAATTAGAGAAGAGAGAATAGGTAAAAGTATAATTTCTCTCCTCCAATTTGTCAACTAACAAACATCTACTAAGCAAGTATCGTGTGCTAGGAGTTAGCAAAGAATGAAACAATGCCTACTCTCAAGGACCAAGAATGTCTATGTGATACACATTGTCTCCTTGTCAATATTTTTCATCCATCAATCGGGAATTTCTCTAGCTTCAGACAGAGACCAGGATCTTCTGAAAGAAGAAAGCTCCTTGACATCAAGAATTATGACTTATTTTCACCTTTATACAAGGTGTCTCAAAAGTCTTAGTGCTTAAAAACTGCATTAAGACTTTTTGGGACACCTTGTATAGGTCGTAGCACTTAGCACCAATGTTATATACATAGCAGGCACTCCAAAAACTTTGAATGAATGAATTATTTCAGCTCTTCAGGATTCTGTGATTGTGTTGGTTGGTGCATTACCTCTACTAAGGCAACTTGGACTCTCTTTAGGACTCAGCATCTCACCCTTAAATATTTCTTTAGCTTAAAAAACACAGTAACAACAACAATGAAAAATTCCATTCACTTTACAGATAATCTAGCGATGCACCTCTCTATATTTAGAAAAGTTAGTACTCAATCAAGACATTTAATTGGGGGGGCACCATTTGGGTGCCTGATCAGGGTAGGGTGTTGATTCTGAGTTTTCAAAGGTAAGGGCAACGGAGGACAATGTCTGGCAGGTCCAACTAAGCTGGAAAGACTTTGAATATTAATCTGATGTTAGAGAATTTTTAATCAGTCAATAAAATATAATACGGCTAATTGTTATACTTCATTATTTTAGAAAAAAACATGATATTTTAATAGTAACGAAATATTTTCTTACACCACGGTTGCAGTGATAATCAGAGGCTGTGCTAAAGTCAGCTCTCATCAGCTTGAGAGGGTCATTCTTAAATTTTTACTTTGAGCATTTACATCTCAGACTGCTATAAATCAGACCCTGATTTGCTATTTTATTGATTGTCTAGATTAATAAAGTGTTAGTAATTCTGATTAAACTTAAAAGTGTGTGCGCATTCAGTTTTTCTTTTTCTGGAAAGCCTGCTTGTTAAACATTTACCAGCACACCCATATCTTGCCCTATAACATTGCTTGAGATCAGCAGGAATACAATACAGAAGCAGCAAAAAATGAAGTTGTAAGTAGACTTCAGGGCAGGTGGCAATAAGCGAATGAATCCATGAAAAAATAACCGCATTTTATAGCACTTTAAGGTTGACAAAGTTTTTTACACCCGTTATTTCCTTTAAGCTTCACAACACTTCTTAAAATGTCCCATTTATTTTGTAATCATTAGAGGAATCATATTTTCCCCATGAGCGAATATGTCATAAAAATAACTTTTATGTTTGATGAAGATATTTCTTAAATGTATTACATACTTTCTTCTTTCCTTAAAGAAAGAACACTTAATATAGTTGGATTTTTTTCCTAATGACTTGAGATCACCATCATGAACATCAATTTCTATATGATTGGGTAATACCTCAGGGTATATGTGTTATTTTGCCTTGCCCCAAAACTGAGCAACACCAGAGAACTATAATTTCATCGTTCTTATGCCTACTTTTTATAGTTTTGTTGTCTTCCATCACTTCTCATTTCTTCCTGCTGACAGTGTATCCTGATGTAGTTCCTATTATGCTGCCTAATTTTACATACAATAATCTGTGTGAGGTCCAAGGAGGGTGTGAATTAAAGTTCTGTTTTCAATAGATAAAAACAATAATTATTATCTTAAATGAGATCCACAAATGAACTGCAAATTTATATCACACACATAATACAACTTTTTTATGTTCCCTAAAGAAAACTAGAAAATAGTAAGATTAAAATCAATCCAAAGACATATAGGAGTCTGATCACATGCTCTCTGAGCTCTCTTAGAAACCTGCAAAAATGCTACCCTATTTTAAGTCTCATTAAAACACTTTTTAAATATTTAGAATGAATATTTGCAGGTATGCAAGAGAATCAAAGATATTATTATTATTACAATTTGATTTCTTTTTTCCTTGTTATATGTTTCAAAAATGTCCATTACTACTTTTTATTTTTAGAGATCAAATCCCAGTTGCAAAAATCACATTCTGGTTCAAACTTTACTTAATAAAATTTGACAATTTTCACAGAGCAAACTTTTATGTGTCTGCCCCAGTCAAACAGAATAAATCCTGACTGTGCTAGTGATCACAACTGTAAGACAGATAGGTGCCTACCATTTGAGGTGTCATTTTCCTAAGATTTATCATAAAGTCTTGAATTTTATTCATAGTCTTGGTGTATCAGTTAATAATTTCTTTCTGCAAAATTTAAATGCATAGTCTTTATACTATACCTCTTTAAAAATATTGATTTTGCACTCTTGCTCTTTATTAAATAGAGCTCAGAAAATAGACAAAAATTGTAATTTAAAAATAGCTCGCATATATTCATTAAATCAGGTGTTTTCAAAAGTCTCATTACAAACAGACATAGGTGGATGTAAAGAATTTCTAAAGTAACACTTGCCTTGAATATTAAATACTTCACCCAAAGATTTCTTTAACTGATAAAATGAAGCATGTCACTTGAAAAAGGTACAAATAACTTTAAAAGAATTACACAGATAAATTTATTAAAATTTATGACACATGGCTTGAAATCTCTGCACAGGTCAAATTTGCTTTATTTAAACAATATCCATTTTTCTTTGTCGTCAATAAAATTACATTTTAAATTAACTAGGGAGCCTATTATTTGAGGCGATTCCTTGGGGAAACTTTCTTTAAAATGAAGAATCCATTTGTAAGTCAACAAATCACTCCCTTAACTTAAAAATGTTATGCAGGTTAAGATTGTACATATCAATTTTACTTAAAATGGGCACAATCTGCATATTCTAAAATTTCTCCAATTCTCATGCTCATTTTGCCAGAGCAGAACATGCCAAAAAGACACGGACTTTCTGGGAAACTTCTATTACTTAAAGATTAAAGAAATGTAAACAGAAGAATTTTTCACTTAGCTTACTGAAAAAAAAAAGAGCACATAAAGTTCTCAGTGTATCATCCCCATATCAAACACTGTGATTTCATTGAGTCCCACAGAAACTTATTTGTATAAATTAAAATATGTGAAAACTTTGTCTTCCTTCCAGGTTTGAAAAAATGAGAATGTCTAATTTTTGGTGGTACAATGGGTAAAATACAGAGCCTGGAATCAGAAAGGCCTGAGTTCAAATGTGACTTCACATACTGACTAGCTGTATGACCCTGGGGAAGTCACCTGACCTCTGTTTACCTTGGTTTTCTCATCTGTATAATGGAGATAATAAGAGCACGTACCTCCCAGGGTTGTTGTGAGGATCAAATGAGATAATAAATATAAAGTATGCTAGCTGTTATAATTATTCAATCAATCAAGCAATAAATTGGGGATTTATTAAACTCCTATTATGTGCTAGGCAGTTAGGAGACAAAGTTAAAAAAAACCCATCTCTGAATGTGTGTGTGTTTAGACACTGTTATGGGAATCTAAAGATCTTCCCTGCCCCTAGGCCCTTTGCTAAAGTGGCTACGTGACTCTGAGGACCCTTGGATATTTGAAAGTATACTCTGTTCCCTAATGGGCTGAATGTGGTCACGTGGAGCCTGTGGCGCCAGGCTTGTTTTCCAGGAATGCCTGTGCCTTGTAGCTTTGTGATTGGGCAGTGGGTCTAGAGGGCTGTGACATTCTCTAAGCCAGGAGAAGGCTATATATACGCCCTGATGTGAGGTTTTGGTTTGGGGCTCACTTTGAGAAGAGTTGTGTGATTTGGCCAGAAGAG
>CM053585.1:438804810-438849823 GCA_028646515.1 Pseudochirops corinnae
CGCCCTGATGTGAGGTTTTGGTTTGGGGCTCACTTTGAGAAGAGTTGTGTGATTTGGCCAGAAGAGACTCTGGGCAGCCGTTGAGCCCCCCGGCTTTGAAAAACCCAGATGTTGGTGCTTCTCTTTCTGGTAACTGACTAGGTAACTGATGTAATGATCAGACGCTGGAAGCCGTCTGCTGATCTGTTTTTCTGTTTGTTTGTAACTTCTGTTTGTATTCTCTGAAGTTCAGGGTGCTGACTTTTCACCCTGAACCAGGTAAATGATATGCTTGATTAAAGTAAGATTGTTAACCCATTTTGAGTTGCTTTCCTTTAGAAAAGCAGATCTAAGAACCTGTGCTAGTAGCCGCCCTAGGTATGCTAGGGAGCTTGCTGTTACAGACACATATAAAAATATATGTACATATATATGTATATATTTATACATAAACATATACAGACTATATATGTAGCATAGTCTCTAGACTTAATCAAGGAGCCCACTTTTTAATAAAAGAGAGAACATGCAAACAACTTTGTACATAAAAGATATATGTGGGATATTTTGGAGTTCTTTTCAGAGGGAAAGCACTAGCATTGAGGCAGAACAGAAAAGGCCTTTTATAGAAGGTAGAGTCTGATCTGAGACTTGAAAGCCAGGAGGCAGAAATGAGGAGGAAGAGAATTTCATGAATGGCAGGCACTGCCAGGGAAAGGGCCCAGGATTGGGAGATGGATTGTCTCGTACAAGGAAAAGCAAAAGGCCAATATCATTGGATCATAAAGTACATGAAAGGGAATAAATCATATGAAAACTAGAAAATTAGGAAGGGGATAGGTTGCAAAACAATTTAAAACTAAACCCAAGATTTCATATTTGATCCTGCAGATGGAGAGACTTGAGACAGGGAGAGCAACAGAAAATTAAGACAAGGTAGCTTGAGGAAGGAGGTAATGTGAAACTGGTGGAATTGGGAAAGGCTCCAAGTCCATTATGGCATTGGGGCTAAGTCTTAAAAGGAGTAAGGCAGTCTAAGAGACAGAGGTAAAGCTGGAGTACATTCCAGACATGGGGGATGATTATTGCAAAGGCAATGAGAAAGGAAGTAGATCATTGTGTGTGGGGACTAGCAAGAAGACCAGTGTGGCTGGACCAAAGGTGAGTGATATGTGATGAATTATGTTCTAGTTAAAATGAAATGTTATTGAAGGAGTCATCTCCAGCTTCTAATTTTGTATGGAAGGAAGACAGTGTGCTCCTTTTCTATCCTTTTATAACCCAGGACTACTGCTTCTGAGATGTGGAATCTCTTCTGGATTAGTGACTATAATGGGGTCTCTCCCTTTCATTTTCTTTTTCCTGGACGATGTCTACAACTGACATGACAAAAGGCAAAGACCACACTGCAATGCAAATCCAGAGAAAGAATGGCAGAGTGGAAAGAGCAATGGACTGCCCATCTGGAAACCAGTGGTTTTCATCCCCATTCTGACATAAACTATCTTTGTGACCATGGGCCATTAACTTAATGTTCCTGAACTCAGTTGTAAAATGATGACTGTCATATTATTAGCCTCTTTCATATGAGGAAACTGGACTGCAGAGCAATTCAAGAGCTGAGCCTAATGTAAGAATCAAAGCTAAAAATCAAGCATAGGGGTTCTAGCTTTGTGGTGTCTCAAGTCAATTCCAGAAACATTTATTAAGTAAGAGTACATTATCTACTATACTCTAGTATAATGAGGGAGAAGGAGGGGGAGAAGGAGGAGGAAGAGGAGGAGGAGAAAGAAGAGGAGGAGGAGGAGGAAAAAGAAGAGGAAGAGGAGGAGGAGAAGAAAAAAGAGAAGGAGAGGAAGGAGAAGGAAGAGGAAGAGGAGAAGGAGAAGGAGGAGGAGGAGGAAGAATGAAAGAAGGAGCAAGAGAAGAAGGAGAAGGAGGAGATGGTAGGGAAGGGAAAGAAGGAAGAGGAGGAGGAGAAGGAGTAGCAGAAGAAGCAGAAAAATAGAAGCAGCAGCAGAAGAAACAGGATAATCTTTTTCCTCAAACAACTTTATTTTGCTGGGACACAATGCACCCACAGATAAATAAATATATGATACATACAAAACAGAGTAGCTGCAAGACAGCATAGTGATGATGAGAAAACTGGGGAAATTTTTTTAAAAAAGATCTTATAGGATGTGACACAGAAAGCTGAGCCTTTAAGGGAGACAGTGATTCTTAAGAGGTATAAATGAGTAGAGAGAATGTTCCAATAAAGGGGACAACATTTTGATGGCCTAGAATCAAGGGATGGAATGGTATGTATGAAGAACAGTAAGTCAGTGCCCTGTATCCTGAATAGGGCAGCTAGGTGGTGAAGTAGATAGAGTCAGGAAGACTCATCTCCTTTAGGGCAAATCTGACCTCAGACACTTAATAGCTATATGACCTTGGGCAAATCACTTAACTGTTTGTCTCAGTTTCTTCATCTGTAAAATGAGGTGGAGAAAGAAATGGCAAACCACTCCAGTATCTTTGCCATGAAAACCCCAAATAAGGTCACAAAGAGTCAGACAGAATTGAAAAATGACTGAACACCAAAATCCTGAATAATATTCTTTTTAATTCCTCCTAAATTTAACTCTTTTCATCCTGAAGACACTTCCGCCAAATACAGGTTTTCTCTTGTCCAATGAGAATCTCTGCCTCAAGAATGAGAGATAACATGGTATAGTGAATAGAGAACTGGCTGTCAAACTAGGAAGGCATTGCATTAAGTTCCATCTCTGGTACTAGTTAACTGGTGTGGGTAACTTCTCAGGGCTAGAGGCAACTATTAAGACAGAAATTGCAAAGAAGGTACAGATTTGCTTTGGTGGAAGCAATGTCCTCACCTGGGAATTACCAGTGAAAGCACATATCCAGTTCCTAAGTTCTAACATATGTCATTTTGGTGCCTTTCATACCCTAAAATTCAGCGGTTCCCAACCTGTGGGTTATGTTCAATTTAAATACATCCTGCATATCAGATATTTACATTACAATTCATAACAGTAGCAAAATTACAATTATGAAGTAGCAATGAAAATAATTTTGTGGTTGGGGGTCACCACAACATGAAGAACTGTATTAAAGGGTCATGGCATGAGGAAGGCTGAGAACCACTGCCCTAAATGATTTTCGATATACTATCATATTGCCTCATTGTTCATTTTTACTGACAAACATCTTAATTTTACATGAATATATCAAATAAACTTTTGAATGCAAAGTCCCTTATTTTCTGAAACATGTTCTGGACCATTTCCAACTCTACCCTGAGTTAAACCAATGAAAGTCTCCTACTATATTACAGTTATGGCTATATCATGCTGTGGTAGACAGGTGAAATAAGTATTTTCTGCTTGGTTTCTGGCATTCTTGCCTATAATGTCCAACATTTTGTTTGGTCTTTTAGTCAGAGCAGCACAGTGAACCAGATGGTGTCAAGAAGGTCTATTATGATGAATCTGAAGATTCTCTGCTAGGTTGAAACTTGTAGCTTGGAACTCAAAATCTCACAGAGTTTGTGTTACCATACATGTATCCATTCTAAAGCTCATTGACCATTTTTCTATGCCTTTGTTAACATGCATAAAATTCCAAAACTATCTTTAAAATCCTTATGTAATCTGCAAGTTTAGAATTTAATTCTTGCAGGTCACTTGTAAAATGTTAAATATGGTTAACCCTAGAAAGAATGTCTAAAGCAGCATTGTGAAGGTTACAAATTATGCCGAGGCTTGCTTTTTTTCTGTTAAATTCACATTTCTTTAGCACTTTAAAGTTTACAAAATGCTGTTTTGATAAAAGCTCTGTCTAAACTAGCATTATCTGCACTTTGATAGAGGATGAAGCTGAAGCTTGGAAAAGTTCAGTGAATTATTCAAGGTCACAAAGAAAGTGCAAGAATCTTGATGCTTCTACTGTGAATATGAGAAAAAGTAGAGAATTTCCAGGTGAAGGGAACAGAAGTCTTAAAGCTTCTCTAAATTGTGAAATTGACAGGAATAATCATTTTCATAAACCTCATACTGAAATGCATATTTTTATATTAAACTATCAATAAATCTTAAGGGTCTTCTTGGGACAAATCATAATAATAACTCACATATTTCACTTTAAGGTTTGCAAACAACTTAAAATGTTCATCTAAGCAACATACAACACAACTTATGAAAAATATCTGAAAAAATCTATCAATTAAAAAACCTGAACGAACTTTGTATCTTAAAGAAAAAAATAGGAATTTCATAATTTAATAACTTGGAAAGCTATCTTTCAATACAGAAACAAATAAAGAAATCAATTATAGTTCTTGCCCTACAAGTATTATGATTTTCTAGAACTCAGTTTTATAGTTTAGGGTGATTTTAAATGTATTATTTATATTTCATTGTCTTTATAAAAGATTCTAAGAATATTTAGCAACGATTTATCCTACTATCAAATATCAGTGGATATCATACTTGGTTTAATGTTTAAAAGACAAGACACAGAAAAATTATATAAGTAATTGCATTTCTTTCTGACCCCTTCTTCCTTTCTCAACATAAAATTGTCACATTCTAAAGCCGTTAGGATTTCTCTTTTGAAGTTTAAAATAAAATTCAGTTGTGAATCTTCTGTAATCCTCTATATCTTTAAAAACTGGTAATAGTTTTTTTTTAAGGCAATCATCTAACATCTCAGTATCCTGTGATTCTATGTTCTGCGCCATTTAAAAAAAAAGTTCTACCTCAAAAGCTATTAATCAAGGGGTCTAATTCTGGAATTAATAAGAACAAGGTAAAATTTGCTTTAAGTGTCCATTAATAATGTTAAATCAATGTTAAATTACGAAGAATTTCCATGGAAATACAAGACATTCACATTAATACTAAATGAATTCATTATGAGCAGCCCTATTACACTGAATGGCAAATGAATTCTTAATGATGAGGCACTTGATGTGTTATCAAGAACAATGGTTGACAGGAAAACCACTTAGCTACACTTGGAGAATACTATTACAATAGTAGGCGATAACGGGTTTTTTTTTTAAATTTGGAAGGAAAACTTTCATGGGAAGTGTGTCCCAAGACTTATAAAAAGATTTTCACGCCTTCAGTTATGCATCAGTTATAGAAGCACAAGCAGGATTTTGCTGTTTTGCAAGCTTCATTTTGTCCTTTGCAAACAGAAAAGTCCATTGTAACAGGTGTTAGAATAATTTAAAATATATTACTGTAGGTTTTTCCACAACTGATTACAAGAATGTTGAATTTTTATAGGTGTCCTTGTCTCACTTTTATAACCTCTTTGCGTGTGACTTGTAGATTTTAATGTGCATCATAACACCTCTCATCCAACAGTAAGATACTCTCTAGGGATCACTTGTAGAAAATAGGACATTGAGTCCATAATTAACGTAATCTCTTTCCAGGCAGATGCTTCGCTTGGCTCTGTTATCACATATTACAAAAGGCATCTTGAGGGTTATAAAATGTGCAGCAAATAGCTTTGGAGATGAGAAACAGCAATTTTTCATCTAATTTTGATCCATAGACATGTAAGTAGTGTATTGCTACTTTTTTTGGTTTTGAGCCAAATAACTATTGTGGCTGCTGAAATGAGCCCTGCAGTAACCAAAATTAAAGAGTACTTCAGCTTTCATCCTCAAAGTCAGAAAAGCCCTTTTGTAACCATCTTTGCACTTAGCAAATAAGCAGTCCATCTCCAATAGGAGACTTAATGCCTGCATGTGGATTTAGAAGAAAGACTTAATAAGGCTTAACTCTACAGTCATATTTTCTATATATTTGCTTAAGTTAAAACTGTAGTTTGGATAAGAGGCCTGCCATTTTTGCTACTTTGCAACATACAGTGTGCACTATTAATTGGAAGCATTTCCACTGTTTATCTTTCATATAACATGTTAGGACATCTAGGACATTGCTCTTTGAAATATTTAAGTAGGTCTTGTCAAGTAATTTGCTCATGTTATTCATAATCCTTTCTATAAACACTAATGCAGATAAGAACTGGGTGAGATTTACACAGCACATTTTTGTTTCCAGATTAAGATGCGTCACCGGGTAGCCAAAATTTGACCTCGAATTTGTGAGATGCTGAAATGAAAATGGAAATGAGTGACTTTGTATTTTCTGCATTCCATCCTGATACATAAATCTTTTTCTGGATATGTATTTATAGGGTTCATCTCAAAATCAAGAAATCATGACATTCAATTTAAAAAACAACCTTGACTTTTATTTGTCTTATACCAAGGTTTCAATCAATATCGTTCAAATTAAATGGGGGTGCTTAGGTACATTAAACATTATATATTATTCTTGTCAAAATAGAAATCAGAGTTCTATTTGGCTTAATAAAACCTCACAAGTATCTGTTTCGTTGTAGTGTTATCACATTCGCATTGCATTAACATTACACAGATGGGATCTATGCAATTGAATTGATGGGATAACTGGCTACAAATCAAATTATTTCAATTTGCTTATAAAATATAAATTACTCTTTAAATTATCAAATGGCAAAAAAGTCATTTAATTTTAGATCTTTTCAAGAGCTCTTAGTAGCTAGTTATTACCAATTTATGCCAAGCAGTTCAGATCTCATACCAGGAATCCCAGATTTCATTTTGTATGGGGGCAGCAGCAATAAATTACAATATAAACAATTCTGAGAGGACACAAGAGATAATATTCTGCAGGGCTTGGTTCTGGGAGCAAGGATAATTAATATTTCCCATCAACCTTTCATGGGTACATCCTTTCTCTTCTAGGTATGTATGTAGGGGAATAGGTAGTCAACAAATTTAATAATTTAGAATTACTTAACTTTAGGAAAGTATTATAAGTCATTATTTATATAGTCATTGAATTTTTTAGCTAAATAGAACAGGATTCAAGAAGAAGGGTTGTGACTATAAGGGAATGAGCTAGATATGCCAATCAGTCTCATTAGTTTATGACCACACTGCAAGAAAAAGTTATTTCACATTTTAAAAAATAAATCCATAGATCTCAGTAGTGTTCCAGGGTTGTACAGGATAGGGAAATAATCACTCTTTTTTTTCCCTCCTCCTGGCAAGACTATTTGATTCTGTTATGTTGTTGCCTAGTATCTTCTTAGTAAATACACAGTGCTTTGCATTAATTTACAGGGCACTTCTCTTACTTTTCAAAATGCTTTTACACTGTATTAATTTGATACTTATCTATAGCTGTTAGAGACTTGAAAAAAGTGGCAAGTTCTGCCTATTAAAAAGGTATGATTTGAGAATCACAAAAGGTCTTCCTACCTATGAATATCATCAGTCTTGCCAGAATGTCTGAATTTTCTTCTATTATGGTCATTTGGAGTTTAGATAATGATTCCAGAAGACCCTAGATAAAATATATGTCATCTTGGAGCAATAGAATATTATCATCCATTATCACCCAATAACATAGTAGTACCAAGAAAATGATCAGATTATCCATTATCCAGAAGATACATGTCATTTAAGTTTTATGGTCAAAGGGAAAAATCTGCAAAGGTTCTAGATATGGGTCACCCTAGTAAGTAGGACATAAGACAATGAATAGCTAAGGGAGAACAAAAAGAAGAGGAAGAGAGAATGAAGACCAATTTTGCCTACTTTACAATTATACCTATGGGTTATCCTAGAGACAGTTCATCAAAACAAACTCTAAGAAAAATGAAAAGTCACAGAATAATAACTTTTTCCCATTTCAATTGTTTTATTACTCCAGATTCATTGTTCAGAATTTCCCTAATTGATCAGACATTTTGAAAATCTTCCTAGATTGATTATTTAATCGGAAAACTTTCAATTTAATTTTATGAACATTTCTTGTTATCATCTCAAACTTTGACCCACTTATTTTTTGGAACCATGCACAATTCAAATATATTTATCTAATTCAAGCCACTGATACATTGGTTTAATTTTTTTCAACAAGGTATAGTTGTCTTTATTCATGTGTTTTTTACTCACCATTACTTAAAAGTGCATTAGAATTCTGAATTGAAGTATACTATTGTTAAACTTCAAAAATATTTTATTTTTAACCAAGTTCCAAATGAAAATATTTTTAAAGAAATCAGAAGAAATGTTTGAACACAATTATCATTATTTTTTCTTAAACTCATTCAGACTCTCTAGCATAGACATAGATCATGGGCGGGATATGCTGGCAAAGTCTAGAGTAAACATTTCCCCAGAGGGAAAGGGTTAGGATCATAATGGTTATTTGCTCAGTGGAGAAAAAGGGACAAATTATGATTAACAAGAACTAGGAGTTCTATTTCTGAGGGGAAAGGAAAGGGTAAAAAACGATGCCCACTAAGTATACCATCACACCTGGGCATACCCTGCAATACTCCATGCAAGTCTAGGCTTCCTCTATAGACCTAAGGTAAAATTCTGAGGAAAACAGTTAATCATTCAAGATATTCTTAGTAAGACTTTGGAATTTCAATTATTTTATTTAGGAAGTAGCAGAATATTTCTGAATGTACATCAATAAGTTGAATTTCATAAAGTTTTAGATAAATCATGGGAGTTAGGATAGATTTTTCTTTTTTACAAAAATTCCTTATTTTGAAAGAACAATCAAAAGTGATCATTTTTCATGTCTTATTGAAAGTGCCTCCATCTCCCATAAGAAAAATGCCACAGTTTTCAGCAGGAAGCCAAAAGGAAGAGTTGAATATCATTTTGCTGCTACTATATATTATCTAAGTGGCATAAATATTGGCAAGTCATGGGTTTTTGCTCTCAGAGAGAAACTTATCCACCTGTTTCCCAGACAACTCTGTCATTTCTATTTTTGTACCTTATGATGAATGCAAGGGGAAAAATAATCCCCTTATGGGTTTTTAAAATGGGACAACTGATCCTTGTAAGAGAAAACTGAATTGAGCCTCTGCCAATCCCTCAAAGGGAAATTTTTGATGAATTTGAAAAACCTCAGTAAATTGTGAAGATTTGGATTTTCTCTCTTTTTTTTTTGGGGGGGGGGGTCTGGTTTTTTTGTTTTTTTTTTGTTTTCACAAACCTTCCATTTGGTGTCTAAGTAAGAAGGGCCATAATGTAGAAAGAAAAATAGCCAAAACCATGAGGTGCTAGAATTCCCCATGAGTCAGTATATTCTCATGGGACTCCAGGGCTCACTTATCTTAGCCAATTTTCCTCCAAAGAATGTATAATATTGAGTTAGTCCAACAGAGTGAACTATGTCAAGGTAAATGGTTAGTCACCTGGAGAGCCTTCATCAATCACTCTTCCTGGACTTGCTATATACTTCCTCTAAGTCCCTAACCCCTCCAAACCCTTCACAGGATATTTAGATTTTTTAAAGATAATCCTAAAATTAAGCCCTATCTTGTTTAATACCCCTAATTTGAAGAACAAGAGGGTATATCAGTCTCTCCAAATTTGTCAGCTTAAGCTAAGTTTCTTTGCTTCCACGTCATCATCAGATGAGATGCTCAGATACCTCTCCTAGAAAAAAGACCTTTCTTCTTCAGTTGCTTGTCATCCTCTTCCCCTAACCCCATTCATCAGAGGCACCAAAAAGAAGAAAACAAAAGAGCAATCTCAGTGCACTAATGAAGATTTAAGAAATAACTATCTCATAATTCAGCTACTCTTCCCATAAGAGAGATCTGAGAGGATTTGGTGCTAGTTGGGATCTGATGAGAGATTATCTAGTCCATCTCATTTTAGAGAGGAGGATATGTAGAATAGAGAGAGAGATCATATGATGCACCAAAGGTCACACAGACAAGGAGTAGCAGAGCTGAGATTAAAACCTAGCTTTTCTGACTAAATCCAGCATTCTTTTTATACATATCCCCTGGTAGAAAAAAGGAAAATTAACTAAAGAGAGAATCCAATCCTTCACTTCACAGAACGGTGTAGTAAAAAGAATACTGGACCTGAAATTAACAGTGACCTGTGCTCTAACAATTTTTAGTTATGTGACAATGAATGAAATGTGACCTCTGAACCTCAGCTTTCTCATCTGTAAAAGGGGGATAATAATGCTAGTAATACCTATTTTACTTGGCTTCTGAGAGGATATAATCAGATAACATGTTGAGTTCTCTTATGAATAATACCTGCTGCTTAGGACTTTTTATAAATATGCTATCAGATCAGAATATTTCACATATATGGCTGGTAGAAGACAGTCACAATGCTGTTTGTATTTGTCACCTTCCCATTTAAAAAAAAATTGCATTTTGTGGTACAACTCTTGAAAGAATTGAGTATTTTTCACTTTAATGTGAAAATAGTACTACAGATTGTTTTTGGAAATTTTCCCTAAAGTTTGATTCATTTCCTCTTGAGATGCTATGCATAGAAATTGCATAGCTGTCTTTAGGGGAATGTTACTATTGACTACAGCAGTTCAGAGTCAATAGGTAGACCTATTCTAATTACAGATAACAGAGGAATTAGATATCTTGTATACAATCCAGCCAATGGTACTTAATAAAAGCACACAATTTATTGAAATAACTTGAATTATATATGAGTACATATGAATATCTGATAGTAACTAATGTAAGATACAAATAAATAAGAGAAAGATGTTTAGGAAATGGAACTTAATAAATGGAAGCACTAAGTATAATTTTAGTCATTTTGATAGTACTTGAAAGCAATCATGATCTAAATTATATGAGTACTTCCACCAGGGGTGCTGACCCCAACTTATCCATGCTTTCTCATCTTTTTTAACTCTTGCCCATGACCTCCCATAAAATTTCCACACCTTGTCCACCTGATGTCCAGAGATTCTTCCTCCACTTCTCTTGACAGTGAATGAGTATCACTGGAGCTTGTGTGGGGTCCATTGATTATCTGTCCCTCATTGTTTCCCTGCTTTTTTTCTAGTCAGTTATCTCTGATCCTATGTATTAAGCTATTTATTCTGAGCAACTATGTATAAATATATTCTTGTCTACTCATACCCACCAGTTACTTCTACAGTGCCCTCTGGATGGCCCACAATTTTAATTCTTTCGAGAATGTGTTCTTTTTGGCCAGAACACTCTTTAGTTCAAGTTGTAAGGGGGGCAATTTAGGTTTGATGTCAGGGAAAACTTCTTAACAGTTAGAGTTGTGTAAAAGTTCAATAGACCATCCTGGGAGTGGTGAGTTCTCTCCACCAGAAGTTTTAGAGTAAAGACTGGAAAAACACTTGTCAAGTATGACATCATAGAATAGTTTTCAGGTAGGGATAAATTAGATGTCTACTAATCTTTAAATTTTTTGATGTTGTGATTATAATAAAGAGATGAAGAGATTATTTGCTAAAGCAGCTTCTAATCTCTTTTGATCTTGTTGTGGTAATGGGTTTAAACCAGCTAAACTTTGTTAGGAAATGGTGATAGTCTTTATCCTTATTGGTTCTTTCATCTACTTCCTATTTGGTTAATGGATTATTTAAATAGGTCTGATGGGAACTGCTTCAATTGGATGCTGTGTTTTCTCATTTTTATACTTCTGTTTTGATATTGATTTTAATCTTTAATTTAACAACTAGTCTTAGTATACAGACAAATTAACTTGAACCGGAAATTACTTATATACTAGTGTTCAGTAACTTTCTTTCTGTCAGCATTATTTATATAACCAAACCTGGATGTCCTTCTGGTTCAGTTAGAACTCATATACTTCAACACATTATAATGTATGGTCTGTGCCTGTCTACCACAAGCCATCAACATTTGACTAAAGACTTTAGGGTTAGTGGGCATTAGATCTTGTCATGAAGCTGGCTTCTTCAGGCACAGAAAAACTTTAATTAGTCTAATTGCTTCAACACAAACCTTACTGATTCCTAACCTCTGCCTGTTTTTCCAGGTGAAGTTAGGAGAGCAAAGACCATTCTTTCTCTGCAGTCCCTATGTTGTTTAACTAAAAGGAAATCCAGACTAATATGGAAACCACATACCTCATACTCCACCCAAGACTATGTTTCTCTTCCAGTAAGACTCATCATACTTTTGTTATGATTGCTTCTGGTTCTTTCCCTTTCTCTGCCATATGACTTAGCTCCTAGTTTATCTTCCTTCCAACAAATATATTTTCAGCATTTTATAATTCCTGCCACACGTCAAACCATATATACCTATTTTCTTTCTTTCTTACTATCCACTTAAAGCCTGAGGCTTGTTAGGGTTATACTTTTATTCATGTGCTTAAAATTTTTACACATATTTTAACTATAAAAACAACCAAACTATTTTTAAAGACCCAGAAATGTCTTGATAATCTGCTGTGGATAAATGCAAAAATGTCATTGTACAACACAGAAATAAAAACAATCAGAAAATATGCTACTGCCCAACATGATTTCTTAAAAAGTTGACACAAAAGAATATACTGTAAATTCCTAAACTTAGGAACTTTTCCCCTCCAAAATTTAATTGGTCACTTGACAGTGAAGAAAAACAGAGGCATGATGAATAATATGAACTAATAGTTATACTCCTGGGGAAATGATATATACATGTTGTTAGGTCCTAACATTACAACAACAGTATTTTAGCAGAACCTGATATCACTTGATATTCTAGGTAGAGATCAGAAAATTCAACCAATAACAAAATGTGGGGCTTGGGAGACAGGAAAGATAGAAGTGCTTCTTGGAGAATATCATATCCAATTTTATCTTACAATTTGGATCCCAGAATTTCAGACTTACACGAAGAGTCATTTACTTTCTCTGTGAGATATGCATAGCTCAAAAAGTAAAATAATTTGGATATATATCAAATTTTGGCAAGCTTATCGTTAGATATAAAAGTGCACACAATAAAAAAAAACACCCAGGAGGTACTCACATATCTTATTTCAAATGTTTAAATGTCAAGGCAAGTACAATTGCTATGTTTTCTTATGATGGGCAGAAAGAAATGTGCAATGAGGCTATCTCTCCAGATGAATTCTCTAGACAAATTAGAATGACTCTCATCAAAAATTAAAGGCTTCTGAGCTATACCCTCGATAGCACTTCAGATCACAGCATCTGTAGTATTTCAAGCCCATAGGATACTCAGAAACTGCTAGTGTCTTCAATTTTTAAAATGGATTTTCTGTATTTTTTTAGTGCCTCTTTAAAAAATCATTCCTCTAGGAGATATCTGTTCTAAACTACCAAATGCTCAATACAATCCACCTCTTTCCTGCTTAGTAATCTGTGTCTTTGCTTTGTGGTCACTCAATATCTTAACTGGAACACTGCTTGGTTTATTCTCCTCTCTATCAGTTTTGAGAGACTTCAATTATAAATACATCATTATAGGCACAGGCACAAATTTAACTTTCCCATCTCTCTCATTTGCCAAAAGCACCAGCAATATACCAATGTGTCTTATTCTTTTATTTTTGTAAATATTTGACTAGCATTGTTATTATGGTATTCAAATGCATCTTCAATTCCACACAGAATTCAGTTTACAATATTCTGTGTTGGAGTCAAAGGAGATGATGCAGTTTAGTGAGAAAGGCCTTGAACTAGCATTCAAGAAACTTGGCTCTTCCATGATTTGCTGTGGGACCTTCTGCTAGTCACTTCACTTGGAAGACTTTGGCTTTCTGTTTGCTATATGTAAAATAAAGACTTGATAAGATGACCTCCGTGGTCCCTTCCAATTCCAAAATGACTATATAAAAATTGCTCCAATGACCCATCAAGAATAGAGTATATGTTTTAGTTTGGGGTCAGGAAATTGAGTTCAAATCTGGCCTCAGAAACTTCTTAGCAGTGTGACCTTGGGCAAGTCACTTCATGCTTTTTGCTTCAGTTTCTTCATCTATAAAATGAGTTGGAGAAGGAAATGGCAAACCACTCCAGTATCTTTACCAAGAAAACCCCAAATAGGGTCACAAAAAGTCAGATATGACTGAAACAATTAAACAACAAATATGTTTTAGTTTGCAGGGATGGATTTCGGCTGATCTGTCCACCCCTTCTCACTTGCTCACCCCTCAAATATGGCAGCCACTGAAAAAATAAATGTTTCTCATTGACTTGATTTTATCCTACTTTTGGAGCAGAGACTTCAAAATGTCCCTCTTCTATAGCACTAAAGCACTGAAAATCACAGCTACTGTGTAAGTCTTCAGAAACAAAGTCCCTTGATTCTGTCAGGGCTTAGATGTAAGTCCTTTCTGAATCCATTAATTTATAAATAAAACTTGTTTATGTTCTGAGCTTAAAATGTCTTTGTACTTGTAAGAAGAGCTGTTGGCTATCCTAGGGTAGTGCTAGATAATGCTATTTACAGGTTCTATATGGAAGTGATAATCAAGTAAGAGAAGTGAGTGGTACCCAAACTATACTTGGGCCCTTTGTGTCAGGAGCAAAATCTGTGCATAAGAATTAAACTCTTCTTATATGGAGGCTTTCTTTTGTTGGAATAAATGTTAGTATGACATAGCAAACTCAATAAAAGTCATTCATCATGTTTCATGATCTAATCAATTAATGTCAATCATTCTAGGGTTTTACTCTGACTCAAACTAAATAAATAAGTGATTGTTTTATAGCTTTCTTCTCTATTCCTGGTTCTCATTAACTTCAAATGTAAAATGACAATGATATTTTGAATTTTAAAAGTTTTATTGATATGTTTTGTTTTTATAGTCTAAACATTTCTAGATTATCTCTGTGGTGGTTCTCTTGTAACAAAGCAAAGCAATCAAATAAAATTAATAATACATTAACATCATCTGAAAGTACATTTAATAGTCTACATCTGTAGCACATCCCCCTACCTATCTATGAGAATGATGGATCACTTGAGTTCAGGAGTTCTGAGCTACAATATGACAAAACCCAATCAAGTGCCTATACTCACTAAGTTCAGTATCAGTGTGTTGAGCTTCTGGGAGAGTGGATGCCACCAACCTGCTTAAGGATGAACAAACTGGTCTAGATTCAAAATAGAATGGGTCAAAACTTTTGAGCCAATCAGTATCAGGGTTAGGTCTGTGAGTGGCTATCACAATTCCAGCTTGGGCAAAATAGGGAGACTATATCTCAGTAGAAGGAAGGTAAAAAAGGAAGAAAGGAGGGGAGAGGGGGATGGAGGGAGGAGGGAAAGAGGGAGAAGGAAGTGAGAAAGGAAGAAAAGAAAGAAGGAAAATAAAACATAAACTAATGATAATTATTATTTTAGTAACAAAACTTTTACATATCTATACTGAAAACAATGACATCCTCATCTTCAAATCCCTCCGCTTTTAATAAACAATTTTATTCCCATGTTTCTCCTTTGATTATTTTTAACCAAGGAAGGCAGCAAATAGAATGTCCCAAATGACTGCTTAGCTAAGTGGTTTACCAATGAAATGTGGTTTGTTCAGACATTATTTCACTTACTCTTCATTGGGAAAGACACTCTTAGTAGACTGTGTAATTGTCTCAGATTTCAGGTCAACATTTCCATAATTCTTACTATGGGATTTCCAAAGAGGTTTTAAAATAGGTAACCAGGTTTTAAAATCACAGGCTGTGTATTATAGGTTGGTGGGCTAATATAACATTACTGTTTCATATACAGTATTAATGCAGTTTCAAACTCTCAGAAATAGCCCCAGACAGAAAGAAATGTGAATCTTTTATAGAAATATATAAAATTTACCAGAATCAAGGGAGTTCTAGAACTCTTTCCCAGCAAGGGAATGATATTGAAGAATTACAGCAATTTAGCATCCCTTGAACTGTATGTTGATTCCATGGAACTTTACTTTAAATTTTAGGTCACAAAATAATTCTCCAATATGAAAAGAATAGATCAAGCTGGTCTTCCCCACCTCTAAATTCCATGATTCTATTATTATATGAATGTAGTCTTACAACAACTATAAAACTATACTAGATGCAAAATTAAATATATTGGATTTACTAATGAAATATTATGAAGGTATGTAACTTTTTAACACGTACTCACAAAGATTTAGCCTACATCCAAAATAAGGCTTCTTTGACATTTCTAATCCACTATTTCTAATCCACTAATCAGTAATGCATCCCTTTCTTAGATACAGAATTAAGAGGCATGGCATTTTCAAAAGTTGCAAAGGACCAGATAAAAATCTCAAAATTAGGCTCATTCATCAGTTCTTTAAATTTTGTGCCCCACCTAGAAGCAAGTAGTATATAAATTCATTTTATTTTTAGTTAATTCATTTAATAAATATTTATAAAGAGCTGACTACATATATAGCAAAATGATAAACACTGGGAAATTCAAACTAACTTACTATTTAAATTAACATTCTATTCTTGCTCTCCAGGAGTTTGTAATCTTGTTGGATAGATAAAATATGAGCAAGGGAAAATGTAAATAACAAAATAGGATCAATGAATATTTTAGGAGAAGGAGTGAGGGAGGGCTAGGGTTTTGGACCAATGACTTAATTGGTATAGTAACCTGAGGTTTAGATATTCCATTCACCAAGGAAGATTAAGGAAATCAGTTAGCCGTACAGTACAGTTGTTGGAGACAATGAGAGGTTAAACTGCCAAGCTAGTCATTGGTGGTGTGAAGCAGAGACATCACTTGCATCTCAATCTCCCTGACCCCAAGTCCAGCCCACTATCCACTCCATTGTGCTGACTCTCTCTAATAATGTAGAACAATAATATACATAACAATAATATAATCTATGTCATTATGAGATATGTGACCCTGAACAAATCTGCCTCAGTTTCCTCTACTGTGAAATGGGGATAGTGATAGCTCCCAACTCTCAGGGTTGTTGTGAGGATTAAATAAGACAATATTTTTAAGGCAGTTCTGGAACTAAGCACAGTTCCTGGAACACTGTAAGCATTTAATCAATGCTTATCTTCCTCCTTCCTTCCTTCTTTTCACTACAGGGTCATATGACCAGACCAGTATTGGAGGTTTCCTAATAGTTATCTCTATGGTTCATACTGGGCAGCTAGGTGGTGTAGTGGATAGAGTGCAGGGCTTGAAGTCAGGAAGATTCTCTTCCTGAGTTCAAATATGGCTTCATATACTTACTAGCTGTGTGACCCTCAGCATATCACTTAACCCTGTATGCCTCAGTTTCCTCATCTGTAAAATGAGTTGGAGAAGGAAATGAAAAACTACTCCAGTATCTTTGCCAAGAAAACCCCAAATGGGGTTATAAAGAATCAGATACAAATGTAAAATGACTGAATGACAGTGATGGCTCATATTCCCACCTGTGATTTTACCTGGGGAATGTGAGAATTTGCCTTGTGTCTTAAAGGGCCCATGTAGACAATGGGGTGAAGAAAAAATAGATTATGGAAATTATTTGATTTAATTTAATAAAAATATGAAATACTTTCACATTGGCCAATCAATAGTTTGTCTCTGGTCTTTTTCCTCCTCAGGGTCTTACACAGTCATCTTGATTTATTGCGCTGTCTACGTTAGAGTTCTCTTGTTCCCTGGCCCCTATATAGTGCACATAATTCAAAGACCCAGTGAGAAAACAGGTCAAGACCGCACTTCCACATTATTGCTCCCAGTTTTGTTCAGCCTTCTTTCCATTTTTTCTTCTCCATCCTACAATGATTCCTCATTAATTTCCATGTCTCTAATTCATTTTAGGAAGCTCAGATTACACCGGAAAGATTTTGAGTATAAAGCAACAGATTGGAGTCTGCTTTCTGAGAACGAGCCAAACTCAGTAGATAGAGGCTCATTACCTCTGACCACCTGATGAATACCCTGATCAGAGAAACCAAACAAAGAGACAAAGTAGGACTCAGTTTTGTGTGATCACTTTTTACTTTTGTTGTAATGGCAGAAGAGTGACACAAATGGGGGAGAGTATGCTTAGCATCACACAATTTCAAACCATCTACAAAACACTGGTTAGCTAAAAATGTGAGATCCTTGTCCAAGAACCAATGAGTGCACAGATTATTGGAGCAATGAAGGATATGAATGCTGACATTCTTATTATAAACAAACCAAGCAGACAGAAGGAAGTTGCAGTTAAATGGAAGGATGGTTTGAGGGTTTTCCTTAGAGAGGCAAATAAAAGATTTGGCAGAATAGGTTTTAAAATTCATCTAAAAGCAATAAGTAACATAATTTCATGGGATATTGCTTCATCTCATATTGTAATGCTCATGTTAAGTATTAACAAAAAGAATACTTATAATAGCAAAGAGCTGGGAACAAGGTAAATTTATTTGCTCATTGATAAGTGAATCATTAAATAAACTGGCTTAGGGGTATAATGTAATATTTGTCTACAATACCAAAGCCATAATATACCATAGTAGGTTAGAAAAGAAAACTATGAAGAATTTAGAGAATATGGGAAGACATATATATACATGTAAAGTGAACTAAACAGAATCAAGGAAAAATATATATGTATGTATGCTATACATAGACATATAATTATTACAAAAGTATGAATAGAAAGAATATAAATCAAAATTGAACACAATGTAATGATAATTACAAAGGCTTGGGGTCAAGGAAAAGATGAAAAAATGTGCTTCTCACCATTGATAGAAGAGGCAAGAAACTGTTAAGAGCAGAATGAAATATGTGCTGTCAGGAGCAGTTAATTTGTTGGTTGAATATGCTGAGCGAAAAAATTTAATCTTTGTTATAAGGGATCATTCTGAGTAGGTGACAGGAAGAAAAATGTTAATAAATAAATGTAATATGAAAAGAAAACATACTATTTTAAAAATCAACATGAAAATTATAGCAGCACACATGCCTCTTGTAGAAGTTTAAGAACACATAAATTAAATCAAGATAAATTTTGATATTCAATGATTTTATCCTAAGAGTATTTTAAAATGGATTGGAAAGAGAATGACAAAGATGAAAGATGGAAAAGATTTGTAACAAGTTTTGTAATAATATTTTCTGTTATCAAAAATAATGAAGCTATCCTTCTTGAAGTCCAATATCATGGACCTTCATGCGCTTATAGAGAAAAGAGAAATAACCTATGTAGAATGAAGACAAGAAAAACAGCTGGATTAGACAAAGTGTATACAAAGGAGATTCATCTTAAGGGAGTGACACAATTTTAAAGGAATTGAAGGGTCACATCACAAAATACCTGAAGATGCCTCTTTCAAAGTTATTTAAGTCACTTATTCATGGTCACACAGCTAGAAAATTTCAGAGACAGCATTCAAATCCAAATATCTCCTGACTCCGGGCTCAGTAATCTTTCTACTGCACTATGTTGCCTCTATTGACTATCTAATGACTGGAATGGTTTAACTTAAAGAATAAAAGCTCAAGGAGGAGATTTGAAACCATTTTATAATAGGATACACCAAAAAAATACACTTGGAAATTTTTAATCTAGAATACAAGAGACTTATGGGAGAAACAACATTAGTGTATATAAATTTGAAAGTCTGGCACATGGAAGAAGGACTAGATTATTTCTGATTGTCCCCAGACAGCAGGAATAGGACCATTGGGCATAAATTATAAGAAGGTAGATTTTGGTTCAATATAAGGAAAATAATCAAACCTGTCTGACATGCTGCCTGATTAGATAGTTCTATATTACTAGAGGTCATCATGTGAATTCTAGGTGGTCACTTGTTTAGGATGTTATTGATTGAATTCATGCTTTAGAAAAGGGTTAGGTTAAATAACCTCTTAAGTCCCTTCCAACTCTGAAATGCTATGATTTTATAATTTAGATCTTTCTCTTATCAGGCACAAGGCATTTTCTTCTATATTACTTATGCCTCCATTTAAGCCTGGCTAATATTTAACACAATCGAAGAATAACAACAAAATATTCTACACCCTTCATTATAAGAAATAATTCATTAAGTTGATAGGAAATAATGATGAAATTATAGGTATACTCATTTAAAACTTTTTTGTTAGACTTTATTTTTCATTGGATATTAGTTTGAAACAATATCATAAGATATACTCATATACACATATTAAACATACATGTATGTATTACATATATTCAGTTATGAATATGTATAATTGGAAAATAAATGGAGGTAGGTGTCATGTTATATGTTAATCAAAGGATAATCTGTCTTGACTTTCTACCATTTTAAGTTGAAATACGACCCCAGTGTCCCAACAACTTGGGCGTGCTTAGTAAATCTGTTTGGATATTAACTCTATCATCATATCTGAAAATTTAATCCTACTGAAAGAAAGGAGATTTCCTGTCAAAAGGATAGATTCAGAAACTCATAATGAGGCAGTAGGGAATCAATCATGTGTGATACTAAACAATTTATATGACACAAATCTATGAGAAGATGTGACATTAAACTTTGTTTTATCAAAGGGGAAGGGAAGGTAACTGACACATTGACAAGGACAGACCACCTCCCATCACCTGTAATAGTAAATCTCAAGACTCACATGAAGTTGACACAGCCCGTGCCAGCAGGTGGAGCAATCCAAACGAAACTGAGATTGGTTGTTGGCAGATGACTCACATGTGAGGCTACTACACTACACATAAACTGGTTTCCAAACTGATGATCTGACATAATTCCTAAAGGGGAAGAAAAGGACATTATAATATTAACATAACAAAATATTTTTTATAAATATTAAACAATATATCATGACATTTTTTTCTTTTGTCATCTGAAAGTGACTTTGGTTTCTCCATTAATCACACAAAAGCAATAATTTTTTATAAAGCACCACTTTCTATAATCATAAAGAAATCCATTATTTAAAAAACTTTTCCTAAACTGTGACTAAATGTGTTAAATTCATATTTTTGCTATTTGAGAGAAAATTTTGCATTTGTATAGGGTTTTATAATTCAAAGTTTTTTCATATATTTTATCTCACCTGATCAATCAATCAATACTCATCTAGTAAGAGCCAACTAAGTGCTAGGTATCATGCTGGGCATAGAAACAATAATGAATTTAATCTTCACAAGAAGCATGGGAAGGTAGGGAAAATATTAACACCCATATTTTACAGATGAAGAAACTAAGGCTCTTTTCTGGATTTTCATGATTCTTTTGTCTCATTTCTCCTCCTACCTGTCTTTGGTTGAGAGACCAATAACTCTGGGTATTTCCAAAGGCTCTGCCCTGAAGCAGGCTCTCTTTATATTATTCTCTCACTTGGTGGCCTCATCAGTTCCCATGGTTTGAACTATCTCTTTGAAGATTATACCCATATCTACTTATCCAGCTTTAGTCTCTCTCCTAAGCTCCAGGCTCATATCACTGACTAACCTGTTAGACATGTTGAACTTCTGAATGCCCCTTGGGCATCTCAAAGTTGACATGTATGAAATAAAACTTATTTTCTTTCCCCCTAAATTTTCCACTCTTGAATTTTCCTGCCAAGTGACCCACCATCGTTCCAGTCATTCAGGTTCACAACCTCAGGGTCATTTTTGATTTCTCTTTCTTGCTCACTGCTATAATTTAAACAGGTGCCAAAATCTTAGTTTCTTTCAACATCTATTACATAGATCCCCTTCTCTATGCAGACCTAACTCAAATCTGAGTTCAAGTCTTCATTACTTCTCACCTAGAATAGTGCAATAACCTTCTAATTGGTATCTTTGTTTCAATTCTGCTTACTACGATCCATCTTCTATTCAGTGGCCAAAATAATCTTTCTAAAGTTAGGTTTAACCACATAACCCACAACAAATTCCAGTGGCTCCTTCTTACTTCCAGGATCAAATATAAAGTGATTCGTTTGGCAACTAAATCTATGCACAACCTGGTCCTTTCCCACCTTTCCAATCTTCTTATATTCTACTCCCCACGATGGTCTCTATAATACAGCCAGACTGGCTTACCTGATGTTCCTTTGCATATATCCCTCCATTTACTATCACTGTGCATTTACCTGGCTATTCTTTTTGTCTAAATTGTCCTCTTTCCTAAGCTTTGACTCTTAGAATCCCTGGCCATCCCCTCCAAAGTTACTTCACGTCTACATTGCATATATTTGATAAATTCTAATTTGTACATCCTCCACTAGAATTTAAGCTCCTTGAGGACAGTAACTGTTTTTGTTTCTCATTTATATCCTTTGCTCTTGGTGTAGTTCATGGTAGAGGGTAAGTACTTTGTAAACGCTTAGTGATTACATTCAGAAGTAAATGATCTTTGGCACATAGTGCTCAATAAATCCAAAAACTACAACTACTGGAGTACCGATTTACCACTCTGCAAAAACTTCTTGGGAAAAATGAAAAGTAGTCTGCTAGAAATTAGGTTTATACCAATACCTCACACCATATCGAGAGACTCCAATGAATATGTGACTTAGACATGAAAGGTCTTATAATAAACAAATTAGAGGATAAAGTAAGAAACTAATTTGTATCTTTGGATAAGGGAAGAATCCACAACCAAAGGACAGAAAGAATCACAAAACATAAAATGGAGAATTTTAATTCTATATAACTAAAAACATTTTTGTATAAACAAAATTAAATCAGCTGAAGTTAGAGGAAAAACATAAATTGGGGAAGATATTTGTAGCAAGTTTCTCTGATAAAGGGGTCATTCCAAGATATATAATTCAATTCAAATTCTAAGAAGAAAGCCATTTGCTGACAAATGGGATATAAACAAATGTTTAAGCGGAAAAATTCATGTTATCAATTGCAAAATGAAATACACACACACACACACACGCACACTCCAGAAATTAGAAAAAATGAATTAAAGTAACTCTGAAGTGATCTCACACTCATCAGATTGAAAAAATTGACCAAAAAAAGGAAAATGGCAGATTGGAGGGACCCTAGGAAAGCAGGTACATTGCACTATTGGTAGAAATAAGAACTGGTTCAGCCACACTGGAAAGAAATGTGGGACTACATCTAAAAATAACACTAAAACTGTATACCTTTTGACTCAGGGATACTACTGTTACTAACCTTATACCCCTAAAAAGATAAAAAAGAGGAAAAGGCCTAATATATACAAAAATATCTGTAGTAATTCTTTTTAGTGGCACAAAACTGGAAACTAGAGGGGGTGTTCATCAATTCAGGAATGGGTGGAAACATTGTAACATATGAATATAATGGAATACTGTTGAGGAGTAATGATATAAAGGAATGGTTTTGAAGAAACATGTGAAGACTTGAATGAACTGATGTGGAATGAAGTGAGTAGAACCAGAACAATTCATATAATATTCACATTACTATGTAGACTAACAGTTTTGAAGGACTTAGGAACTCTTGATTAATGCGATAGCCAATCACAAAAATATCACAGTCAATGATGACATAACCAAAAAGATAGTGGACTCAAGATGCAAAGGAAACAAACATTTTTAGACACAAAGTAGACACTTGTTTTACTTGGCTATTCATATCCATTGCAAGGGCTTTGTTTTTGTTTTTTTTTCCAGTGGAAGGCAGAGAAGAGAGGGAGGTGCTTCTTAACTGAAAATAAAATGGTACATTTTTAAAAAATTCTTTAATTGATACAAGAGGTTAAATGACTTGAATAGGGCCACAGAGCTTCTTTAATTCAAAAATTCAATTCAATTCAACAGGTATTTATTAAGCTTCTACTACATACAAGGTCCTGTATAGAGTTGGAGAGGGGAGACCAATGGAAGGCCTGTATTTTCTCATTAAATCATGAGGTACAATATTTTGCTAAAGCAGAATGTAGTGTAGTAAATGGAAGAAACAATATTAGAACTCACATCTTCTGACTCCTTGGTTACTACTCATTGCACAACATCATGCTGCCTCTTGGGATGTAAGAACAGGTTTCCTAATATAAATGGATTCAGTAAATATACAGCTCTAGTCCTGAACTGATCTCATTCAAAAGAACACTGCCCATTCCACATAAATTTTATTGAAAAATTTATCATTTAAATAACTTCTCCTTTTCTTGAACGCTCTTGGGTATTTAAGGTCAAGTATAACTGCTGTGGGCTAATTAGAGATTCACAGTTTCATATATTTAGAGCTGGAAGGAACCTACGAAAACCTGCCATTATGATGTAAGAGAAAGAATAATGGAGAAATGGTACAAGGGAGAAAGAAAAATTCCAGAGTCAGGAGCTCTTGGTTCAAATTCTATACCTAATGCTTACTATATCTGGCTTTGGGTAAGTCATTTGAGAGGGACAGATTGTTTATTTGAATTACAACCTTTTGAATGTCGAATGAATAGATGTATGTTACTGAAATATTGTTTTGGGCCTGTATATCAGATTGTTATTACCAGTATCAAAAATGTAAATGGAGAATTTGCAACATATTTAGAAGAAATGAAGGAAATTATCTGAGATTATTTTGCCCAACTTTATGGGAATAATATCAACATCTTAAAAGAAATGAGTATATTTTCAAATTTATTAAATATATATTTCAGGAAATGTAAAGTGCTTTGTTCAACTTTCAGTACCACATTACAGAAAAAATAAGTTTTTGAATTTGTGGAATCTTCTTCATCATATCTAGTTTAGCTACGTTGAAATATAACTTATTGCAGTAGGCTTGGTATGGTTCCTAGATGGTATTAGACAGGAAGTCAAAGCAGCACAGAAAAATTGCCATCAAAATCTTGAAAAAGCTTTGATTAAAATAATACCAGGAATAATCGACATTTACCTAGCACTCCATGCTTTCCAAAATGCTTTACACATAAAATCTCATTTTATCATGAGAGCAACTTGATAGGGCACTCAGGTAAAGAAAACATTATAATACCACAGCTTTTTTCACATGAAGATAAACTAAGAGGTTTATAAATTGAAGTAGTAATTACTATCTGCATTGTCATTTTAAATAGAAAAAATATGTGTTGAATAATATTTTATGTAAATATTTACCATGTCTCACATATTTTTTCCACAACTGCAAACAGTGAGACTCTGTGAACCATGGTTAAAATGCAGTTACTGGCATTTGAAATAATGCAGAAATGCAATATGACATAACAGAATCCTAGACTTGGAGTCAGGACAACCTGAATCCAATATTGTCTCCAGTCCTTATTAGTTAAGTGACCAAGGACAAAACTCTTTAGTTCTCTGAGCCTCAGTTTCTTCAAGAGTAAACAGAAGATAAAAATACATAACTGTAGTGTCCATTTCTCAGGGTTATTGTGAGTTGCAAATGAGAAGCTGACATTAAAGAACATGAAAGTGCTTGCAAATCTAAAAGCACTATTTATGTCAGTTAAAATATTTTCATTTTTACAAGGTGAAAGACGAATCAATCTCTCTGGCTCTCAATTTTTTCAATTATAAAATGAGAGGGTCAGAGTAGGAAATATGTAAGATTCTTTGAAGCTCTAAATATTAGACTTGTATAAGAAAAAAAGCTATTATAAAAAAAGCAGGAAAAACAATAATGTGTAGGTTTTTTTTTAACAACATTCAAAAAAAATCTACTTTAGCAAATTGTTCAGGAGTTTAAAATAATACTCTAAAAATAAAGACAAAATTTTAAAATGCTATGACTCTATATTTTAATACACTCTAATGACCCTGTGAATTCAACCAAGTTATTTTCAGGCACATACTGAGATGTAAGTTGTCAAGCCACAGAAATCATAGGCTTAGGGTAGATGAGACACCCACAAGGAAAACCCAGGGTGTAGCAGGAGGACCAGCAGCTGGTGACTCAGTGGTTGTCACTTCTCTATGAGTCAGTCCTAAATCACAGTTTCAATGTAAGAGAAATTATATTACCCAAAGAGAAGATCCTAGGTTAAAATGAAAAATCAAAATCCCAACCGCTTTTTGTGGGGAGTAAACTGAATGGAAACTCAGAATGAGTTTATTGCTGGGTTTGGTTTGATGTTTTGTTTTGTTTTTGAGAATACTGGCAACCTGAGTTATGTTCAAACATCTCTCACATTCTTCAAAACAGTTCTGAGAAAGTGAGTTAATGTCTAGCCAGGATGTTTAGAAAAAAAATTCTTATTCTCTGTTAGCTTACATCGTAAGTTAGATAAGTCAGAGACCATCACTCTTTGGGAGCAGACGAGTGGGAACTTCAATTACAAATACTTACTGTGGTCCACCTCATAGTCTAGAATTCGATTGTACAAGGAACTAAAGGTAAAAGTATTTGGATCAATATTGTACAAAATTTCTGATTTGTAGTGGAATTAGCATGCAGCAAGCAAGAAAAGTTGAAATTCTCAAACACCAAATTTGGTGTGAGTCTTATTATTCATAGAAACAACCAAATGATTAATCACAACATTCTCTTGGAAATTCTTTACTTTGCCTAGGCACTCTTGAAAATATACTGTCCCTATGAGCTAATACTTTAAAAAAAATAAGGATATTAGTCTGCTGGGTCATCAGACATTAGAAAACTAAATGTTTTACTATTAACAATCAATGAACCAATCAACAAGTATTTCTTGGACAAAGATTTTGTGATAACGACTGTGGTAGAATACAAAAGAAGTATGATATAGGCTGGGAGTTTACACTTCAGCAAGGTTGAGAAAATTAATATACATGAAAGAATTTTTAAAAACCCAAGGACTTACACATTTATATTGGATATAAATGCAAAAAAGAATTCAGAGAAGAGAATAAATAATTCAGTGTGGACTCAAATGGACAGTTTGAGCTTAACAGAGGAAACGGTATTTAAGCTGAACCTTGAAGGATAAATAGGATCAACAGAAGTAGAAAAAAGGAAGCCATTCAGGTGGGCAGAAAACTTTTGTAAAGGTATGGATATTGTTCATGCAAAGGTAACAAGAAACATCATTTTGAAGGGTATTTGCTCTTCTTGAAATGTACTGCTCATGAGAATTGCTTGAAAAAAGACCACTGTGGGAAAAAAAAGACCACTATGACTTCACCAACTATATCTGTTGCTAGAGATAAGGGGAGGGAGGGTAGAGAAATTCCACAAAGAATTTGATAAGAAACTCTAAATTAAATCAATGTGCATTATAATAGTTACTCAGTCACTTTAAGATAATGGTAGGTGATTGTATGCCACCATGGGGGGGAGGGAAGGGAGGGAAGAAAATCTGAAACTCAAGGGATTGTGTAACTGAATCTTGTAAACGAAAAGTAAATAAACAAGTCAATGGAAAAAAAAAGATAATGGTAGGGATGGGGGTGTGTGTATGTGTGTGTATGTGTGTATGTTTACTTATATGCATATATAAAATGTACATGTATACACACACACACACACACACATACTTTGGGAATAAGGAGTGAGAGTGACCAGTGGCCTCAAACCTATATATCATGAATGCTTTCTTCAATAAAAGAATTAAAAAGTGCTGGATATGATAAGCAACAAGTAACATAAAATTTAGTTATTTTTGCAAACAAGAAATGACTCATTAACGATGTGGGAGATATTCTTCAATCAGCTATCTGTGTAGTCAGATCACCTTGTTAGACTCAAGACCAAAATCAATACAAAACCAAAAGAAAGACTAAAAATAGGAAAACTAGTTATAGACAATGAAATTAGGATCTGATCAGAAGAAAGGAGATCAAGATAGATTATAATAATTTCATGCAGAAGTTGAACAAATCTAAATCAGTTTTCATGAAGAGGAGACCACTATGACAAAAAAGGCCTTAAAAAGTGCTCTTTAGGCATCAAATAATTGACTTACATGCCAAATAGAGAGATGTGGTAACCAAGGGAAATACTATTTAACAGTAGAAATTCAGTCTGGATGGATTTTGAGAAGCTTGGGCTGGTAAAAGTATCCAACAGGCACCATCCACCCTTAGTAGTGGTAGTTAGGGCTTCTTGTCATCCTGTGGTCACAGATGGGCTCATAGTGTCCTCAGGCCACCAGAGAAGGCAAGTACATATGAGTACGTATGTGTATGTGTGTGTGAAATGTGCACATACACACATAAAATACACATATATTAAAGATTATAAAAGCAGTGCTTTCTAGCAACTATAAACAGGCTTATTATAACAAAGAAATTAAAAGAAGAGCCAAAATAAAAGATGCCATCAAAGAAATGTGGGATGAACAAGAAGATGAGCTAGTGCTCCAATCATCTTCCCATTGAGCTAATAACATCAAGAGAAAGTGAGAAAACCTCCCAGAACACTGAGGTTCTCCTGTGGTGAACTTAGGAATGGACGTAGATGAGAGTCAAACAGGATGGGCAGGAATGGGCAAGTTACAATCTGTATTATTTGAGGGAACATCTACATTGATGAGATCATAGATCATTTTGAGTATTTGAATGCTATTACTAGGATGAGGGCAATGGGAATAGAGAAGAACTAATTGAAGGGGGAGAATAGACAAGGCTTAGTAAGTGACTAGATATGGAAGTTGAGTGAGAAAGAAGAGTCAAAAGCAACACAACGTTACAAACTATAAATAATGTTATATCTAGAATATGGTTTTCATTTTAGTTAAGCGATTATTCTCAAATTCAGTGTCAATTATTTTAAATACCAAATTTTCATGTGTCATATCTTTTCCAGATTAACTAAGGAAGAGATGAACACTTTCCAGGTATCACATAAATTCAACCTTGTGTTCTCTAAGAGCTCCAGTTAGCCAAATAAGAATATACTGAATAAACTTCACATGCTGAAATATCATGGGAGAAAATACAAGGAACTATGGTTCTCCTAAACTATATTTGTAATTTATTACCTCTGGGAAAGGAAGCAGATTGTCTTTGATGAGTGCTCAGATTCCACAAGAAGTGATAACTATTTCCATTTTGGTCAGATTTGCAACTATCACATTGTAAAAGTGTTGTTTTTTTCACATTTGAATTTTTTCCCCAAGACCATTTAAAAATAAAGTAAATCCTTGTAATTTACTTTTATCTTTCTATTTCACACACTCCTCTCCCACCCAAAGTGCTTTAAAGACAATGTTTCCTTTGAAAAACTATCTGCGGGCAGCTAGGTGGCACAGTGAATAGAGCACCAGTTCTGGAGTCAGGAGGACCTGAGTTGAAATCTGGCCTCAGACACTTAACACAAAAACTAGCTGTGTGACCTTGGGCAAGTCACTTAACCCCAACTGCCCTCCAAAAAGCAAAAAAACAAAACAAAACAAAAAACTATCTGGAAATTTAGCAATTGGCATTTTACTGAGTAGCAAATAAACATTCCTTGTCTCCTTAATCCCCTTAGTGGTCACACAAAGAATAAGTAACTATGGCAGAGTTTTTCTTTGCCAGTGTTGAATTTCTAGAAGATTAGATAGATGATGTCTTTAATTGATGTAAAGTTGCATGATTCCTTTTAAGACAGTGATACACATTTCTGTGTCTTCCGGGATATCATTTTCCTTGACAAGTCTTCAGTTATTTTAAGTTTGTGACTAAACCTTGCATGAACCTCATTTTCCTCAGGGTTATCTTTCCTATGCTCTTAATATGCACACCTTAAAAACCATATAACTATAACTTGGATTGCCTCAATACCACATCTCTGAAATGAAACATAGGTTCCACCAAGAAAAATTCAAATTTCTCACTTCCAAGAGACACACTGCAATTTTATCACACACTATGGTTTACCTAAGAAAAGCATTATTCATTTGTGTAATGCATATTCTCTGCAAAGTAGTTTCAACATACAGGTTTACTCGATTTTTATTTATTCTGCAAAGGATTTTCCACGGTCAGTAGAAACATTCCATCATTTGTTATTTTTCAAGGGCTGCAGGAACTGAAGCATCTGCAAGTAGGAAGTCATTAAACCAGATAAAAGTATACTAGGATTTCAGGGGTCTAGCTTTTGGAAATTCAGGTGTTGACACATAAAGTGAAATTTGAAAGTAAAAATGTCTGTTTAGTTTTCCGTACTATTTCAAGTCTTCAGAAAGACATTCTAAAATGTTTGGTAATACTAAGCAACTTGAATTACTATATAAAAACATGTTCATGCAAGAAATTTAAATCCTCTGGAAGGACTGCCATCTCATTTGATTGAAATCCATTTTACTCTCTTAGAAGAACATTAAAAAACCTTTTAAAATAATTTTTATTAGATTTTAAAAAAAATTCTGGAAATTCCACATAGGATCATTACATTCTAAGGAGCCAGGAGAAATGTTACATGTTTTCTTTTTGTAAATTTTTTTTCCAACTGACTTTTTATTACATAGAATACCCAGTAGTGAATGCAGTCTGATAATTTTCTTTTTAAAAACAGTGTCATAAAGATTGTTAGCTGGATTCTACTCAATGAAGCTAATTTGGCACTTATATTATTCTCCGGATATTATTATTTAGGGCCATAACAGGAAGTTTTTAAGGAAGAATGACATATTTTCTATTCTATTCTAAGCTTCTCATTGAATTCTTAGGTGAATGGCTTCTCTTTACTCAGAGAATTTGACCTATTATTAGTCTTCTCTGGCAGGTTAGTGTACTCAAACATTGCAGAAAAACCAACCACATTTTTACGTGTTGAAATGTAATCATAGAAAACATCCCTATTTCAGCTTATCTCTTGAAGGACTGTACTAGTGATAATGGGTAGGAAAAAAAGAGCTCTCAAGTAACATAACATGATGATGAGCAACCATCTCTCCCTCCCTGTGTTGCTCTTAGCTCCCTCAAGCTCTGGTTTGGAGATAACCGGTTTCAGACCTAAAAATATTAAGGGGCAAAAAAGCCAAACAAATGATGCTTTCATGTTTTTTGTGGGTCATTTGGACTTCTTAGTAATGAAATCATAGGTCTGGATGACCACTACTCCCTCCATAAAAAAATCAAATATGAAAGTAATGTACAAAATGCTTGTAGACCTATTTCGTGTCTACCTCCACCATTCCTTATCTGGAAAGGATTTATATAAAGTCAAAAATTAATGCCATTAATAGTGTCTACACGGTTCGTTGTATAAAGTGCTGGGCCTAGGATCAGAAAGGCCCAGATTCAGATCTGACCTTTGACACTTACTATCCATGTGACCTTGGACAAGTCAATTAACCTCTCAGTTTCAGTTTGCTCAATTGTAAAACAAACAAACAAAAAAACCCAGGATAATAGCACTTATCACTCAGGATTGTGAAGATCAAATGAGATACTATTTGTAAATTGCTTGGCATATATTAGGCACTTAAGTGCTCCTCTCTCTCTCTCTCTCTCTCTCTCTCTCTCTCTCCTTCCTTCTTTCCCTCCCTCCCTCTCCCTGTAGCCAATTAGCTAGATCTGTGGACTTTTGTGTCTAAGAGATCTCAGGAGGATGTCAGACTGTCAGAACAAATTCTCTCCCTACGAGTGAGCCAGAGAACCGTACTGCTTCTGCCTGACTTTCTCTGACACAGGGTACTACAGCCCTCTATCTCTGTACCTGGCCTCTTGCCTATGCTTGTTTTTAACTCTCTTCATATTGGATATCATATGCTAGTCCCACCTAATGGTCCTTCCTGAATCTAATTTACCTCTAAAGCCAGTGGCTGGATTGACTTTGCTTCCTGCCTGCTCCTGTGAGCTGCTTCAGTTATATCACAGATATACATCCTAGCTTTCCAGACAGGTTCCAAAAGTTTACCCTCACTCATTGACAGGATGTAGGAGCACAGGGAAAAATCTGTCCAAAAAAGCCAAACAAAGAGGACAGAAGAGGTAGAGATCACTCCTTATGATTTTACAGAAATTGTGTTACTTCCAATATAGAAATTGTGTTACTTCCAATATAGATTTTGTATTCTGTATTTTGTATTTTGTATACAGGATGTAGGAGCACAGGGAAAAATCTGTCCAAAAAAGCCAAACAAAGAGGACAGAAGAGGTAGAGATCACTCCTTATGATTTTACAGAAATTGTGTTACTTCCAATATAGAAATTGTGTTACTTCCAATATAGATTTCTTCTATGTGTACTTTGATTTCTAGTTGAAAGAGGCTTCCAGGGTCAACTAGTACAATGCCCTCATTTTACAGATGAAAATGTTGAGGCCCCTAGAGGTTAAGTAACTTACTCAAGGTGACAGGCAGTGACAGGTTCAAGATTTGAACTTCAGCAGCCAAGTCCAGCTCTCCCCAATGGCACTTTCTTAAAAGCCAATACAATATAAATACACATACATAGCTTGGAGTGGAGCAGTCCCTATTAGTTGCAATGTGGAACAGGTGCAGAGAGCTGCCTTCCTGTGAATCCAGGCAATGGTCAGGTGAAACCAGGGAGCTGGGAGCATGGAAGAGGAGCCAGGGGGTTTGGAAGTCAATCTTGAGTCAAAGTGAAAGAGAATTTTACTTGGGTATTCAGTGTTAACTGATGATATTGCAACTTACTGTGACCTAGGGGTGGGTGGCCTTTGTACTTTCCACTACCCCTTAAGGATGATTGGCGTAAGGGTGATTGGAAGCCAGCCTGGAGTCAAGATAAAAGAAGACTTGACTTGGACACTCTATATTGATTGAGGAGATTGTGACTTACTGAATGATATGTTTCGCCTAAGACTATGTGACCACCTTAGTAATAAGATGTTATGCTGTTGTGAATGTTGTGTTTTAGTTTCTTGAATATTTTGCTTTATTTTATTGCTGAATAAATAGAGAGTTCACTATGCTATGTGATTAGATCCTTAAAGTTATTCACATCAGCAGTCTTCAGGAGAGCTGCTTGTGATGGGCCTTACAATAATCTAACTACGTAGACAACTAATTGAAAAATTACTTAGGAATCAGTCATTTCCTTCCTGTTTTGTTGTTCAGTCATATCTGACTCTTGTGACCCCCCCCCATGGGCCATAACATGCCAATACCATCCATGTGGTTTTCTTGGGAAGGATATACTAGAGTGCTATTTCCTTCTCCAGAGGCAAAGGTGAAGTGACTTTCCTAGGGTCACAGAGCTAGTAAGCATCTGAAGCCTAATTTGAATTCAGGTCTTCCTGACTCCAAGCCCAGTGCTCTATCCACTGAGCCATCTAGCTTCCATCCTGCCTGTTAAATATAATAAATTTCATTTTTGTGATGTTCAGTCCTTATTAAGTTGAATATTTTCCAGTCTCTTCTTGAAGAAACCAAGGTATACAGATTAACACAGTAACAGTGATATTTGTACAATGATCAACTGTGAATGACATAGCTATTCTCAGCAATACAATGATCTAAGATAATTCCAAAGAACTCATGATGAAAAATGCTATCAACATCCAGAGAAAGACCTGATGGAGTATGAAAGCAGATTTTTTACTTTATTTTTTCATGTTTTTTTTTTCCCCTTTGGGTCACAACATTAATATGGAAATATGTTTTGTGTGATTACACATGTAGAACCTATATCAAATTGCTTACCATCTCAGAGAGGGTGGAGGTGAGAGAGTGAGGGAGAAAATATGAAATGTAAAAATTTTAAGACATGTTAAAATTGTCTTTAAATGTAATTGGGAAAAAATAATATTATTTATTTTTTTAAGTTATACAACTTTGAAACATCGGAGTAGTCTTCAGTCCCTTTCATTTCTTAATCCTGATGCATTTTTTTTCATCCTCCCCATGTCCACTTTTGAACTGAAGTCAGCAGGTATCAGACTAAGTATTGACTGATTTGTAAGATCTTGTCAAATTCTTCAATGAGTTTCTTTACTTTTCATTCTCTGCAAATATTGGTTTAAAATCTGCAATTACCTTCATGGTACTATTTTTGTTTATGCTTATTATTAGAATTGTAAAGTAAGATGATCAAATATGTCATGATGAAACTGTAATAGTAATGAAATTTGAAGATTCCTTTTGTATTGCTAAACTAAGAGGTGCTTAGCACCTAATTTCAAATTAAGCCTTTGTTAAAGAAACTGAAGGTATGAACTCCTGCTGCTGACATAACAGGAAGGGGCTGAATAGGGTACCCCTGTTGCTTCTGTGACAGGAAGGGGCTGAATATGGAGGAGCAAAACTGTATATAAGGAAAAACCCTAGCTGGGAGAGTCAGAACTTCTTGGGATAAGCTTCATGGAGGCAGAAGCAGCTGCTGCCAGGGAGGCTGAAGAGGAAAGGCCTAGGCTGGAGAGAATGATTTTGATTTTGGGAACCTGGGTGAAGTAATTTTGATCCTGGGAACCAGCTGGAGCATCTGCTAGGGAGCTACCCGCTTCTCCTGGGAGCTTCCAAAGACTTCCAAGGACCAGCTGGAGCTGCTAAAGACTGAGGAAGCATGACTGTGATGCCAGTACTTTGAATGAACCATTTTGTGGCTTTGTTAAGCCTTGACTTCCCAAGAACAAAGACTGTGAAGGATTTAAGGTGGACTGGACGCTGTGGGCGTCAGCACGGAACAGGAACTGTATGGAGAGCTGGACGAGGAACTGGGAGTTGTCTGCCATTGAACCCAGGTGACAGTTTGGTGAATCTAGGTAGGAGCTGGGATCATAGAAGGGGATCCAGGGAATCTAAGAGCCTACCTTGGGTCAAGATGAAAAGATCTCTCCGTGAATACTGAGTAGCTACTGACCCTGATGTGTAGTTTTGCTTTGGGACTCATTTGGGAAGAGTTGTGTGATTTGGCCAGAGGAGACTCTGGGGAGCTATTGAGCTCCCGCTCCCCCAATCCTGCTTTGAAAACCAAGATGTTGGTGCTTCCCTCTCTGGTAACTAACTAGGTATGGATATAATGGTCAGACAGCTGGAAGTACTGTCTGCTGAATTGTGTTATTTTCTGTTGAGTAGTGACTGATGGAATTGTAATTTATTTGTGATTGTACTTTGTGATTGAATTAAGGACTCTGTGATTGACTAAATGAATGTACTACCCAGGGGTGGAATACTTTGGCTTTTGTATTTTGTGACCCTTAAGGAGGTAACCTCCTTAAGGATGATTGAATTATTGAGTTGATTGAATGATTGAGTTACTATGTGATTGACTAAATGATTGTACTTTGTTCAAAACTATGTGACCACTGTGATGAAAACTATGTGGCCGTTTCTATGATAAGTTGTGAATGCTGTATTTTTATTTTCTGTGATAGGTTGTAATATTGTGAATGCTGTATCTTGACTTTCTATGAATGTTTTGCTCTGATTTGTTATTGAATAAATAGAGTGTTTATTATACTATGTAATCAGACCTTGAAAGCTGTTCACAGCAGCTGTCCTCTGGAAAGCTGCTCGTGCTTGGCTTTACAAAAACCAACTCTGACAACATTTCTGATTCACATACTCACAAAACAAAAGGTGCACTCTGTCACCCTCCTTTCTACTCCAATGCCCAATCACAGTATGGAAATGACTGTTGGTTCTTGGAGGGTGCCAGTAAAGACAAGCCCTGACAGGTTTTTCCAAGATGAAAATTATTCAAGTAAAGTCCTGGCCACAGGCTACCCAATAGGCTAAGAAAAAAAAAAACCTGTTGCTATACTTCACATACTTTCACATTCATTGCCCTGTGGTATGGAGGAAATAGTGCTCAACTTTGTAGTGTTGACCTTTGGTACAACATGTTCAAATCCTAGCTTGGCTATTTATTACTGGTATGACCTTGGGCAAGTCACTTAACCTGTGTTTCAGGAGGTTTCAGGAAACCTCAGTTTCCTCATGTGTAAAATTATGGGGATGGACTTGTATGGTGTCTTCTAGGTCTAGATCTATAATCCACCTGGATCTATAATCTACTTGTCCACAGGAATCCAAAAAACTATTCCAATCCTCACCCTATGGACTAGAGAAAACTTGAAGCATGGGAACTAATTAGAATGTCAGTATGCATATGGTTTAGCTCTTTCAGCAATATGTTAATTTATTGGTTGTTGAACAATGACTATTCAATAAATGTACCAATAATCAAATTAATATTTTAAGATGGACAAAAAACTATAGATTCATAATATGCTCTGCCTTCTTTCTCACTAATCTATCATCATTGATGTAAAAGCAAAAAAGGGCTTACAAATAAAAATTTTGTATTTTGATGTTGTATAGGTTGTCATGCACAGCCAAAAAAAAAAATCATCATCTGACATCAACCTAGTGATGCATCTAGTTGGTTTTCAGATAGCTGACCTAGCTTTATCATTGAGTCTATGTTTAAAACCTATTTGGTTACCTAGCATTTCCAAAGCTTGAGCTCCAATGATACAGTCTTCTCTCAGATCAAGGATCACATCTCCAAATCAAGGAGGAATCAAAGTAGGACTTTCACAAAATTCATTTAAACTTTAATCAATACTGTGACTTTATTCACATACATATTTGCAAGGAAAAATCATAGAAAACAATATTATTGAGATATTTATTCAGCCTAAGACAGACACTGGCACTCACTCAAAGAGCACCAAAGGCACTGCTATGGGGCATCTTCATCTACCCAACTGGGTTTGAGCAGTGTTCTATTCAGTTCTCCCAGCATTCTACATTCTCCTTCTTCTTAACCATCTGAGAAAATAATGTTTAAGTGAGCTATGTGAATGTCTCACTTATCTCATTTTCTTGATTAACCTCTCTCTCTCCCAGAATGAGAGATGGGAAGAAGCCAAGGAAATTGGCTGATGTTGCTGTATCTCTATCCAGGGAACGTGTGAGGTCAGGGAAAAGTAAAGTGAGGATAATAAGGAAAAATAAGAAATAAATGGATCACTGGCGAACAACATTTTCAAAGGAAAGTATTTGCACTTGTTCGCTGATGTTTTCTTTGTTCCCATGAATTATTGTAGACAAAAAAAAATCAGCCTATTGCAAAGAGCAAAAATAAGTTACTTTGTGTAAATTAGGACCACAAATTAGAAGCTGTTTCTTGAAGTGTTTCTTTGATAGCAAGTCACACATAGAGCAAGCATGGGTTTTTTTGAAGGTTAGATAAGGAGTCTAATTTTTTTTTAAATTTTAATTTAAGATTTTTTTGTACTTAATAGTACTTTATTTTTTCCAATTACACATAAATATAAGTTTCAACATTCATTTTTGTAAGATTTTTGAGTTCCAAATTTTTTCTCCCTCCTTCCCTTTCCTCCGCCTTCCCCAAGATAACAAGTTATCTGATATAGGCTATACATGTACAATCATGTTAAATATATTTCCACATTAGTCATGTTGTAAAAGAATTAGAACAAAAGGGAAAAATCTTGATAAGGAAAAAAAGCAAGTGAAAATAGTATGCTTCAATCTACATTAAGATTCCATATTTCTTTCTCTGGATGGGGATAGCATTTTTTATCCCAAGTCTTTTGGAATTGTGTTGGATCATTGTATTGCTGAGAAGAGCTAAGTCAATTGTGGTTGATCATCACATGATGTTACTGTTAATGTGTGCAATGTACTCCTGGTTCTCAGAAGTCCATTCTTTACAGTCTAATAGGAAAAAGAAGCCATTTTCATAGTTAATCTGGGATTCTATTGAAGGCCTCAGCATGGATTTGCCTGGAGGCTGAGTCACTGACCTATAATGAGTAGTCTACCTGCAGTTTTAAATTCAACACTTTTCTGAAAATCTGAGAGATAAATAATAAAGTGAAAATATAGCACATCAAAGTATCATGTGCACAGTAGGAATACCTACTTGACATTATGCCAATGAAAGAAAAGGAATGATAGTCCTACCACATTGGAAAAGCCTCAAAGTACTCAGCTGGCGATGGACAGTAAAACTACCACCTGTGAAGCTGGCAGCCTAAGACCGGACCTGTGGTTATGCTGGGCCACATCCAGGCCCATGCACATTACTTCAGTTTGAGCAGATCCTATGATATAGATGGAATTTCAAGGAAGAGGTCCCTTGATTGTGCAACAGATAGGATTATAAGACCTGTGGGAATTAGAGGGGTGTGGTTGACCAGTAATTCTTACCACCTACGCAGCTAAAGCACAAAGTTTTCTTTGTTTCAAGCAAAGGATTTACACTAGTAACATGGCCCTAGGCATCCAAAGCTTGAACATATAAAATGACCAATCACAAGCTCAGGGGACCAATGACAATGCATACTACCCACTTCATGATTGAGATGTAATGGACTCAAAATGCAGAATGAGACATAAGATTTTGGACATCGTCAATTTTGGAATGTGTTTTGTTTGACTATGTACATTTGTTTTTAATAGATTTTCCTTTCCTTTTTTTTTTTTCAATCAAGGGGTGGAGTAGATGACAGAGAAAGAAAATAAATACTTGTTAATTGAAGAAAAAAATAAATTAAAAGAACAAAGAGAAGGGCTACCATGCTTCCTCTGAACAGGAAGATTTTTCTACTATATATATAGAACAGTGGTTCTCAACCTTCCTAATGCCACCCTTTAATACTCCTATGTGGATGTATCTGCATGTGGGTGGACCTGCCTGGAGAGGGATAGAGGAGCGGTGTCTCAGTTCCTAAGACCATCAGAAATATGTTTTTTCCGATGGTCTTAAGTGACCCCCAAGGGGGGTCGTGACCCACAGGTTGAGAACCACTGGTATAGAGTTTAATACTATGCACAAGTATCATCTTCATGGAGAAAATGGGAGATGAAATAGAGATTTGGAGTTCAAAAGAAGCAGTACTAGAACAAGCAACATTTATCATTGCCCTTTGTTTAGCAAGGGTATTCTTATAAGCAAAGCAACTTTTTATTCTCCTTTTGTGGGTCATCAGTCTTTTGTGCCACCCCAATACCTGGGCTCAGGATAGCTGCCAGCAGCCTCCCAAAAACAATTAATGAATTTTTCAGCCCCAGAAACTCATGATCACCAACAATTAATATGGAAAAGGTTAGTCACTTTCACTGGTGAAGGAAATGCCTACTTTGACAAAATCACAGATCACCAGCTAAGTGAATTCTGATAAAGAAAGACTCCAATGATATATTCTTTCCTCAATGTTTTTCATATTTTGAAACTACTTGTGTTTTTTCATTAACAATATCACTAAAAAGACACACTGAAATTCTTAATATGAGTCCAAAATCCCTATCTACTGTACACCTTGGAAGAGTAGAAATTTGTAATATTATTGTCACAAAATTACCACTAAATGTTATCAAGTATATGAATATCACCACACTAATTAGAAAACTATTTTTTTTCAAAATTTACAATGACCGAAACACAGATTAATGTTAAGATTAGCCAGTCAAAGGTAGCTAGAACTGGGATCATAGAATGTAATATGACCCAGGTGAAAAATTAGAATTCATAAAGTTTGAATTATTTATTTTACTGTTGAATAACACATCAATTGCAATACTAGAGACAGAATGCAAATCTAGATCCACATGGGTTATTTTATCTAATAAAAAGGACTTTATTACCTAAAATGACTTCATTACCATGTTTACGAAACATTGTAATTACTAAAAATTCTATCCAAAATTTTATCCCCAACCTTTATTTAAATGAAATGAAATTGGTCTGGTGGATATAGACTTTCTTTCTCCCTCCTCCTTCATAGAAAGGTAAAGTATAATATTACCTGAATGTATGGAAATTTATTAACACAATTTCAATTACTCATAACAGAATGAACACATGTAAGGTCTTGCACAGGGAGATGGGAAACCACCTTGCAATTTGCATCCTTCCCCTAGAGGCTGAAACACTATTCTTCCTACAATAGGTTTGTGCTCATTGGTTGGGGCACAATGCAGTAGGCAGTTTGAGGGTATTCATTGTCAGTGACGATGAGCAGATGATTTACAGCTGATGTCTAAGTGATCCTTAGAGAACAGCCAAGCACTAGGCTAAATGCCTCAAATCAAGCAAATTTAGTAATAGGAAACAGGCCTGGCATTTAACAACAGAAATAAAAAATGCTAATAAGTTGTTCTACTCCAGAAAAACGAGCCAGGAGAGGCAAAGAAAGAACATTCATGACTTCAAGTCTTTCCAGAGAGGCTTTCATTAATTTTTCTTATTTCCATTTATTTCTACTACCTACTTTATTGATGCCTTTCCAAACCATTTTTATCTATAGACTTTCCAAAGTCCTCTCTTGGATTTTTCCCCCAGATCTATACTGACCTCATTAAAAGCAACATCCAGAATTTCCATTCTCTTTTTTGTTTCAATCTTGGTACTTTTTCTAATTCTTTAATTTTTCAAAATTTTTCATAATTTAAAATCCTTTAAATTATACTAAAAAACTATAGGACAAGTATGTCTATTTGTAAAAGAAAGCCTGCAATGGTAGGTGTGTTTTATGAGAGAGCACTTTTTTAAAAAAAAGATTGAGCTAACATAGCAGTTTTCTTTTAGACCTAGGGATAATGGGGAGTGATTAAGTGAGACAAATAGTTTGAATCTGGAATTTAAAATAAGTACAGAGAAACAAAGAATAAAAGCAAAAATTTGAAACTAAAATCAAATCATTAATAAATTTTGGTGCTGTTAATAAACATTTGGTATTTCAGCCAACAAGAAGGCGTATATGGAAAATGCATTGGATTGGAGATCAGAAAACAAGAGTGTGAATCAGTCACTCAATAATCACTTGTTAAGTGCCTACTATGTGACAGCTGGGACCTATTACTGGCCAATCAGTGACTGGGTTTTTGATGGCTCAGAGTGAGTGCAAAAAGCAATTGTTTCTGTTCTGGCCAGAAACATTTAGGGTCTTCTCCTCCAAGACTGATTCTTCAGGTAAGTCAAATTAGGCCATCTTTTGCCTCAACTCTTACCTAGCCTTTAATTACTGAATGGGCATTGTGTCAGACAAACTGAGACCTGGGAAAGACCTTAGATTAAAAAGGCCAGGGTCTCCCACCACCTCCAGGGCCATGCCAGTCATCTTGATCTATGTGCTGCCACTGGACTTCAATGACTCTGGAGGAGAGAGGTGAGGCTGATGACTTTGCACAGCTCTGCCTCACTTAAATCCAATTCAATTCACTCGACATCACCCTCCAGATGATCCTCTTCAAGAATGTGCAACAATGCTATGTGCCAGGCAATGTATTAAGTGCTGAGGATACAAAGAGAGCCAAAAGATAGCCCTTACCATTAAGGAGTTCACAATCAAATGGAGGAAGCAACAAGTGAACAAATGTGCATAAGAAAGCTATATACAGGATGAAAAGGAAATAACCAACAGACGGAAAGACTGGAATTAAGAGGAGTTGGGAAAGGCTTTCCTTTAGATAATGGTATTTTAATTGGGATGTGGAGGAAGTCAGGAAAGCTAGGAGATGGAGATGAGGAGGGAGAACACTCCAGGAATGGGAAACAGCCCTGAGAAAATTCCCATAGCTAAGAGATGGAGTGAATTGTTTGTGAAACAGCAAAGAAGTCAGCGTCCCTGGAAAAAAGGACACAGAGAGGATTAAGGTGTGTAAGACTGGAAAGGGGTGGTGGGGGCGAGGTGACCAAGTGATCTTCAGCAAATTTCTAAACCAGTTTCCACATCTGCAAAATCAAAGGGTAGGACCAGATGATCTTCAAAGGCCCTTCTAAGGTATTTTATTCCATGTTGAAATATATTTGTAACCAAAACACAAGAGCTTTGACCACAAAAAGAATTCCCCCCCTCCACCAGACTTGTGATTTTGAGTATAGGGATCTACCAGTGAGTAAACTCCCTTTCCCAGTATAGTTTGTCACCTGCCATGCAGCTCAGAGACTTAGTGAGTTGCCTTGAGTGCTAAAAGATGAAGTGATTTGCCCAGAATCACATGACCAGCATTTGTCAGAGTGATGATTTGGATCAAGGTCTTTGTTGTTGTTAAGGCCTGTTCTCCATCTGTTGTGCCACAATGCCTCTTACAAGAGTCTATAAGAGTTAGGATTCTTTTTTTGGTTTGGTTATGCATATTTGTTACAATTTTTTAAAATCTTTTATCTTTTCCTAATATTGGGCAGCTACATGGCACAGTGGATAGAGTGCCAGGCCTGAAGTCAAGAAAACCGCTTGAGTTCAGATTTGGTCTCAGACACTAGCTGTGTGACCCTGTGAAAGACACAACCTAGTCTGCCTCACTTTCCTGATCTGCAAAATGAGCTGGAGAAGGAAATGGCAAACCACACTAGTATCTGTGCCAAGAAAACCTCAAATGGGGTCACAAAAAGTTGGACATGACTGAAAACAACTGAACAACAATACTTCAGGAGGGCAAGGGAGGGCAAGAAAACAAATTCTTGTTATGTGAGAAAAATTTAAATATAAGGATAAAAATAAGAGTCAATGAGACTATTACAAGAATAGTATTCCCAATAATTGTCATATATATGAATCATATGATCATACGGATATGATCAGTGGATAGGGCACTAGGCTGGGGGTCAGGAAGATCTAACTTTAAATCTGGCCTCAGACACTTACTGTCTGTGTGACCCTGAGCAAGTCACTTAAACTCTGTTTACCTTAATTCACTGGAGAAGGAAATTAAAAACCACTCCATTATCTTTGTAAAGAAAACCCCATGGACAGTACAGTCCATGGGATCATGAAGAATCAAGACACAACTGAACACATATATATGTACATATCTATATCTGTCTATCTATCTATCTACATATATATATGGCAAGGTTTGCACATGCCCAGATCACATACATTGGAGACACCCATGTGGGAAATGGCAGAGACATTCTGTGTTCCCCCATGTCATGGATAGGAATAGCCTCTTTCCATTGGCTGTGTAGCCAGAAAAGGCTACATCTTTAAAACTGACAGGCTGGGACAATCTTTGTCTTTCCAGCAGTGTGCAGGGGCTGAAGGTCTTGTTCCTCTCTAGCATGGGCTCCATGCACTAAGCCAGATGTAGGGGAAAGAGTTCCCTTTCCCTTCTTCCTTTTGGCCTCTTGACTCTGAGAAATGGACTTTGTGGTCTGGAGCTGTTCTGCCTGTCTTTTATCAGTTCTAGGTGCAGGAAATGGTATCCCCAGAATTGAATACAGAGCCATGGCAACAGCCAGATGTTGCTGACAATCCAGCAGAGAATACAAGAAAAGATGGAGTACTGGAACACAAACTAAGAGAGATTCTGGATTTGGAACTTGGTGGGATTATGCTATAGAAACTGAGTTAAACTATGACCCCAATCCTCTGCTCTCTGGAAACCCTAGGGATTATGTATGGGGGAATATTTACATGTTCTTGCTACACATGTGAAGTAAATATACCTTTTAAAAGTTAATTGAACTGTTTAGGTGGTTAATTGGTGCTGGGACACCTAAAATTGAGGGAACACAATCAGTAGGGGCTTGAGCCAATGGCAGAGACTAGACACCCCCAAATCCTCCTAAGGGCATCCAGGAACCCTGAGAGGATGAAACGTAACATACTTGGGAGGGACAGAGTAGTCAGTGTTACATTAGATTAGACAGACAGACAGATAGATGACAGATACAGATAGACAGATGGATGATAGAGTAGTATTTTATACTTTTCACAACTATCTCCCTCAGGATATGTACAAATCACAGAAATACAAGTGACCTCAGAAGTCTTCTAGTCTAACCTGTAGATGAATAATTGCACCCCCTTAAGAAAACTCCAGAAAATCTGGCCACTGTGTGAAGGCATCCATTAGACAGCGAGTTCCTTGAAGGCAGAAACTGCTTTTGTATCTCTTTCTTTGTATTCCCACCACTTAGCACCAGAAACGATAGTACAGATGGGTTGGACAAAGGCAAAGTGTGGAGCAACTCTCACCTTTAATCTTCTAGACATTGAAATTCTCTTAATGCAGCCTAAGATGCTATAAATTCACATGTTGAAGTCTTTTCTAAAATGTGTTCCTCATAATAGATAAAATAAGACTGTAAGGCCATAGTAGCATTTCTTCCACTCATTCTATAAATACTGAACTAATTTCAAAATATTTTTCTAACATCTTCTCCCAATCTATTTGCACATATACTTAAAAATTTCTGCCTAGCTACTTGCTTTCTTTTTTAAAAAATAATTTTTTTTTACCATCTAAAGTTTTTTATGTGATCAAAATTTCCTCCAGTATCTTTCCCCTGCCTTTTTTATATAACATCCTATACCATAAAACAAATATTTTCAAAAACAAAAAAGAGAAAAGTCAACAAAACTGAGCACTACATCAAAAGTTTAAAATATGTGAGGTGGAGCCAAGATGGCGGCATAGGAGCAGTGACATATCGCAGCTCTCACATAGCCACCCCAAAATACCCATAAAATATGACTCTAAACTAATCCTAGAACTCCAAAACGCACACAAATATACTTTCCACTAAAGTCAGCTCGGCTATGAGGAACCATATCAGCACTGCGAACCAAAACCAGCCTGGCCCGCTGTGCCCCGGGGGTGGCTAGACGAGAGGAGCCGAGCCCTGGCTAGAGCTTCAGGTGAGCAGATTGGCGGCAGCTGCGGCAGTGTCTAGAACTAGGTCAGTGGGACTTGCGAGGTCGTGGGAGAAAAGCGGTCCGGCCAAAATGCCTCCAGAGCTGGGAAGTGGAAAGCAGAAGTCCTGCACCTGCCTCCGCATTGCAGCTTCAGAGCTCTCAGCCTGCAGACTGCAGGGGAATGGAGCGATCATTCAGAGGCCAAGTGCTCTCGCGTTGAGCGGCCTGGATCCGGATCACAGTCTTGGGCTTTGGTCTTGTGGTCCTTTTTCCTTCAGTGAGCCGGAAGTGGGGGAGGGACCCAGCAACTTCCTGAGAGCTCTGGCAGCTGGGAGGACCCGAGAAATTTGGGACAGAGCTTTCCCCTCTGGAAGCAGAGCTCCACAGAGATTAAAAAAAAAAATCATGGACTGACTAACCATGAATAAGAATAAGCATAAGAAACAAAGTAAAAAAAGCAACCAAACCCTAGATTCCTTCTTTGGGGAAAAGAAGGACCAAGGCAGAGAGAGGAAGGAGGACAGTGAAGCCAGAGCTCCCCCACCAAAAGCTTCCAATAAACATGAAGATTGCCTTAAAGCTAGAGATCAGCTGAAGAAGGATTTTGAAAACCAAATGAGAGAAGTGGAAGAAAAATTGGGAAGAGAAATAAGAATGTTGCAAGAAAATCATGAAAAGAGAGTCAGCAATCTGACTGAAGAAATTAATACCCTAAAAAATAGATTAACTCAAATGACAAAAGAGGCTCAAAAAGCCAATGAGGAGAAGAATGCCTTAAAAAGTCGACTTTGCCAGATGGAGAAAGAATCTCAAAAGCACTCT
>CM053585.1:438850323-438865872 GCA_028646515.1 Pseudochirops corinnae
TGAGTGTGTATGTTATTCCTTTCTTAAGGCAAATTCAATGAGAATAAGGTTGACCCACTCCCTTTCACATTCTTGCTCTTCCTCTCCATTGTAACAGTTTTCTCTTGGCTCTTTTATATGAGATAATTTACCCTATTCTATCTCTCTCTTTCTCCTTCTCCCAATATATTCCTCTCTCACCTCTTAATTTTATTTTTAGATATCATCCCTTCATATTCAGCTCATCCTGTGCCTTCTATGTATACATGTATACATATATACACACACTTATACCCTCTTATATATGCATACATGCATATATATATATATATGTATGTATACATATACATTCCCTTCAACTATCCTCATACTGAGAAGTCTCATGAGTTACAATTATCATTTTTCTATGTAGAAATGTAAATAGTTCAACTTTATAAGTTACTTATGATTTCTTTTTCCTGTTTACCTTCTCGTGTTTCTTGTATTTGAAAGTCAAATTTTCTGTTCAGCTCTGTTTTTTTCATCAAGAATGCTTGAAAGTCCTCTATTTCATCGAATGACCATATTTTCTCCCAAAGCATTATACTCAGTTTTGGTGGGCAGCTCCTTTGACCTCCAGAATATCATATTCCAAGCCTTTTGATCCTAAATGCAGAAACTGCTAAATCTTGTGCTATCCTGATTGTGTTTCCACAATACTCAAATTGTTTCTTCCTGGTGGCTTCTAATATTTTCTCCTTGACCTGGGAACTCTGGAATTTGGCTATGATATTCCTAGGAGTTTTCTTTTGGGGATCTTTTTCAAGAGGTGGTCAGTGAAGTCTTTCAATTTCTATTTTGCCCTCTGGTTCTAGAATATCAGGGCAATTTTGCTTGAAAATTTCTTGAAAGATGGTGTCTAGACTCTTCTTTTGATCATGGATTTCAGGTAGTCCAATAATTTTTAAATTATCTCTCCTGGATCTATTTTCCAGGTCAATGGTTTTTACAATGACATATTTCACATTGCCTTTTATTTTTTCATTTATTTGGATCTGTTTTATACTAACTTGCTTTCACATAAAGTCGTTAGTTTCCATTTGCTCCAATCTAATTTTGAAGGAATAATTCTCTTCAGTGAGTTTTTGAAATTCCTTTTCTCATCTGGCCAATTCAGTTTTTTAAGGCATTTTCCTCCTCATTGGCTTTTTGGGCCTCTTTTGTCATTTGAGTTAGTCTATTTTTTAAAGTGTTATTTCCTTCAGTCAGACTGCTGACTAATTTTGCATGATTTTCTTGCATCATTCTCATTTCTCTTCCCAATTTTTCCTCTCCTTCTCTTACTTGATTTTCAAAATCCTTCTTGAGCTCCTCCATGGCCTGTGACCAATTCACATTTTTCTTGTAGATTTTTGATGCAGGAGTTTTGACTTTGTTGTCTTCTTCTGGTTCCATGTTTTGATCCTTTTTATCCCCTAAAAAGGATTCTATGGTCTGATTGTGCTTCCTCTGTTTGCTCATTTTGCCAGCCAAGTACTTGACTTTTGAGCTCTTTGCCACAGTAGAACTCTGCTTCCAGAGTGGAGAGAGCTGTGTCCTAAATTCCTGGGGTCCTCACAGTTGTCAGAGATATGAGGAGGGTGCCCTCTCTACAGCCACCACAAGCTCTCACACACTGGTCACACACCCCAGGACCACCACCCAAGACTGCGACCTAGGTCCAAGCACATCAAAGCAAGAGCTGCTGAACCTGAATGGTTGCCCAATCCCCTTATGATCTGCAGGCCAGGATCTCTGGAGACAGCCACAGGGCAGCAGCAATACTACCACCTCTCACCCTAAGGGCAGGTACCTGACTGTGCTCTTCTCTCTCCATGGATCAACAGTGTTGATCTTTTATTTTCTTTTTGGTGTTTATGAGAGAAGTCTGGAAATCACCACAGCTGCTGGTGATTCACTCTCCTTAAGTCTGCTGTGGCTAGTCTGTGCCACTGGTTGGGGCCGCCCTGGGTCTGGCCCCAAATGGCTCACTTGGGACTGTACTCGGCTCCCAGCCCAGTGTCTAGACCCTTCTTGTCGGCCTGCCAGACCAACTTCAGTAGGAGATTTGTTTCTCTCTGTCACTTTGTGGGTTCTGTAGCTCCAAAATTTGTTTAGAGTAATTGTTTTTACAGGTATTGGAGGGGGTTGGTGCGGGACTCAAGGAAGTTACTGCTTTTATTCTGCCATCTTGGTTCCATGTACCCTCTCCCATCCCCATGATTCAATAATTTCAAATGGTTTACTATGAAGAACCAACCATGGTGTGAGGAGTTTTGGGCACAAATTTCAAACAGGAGTGCTTATTAGCACCATGTGTTTTCTTTAACTGCTTAGGAATTAGAAACAAGATCTATCTTAAAATGAGTAAAGCCCCAGGGAATTAGGTTGGGAGTCCTATTTAGCCTGTCTAAGAGAGCTGAATGGGCTTAGTCTGTACCTCACCTTCAAACAGGGACTATGCCTGAACTAAAAATAAGCTAAGAGAGTAATAGGGAAAAGGCACAGTTAGTATACATAAATTTACATTGTCATCACTGGGCACTCAGATCTCTAGTATAGGAATAGACAAGGGAATTAGGGTGGGCCTAATTTGGTTCAACAGGACTATCCAAACTGCATGATGTGGAATACTTATCTTGACAAGAGGAAATCATGGATCAAAAATATTTTTTAAAATTTCAGTCTCAAAAAAAAGTGCATTTGATGCATTCAAGTTATATCTGTGTATTTGATAGATTTAAAAAAAAAATTTACCAGGGTTGAGTAAAAAAGAGATATTGAAATGACTCTTCTTATACTCCTCTCTTCAAATACACCTTCCAAACCACTTTAAAATATTTTAGATTTGGAAATGATACATGTTGGAGAAGATGTGGGAAAATTGGAACACTAATGCATTGTTGGTGGAGTTGTAAACTGATACAACCATTCTGGAGAGCAATTTGTAACTATGCCCAAAGGGCTATAAAACCCTATATAAAACCTATAAAATCCTTTGACCAAGCAATACCAGTACCAGTTCTGTAGGAAGGATTGAACTAGTTGACTTCAAAGGAACTTGATTTTCTCAACATATTAGTGGGTAATTTTCACCTGTGTGGTTTGTTTTACTGAGACCATTTTCTGTCACTTCATCTCTGACAAATTATGTCCTTAACCTCTTTCAAGATCTGGATCCAAATTTACCTGCAACAGGAAGCCTTTCCTAATTAATTCTCTCTCTTTAGTGTTTTACTGGCTGTTAACATCTGCATATTCAATTGGTACAAAATCAGTCTCAATTTGCTGATGCTTTGCTTTGGAACCCATAGGCCATTTCAACTGTGTTTAATTTGTTTACCCAAGTAGATTTTTTTTTTATTAGAGCACTGGGATTAGAGTCAGGAAGATCTGAGTTCAAATCGTGCCTCAGTCTCATCACACTAGCTGTGTGACACTGGGCAAATCACTTAAACTCTCAGCCTCAGTTTCCTAATCTGTAAAACAGGCATAAAAACAGCATCTACCTCCCAGAGTTACTGAGAGGATCAAAGGAGAAAATGTATGTAAAGTGCTTTGCAAGCTATAAAATCTACATAAATCCTAGGTATTATAATTAGTTTGTTGTTGTTAAGCACTTAGCATAATGCATGGCATTTAGATGCTATATAAATGTTTATTCCTTTCTCTTAACCTTTGTTGTACATTTGTACACTTATATGTATACTTAGGCATACATATATACATACATACCCACTTCCCTCACAGAGGCATTATCAATGAAAGATAAAATTATAGCCTGAACAGAGAAGGTCCTAGGCATTAGTAACAAAAGGGTGAATTTACTAAGAACCATGAGAAATACTAAAGGAACACATCCATATACAGTTTATTTGACCAAACCCCCCCCCCCAAATCAACACATCTTCATGATCTAGAAAGACAGCCTGATGTAGTAGAAGAATACTGACTCTAGATCCAAAGGACATTCATTGGAAACATCCCTCCCCTTGACATTTCTTACTATATGACCATGGACAAGTCATTTTTATTCCCTAGGGCTCAGTGTCCTCATCTACAAGATGTGGAAGTTTGACCAGATTATCTATTTGAGGTCCCTTTTAGCTCTAAATCTATGACCCTATGATCCTTTATTTTTAATCATTAATTAGGCTTCTTTTATTTGTTTATTTTTATTTCCATATCAGTGATGTAGGGGATGGAGGGGAAGCAAAAAAAAAGCAATGAAAAATAAAGTGAAAAAAAGTATGCTTCAATCTATACTCAGAGTTCATCAGTTCCCTTGAGAGTGATAGCATTTTTCATCATGGGATATGACCTTAAGATGTTTATTTTTTTAATGTGTTATTTACTCATATTGCTGACTACAGATAGACCACAATTGAGTACAACAGTTCAAACTAAAGTTATTAAAGACCAAAAGACCAAAGCATAGGTCAGAATACAAAATCCTCACTGACCCCCCACCAATGCTATTACAAAATTTCTTCTTTCCTCAACTCCCCAAATTTATCCCTAGTCACATCTCTGCCAGCAAATGACTTCACATCCTACTTTAATGAAAAGAATGAGGCTCATGATTCAATCATGAGCTGATTCAGCTCCCCTCTTTCATGCATCAAAACCCCTCCACATTCAAGTATTCCCTTATTCTCTTCTCCAGTCTTGGAAATATGATGGCTTTCTTCCTGATCAAGGGTAACTTCTCCATCTATGTCCTATATCTTCTAGCATGCCATTGTCTCTGGAAACTTGATAGTGTCACCTTCTCTCCCTCCTTTTTTTTTTCCCTCCTTCCTTCTCTCTTCCTACAAATGTGCTCAACTTTCCCAACTTCAAAAGATCTTCCCTTAATCCTGATACTCCCTCAATCCTTTCTCATTTCTACTCATAAAGTTAGCAACTCTATAAGATTATAAGCTGCAGACAAAGAATTAACTTGTATTGGTAGACAGTTTTCATTAAAGGGCTCCCCTTCATAAATATTATATTCAATAAAGTAGTAATAAGTTTGTTTTTGTCCCCTTATACACTTCTTCAATTCTATAAAATTTTTTTGGATACTTTTCTGGTATTTACTTAGTATTAGATTTTTTCCCCAGTTACATATAAAAAAAATTTTTAACATTTGTTTTTAAAACTAGGAGTTCCAAATTCTCTCTCTCCTCTCTTCATTGAGAGGCAAGCAATTTGCCTTCATTGAGAAGGCAAGCAATTTGATATAGGTTATACACGTGTAGTCAGGCAAAACATATTCAATATAATTATGTTGTAAAAGAAAACATAGACAAAAAACTCAAGAAAAAATAAAGTTTAAAAAAAGTATGCTTCAATCTGTATTCACTTCTGTGAATTTTTAAAAAATGTTTTATAGAATCTCTTTCTACTGCATTACACTACCAACCTTCCATAAAGTCATCCCTGATCTTAGCAGCTAGAGAAGAATCCTCTCTTCTCAATCATGGTAGATAGAGACTCATAGGACTTTAGTTGGAAGGTACCTCACAGGCCATCTAGTCCAACCTATTCATGTGAGATGAGGAAACTGAGAGCCAAGGAGGCTATGACTTGCTCAAAGTCAGACAGGTCTTAACATCCAAAGTAGAATTTGAACCTGGGTCTTATGACCCAATTCTCATTCCATTGTTGCAAGCACATCTCTTATCGATCCCTCCTATGGATGTTTCTCATTCTAATTTCTATTATGTTTATCTGTTGCCAACCCTCATCACTGCCAGTAAATTGTAAGTTTTTTAGTACAGGGCCAGTATCATTTTCATCCTAACATCCCTCTTGTCTGGAATAATGTCTTCCACATAGTAAGTATTTAATATGTGTTTGCTGAATTTTGAATATACCTGAGAATCTGCATTAAATACCATGAGATAACTGGATTTCAGCAAAGGGAAAACCATTTTCTCCAGCTGTTAGGTACCAACGCTGCCAATACTTTCGGAGTTGTTATTGAGGAAACTGCTCCAGGTTCACTCGGCAAAAACACACGTCCTCCATATCACTGTCACATCTCATCCAAAAGTTCACAACATAGCTCGGCACACTATGCCAGATACCAGCACTACATTAGGACAATAGTTTCATTTTGATTGAGGAGGAAGGCGACCTGCCAAAACACCAACAACTATGCTTCCTGAAACACCTGAATTTCTCTGAAAGGTCTTTCCCTTTCAAACACTGACCAGGCCAATTTGAGCCCTGGCAGATGGCAAGGCTGAATACCATATGCATTTTCATCACTTTGCTGCTTATCACAGGTGCTGCAGGTAGGTGGGAGACCTTAATGTTTGCTAATGTTATGATAACCTTTTCTGTTACTTTTTTTTGTGGGCCAATTTTACCTTATCTTAAATATATTTCTAATTTTTTAAAAAAATATGTTTTGGGCTATTTGTGGGGAAAAAAAGAATTATTGTCTAGAGAGTATTCTCCCACACATATAATCACATAGCTGGATTCCTCCCAAATTCTATTTACTTCTCTTCCCTTGAGCCATTTTTTTCTCCTTTAGATATCAGGGCTGTATTTAGCAGAGAAGTGACATGTGTTTTATACAGTTTTCAGAAGCAGAGTTTTAACTCTATAATTAGTTTCAAATAAGATGTTCACCCCCTTTTCTGTAGTAATTATAAATGTTTAATTGTTTCCAAACATAGCAGAATTTGTGCTAAAAAACATTATAAGCATCTCTGTCATATTAAAGTGACTCCATAAAGGGTCTTTGTTTAACCAAGAATAAAAAAATCAAAAGCATAAAAACATTAGGTAGGTTTGTTGAGATAATTCTATTAACTTTGCTTGTTCCTTCATAAGATTTATAATTAGGAGGAATCAAATTTCTGAGTAGGATTTTGATGAAAATTTGTTTATTCAGATATGCCAAGAAGGGTGTGTTTTAAACATAAGGAAACATCAGGTGGATGAGGAATTTCGATTAGATAGTTTCAAAGATTCCTTCCAGCTCTAAAAAGACATGATTATTACAAAATCAACTTTTAGGTATTAGTCACCTTTTTATAGGCACAAAAATAAAATATTACTAATAAATATACTTTTGGCTGCATGAGAAATATGCCGTCATATTTTTAAAATAGGTTTAAAGTACAATGAAAGATTTCACAATATAAATATAAAGAACAATCTGAAATTTTAAACCACCTAAAATTCAAAAATTTGCTCTTCGTCCTTAGATGTTCCAAAGTTAATGCAGACAAAGTATTCATTTGTTCTACATCGGTGTTACTTGTAGCCTGCAAGCAGATGGCTTTAAAGCAGGTGATTTTAACATCTACCTGATGAGCCCAAAGCGTGACATAACACATCTAGGAAGAGAGGCTCATGCAGTCTAAGTGTAATTTAGAAGAGCTTTGTATTTGAAAATATTGTCAGCAAAATTTATGGTTATAAAACATTTACATATCATTTTCTGTTTTTCAGGTAACTCCCATCAACCTCTCTTGGGTAATGTCATGAAACCAATTCTGTGATGCATGTCACTACTCTAAGCGTCTACAAATATTTAAAGGGTGGTCATGTGGGAGAAGAATTAGACTAATTCTACTTGGTGTCAGAGGTCACAATTATGAGGAATGTGTAGAAGTTATAAAGAAGCAAATTTAACCTTGTTATAAGAGAAAATTTCCTAAAAATCAGTTATCCAAAAATGGAATGCAAAGGGAATTGTTAACTTTCACTAGAAGCAAAGGCTAAGATTCCTTCCCTTTTGAGATTCTGTGACAGTGGAAAAAACTCTGGAAGTAGAGTCAGGAAAACTAGATTCTCCATTTTATACACAAGGAAAGTAGGATTCAGAGCAGTAGCTTTCCCAAGATCCCACAGCAGGCTAGAAAGTGTTGGTAGCATAACTTGACTACAAGTCCAGTAGACTAATATCACTCTGTACATGATTCATCTTTTTAAGTAGATGGTAACCCCCCAGAAGACAGAAACCCTTTTCTAACTTTGTATGCCCAGTAGGGTCTTGTAGGTATTAAATAAATATTAATTTATTCACTGTAAATGACATAAACAGCAATACCACTCGCTATCCATATTCTTTCTCTTGTTTTTTGTTTTCTCTGAATTATAAGAATACAAAAGAAAAAACAGATTCTACAAAATGGGAGAAGTTGTGTGAGAGAAATGAAAAAAACGAAGAATTTATTCAGAGAATCAGTGTTGGAAAATGGAAAGAGTGCATGATTTGAAGTCTGATGACCTGGGTTCAACTCCCAGCTTTGCAATGTATTACCTGTGTTACTGGGTAAAAATCCTTCTGAGCCTTAGTTTCCTCATTTGTAAGGTATGTGGGTTGGACAAGATGATCTCTGATATTCCTTCCATCTATAACTCTAAGAACTATAACTTGGCAAATGACTTTGATGTCTGTATCTCTACTCCTGAGCTCTCTTCTTTGCTACATCCCTGTGTTTCCAACCAGTTATTAGACATTTCCATTTATATATGCCATTGTCATCTTAAATTCAATGTCTAAATCTGAGCTTAATATCTCCTTCCAAAACTAATGTTCCCTCCTGGCTTTCTGATCTCATCACTTCCCCCATCATCTTTGGATATTTCTTTTTTCTCTATTCCCCACATTCAGTTAGTCACCAAGGCTTAGATTAAAGGTTCCATCTTTGTAACTTTTGCTTAAAAATATGCTTGCATATATCTTTTCCTTTCTATTCTCAGCATCATTACTATAGTCCAGGCAGTCTATCTTATACCTTCATTGTTGTAAAAGCTTTCCAAAGTCTTTACTTCTAACGTGGATGAGTTCATGCCATCAAAAGAAACTTAAATTTTCCATTTCAAATCATGTGTGTCTCATATGCAGTTTGATTATGTAGCTTATTGACACAGTTCTAACATTTTGGATATTTGCATTAAACACACAGAAATTACAATAAAGTTTAGGAATGCTTTTAGAAAGGAGAATGCTTATTATAATCTGTTATTTGGAAAGAGAAAGTGTATTTTTAAAGAATGTAGGCTAATACATTTTAAAATTAATCACCCATAATTGACCTAGTAAAAAGCGCTTTTGTTTAAATATTTTGTTGCAGATAATCTGTACAGAGAATATGAGAGATAATGTCTAGAGTCGTGCTTAGAATATTCTTTTAGTTAAATATTATGGAATTCTTATTTTTGTCTCAGGAAACAAAGTGTCTTCAAAATAAATCCTGTAGATACACCAAAGGATAGCAGGGGGAGGCATGGGAAAACACATTGGAGGCTTATCTTCTCTTCAATATACATAGGTTCAATTTCTGTTAATAGGATAGGGAGTTCACTGCCCATATCAAGGGGGGAAAGGACAGAGTATTTACTCCTGATAAGATTTTCCTTTATACATCTAAATTCTTTAAAGGATATGCATTTAGAAGATATTCTGCATCATGGGAAGTTTGGGGAGGTAGGGGCATCGATGTGGTAAAATCTATCAAAGTTGATTTCCTGGCTTTATATTAACAGAAGTTAACCTCAATTAGCCTTCTTCAAACAAAGGATTATCTTTCATGTAAAAATTAATTCACATTAGTGCTATGGTGAATTATCTGTTTCATAGGAACATGAAAAACATTCCGATATTTCAGACAGAAAAAAATTAATTCCAGTTGAACTCACCCTAAAATGCTATAATCTTATCTAGAAACCAGCTTTAGGAAAAGGAATGAACAATAGCAAAAGGCTCAGCCAAATCGATCAATTTCTTAATGAAATGTCATATTTCCCCATTATCACATGGATATATTTCACTGCCAATATTAATTTAGCACTGGAAATGTATCTGGAATTTGTATACAGATTTACAGAGTTTCAGGATGTTATTATTCTCACCCTAGAAAACTAATAATGTCCTACAGATACAAAATGGGCAAATGGGCGAACAAACACACATATACACAAATGTAACTCTAGCCAGGATTATACACGAACAGCACAAAAATGTACATAAAAAATACTCACTGACATCAGCACCAACACAAGGTGTTTTGCTATTCTGCGTAAGCCCTATTAATATCCAGCTCACTATGGGGACAGGTGAGAGAACTGCATTTTGGTCATCATAATTCTTGTAACTAAGCTCCATTTACCCTCCTAACCCCAGAGACGAAAAGGCTATCCATTCAGCATTGATACAGGGTGGCAGCAAAAGTGCCAAATGAAGAGGGGCAGTGAATTGAAGAGAGCTGGAGTTTGGAACCCATTACCAGGTTCTACTTTGGGTTCTTCCAATAATCTTCAACCTTATAAAGCATAGGAACTTATACTTAATTCACAAATACATAGAAGGACATAGGTCAATTGAATGTAATGTAATAGCATGGTTAAGTTTAGATTAAGAGAAAATTTTCTGGATTTTGACACTAGATTCAAAAGGTCTAGAAAGGTACAATTTGATGGGTAGGATGGAAAAACCTATTTATATTGTGAAGAAAAATTAACATTCAAGAGGGGAGATGTGAAATATATGCCCTTGGTTTGAGTAAATGGTACGGATAATGTTGTATTAAAAGTTGAGAGTATTTAGTAAAACCAAATGTCCCTAAAGTCAAAAGAGATGTGTTTGAACTTGATCCACTAGCAAGAAAGTCACAGAAGGAACTCAAAGAGGGATGTGACATGGATCTGACTCCAGAATACAGGATGAATGAAAAGAGAGGGATACTGAAAATAGGGGGTTCTTAGAAGAAGAGGTTGAAATAATCAATCAAGATCTAGTCTGAGAAGGATCCACATCTAAATGATGTTTCATTGTGGGGTGAGGAGGGGCGGGGGAAGAGCTGACTCTTAACTCAGATTGAAATGTTTTTTCTTTTTTTGTCAGAGAAAGCAAAGAGCATTGTGATGGTGTACTACATTTGTTATTTCCAGCACTCTAAACTCACTTTATTTTTTCTTGCTCTTGTTTTAATTATTATTCCCATAATCCTTCTAGCAAGTTTGTTTTCCTACCCAGCTGATCCATTGGGCAGCTGCATAATAACTTCCTTCAAGTTTTATATATCAATATAGAAGGACAAAGTTCTCCATAATTAGGACACTAGTTTAGTGGCATATGGCGGAAGACTCATCTTTTTGAATTCAAATCTGGTCCTCAGATACATACTAACTGTGTGACCCTGGGCAAGACCCTGATTGCCTCAGTTTCCTCACCTGTAAAAATGAGCTGAGAAGGAAATGGCAAACCACTCTAACAGGGTCACGAAGAGTTGTATATGACTAAAATGACTCAACAAATGTGTGAACCTACTTTTAAATCTCATTAAAAATAGAATAACTGGGGGTGGCTAGGTGGTGCAGTGAATAGAGTACTGGCCCTGGAGTCAGGAGGACCTGAGTTAAAATCCAGCCTCAGACACTTAACACTTGCTAGCCACATGACTTTGGGCAAGTCACTTAAATGCAATTGCCCCTTCAAAAAGCAAAAAAAAAAAAAAAAATGAAATAACCATCTCAGAACTCCAATTCTGGTCAACTAACTAAACCAGCACCATGATCCTCTCCTAGAAGACACCTCTGGCTTCAGACATATGGTATGTATCATGCTGGTTTTCTTCCTGAGGCTGAAATCTCCCACCCCAGTATGTTGAGACTAAAATTTCCAGCCCAACATATAGGCCTTACTTCCAGGCTATAAGAGTAAGAAAAATATGTGACAATAGAAAATAAGACCATGAAGAGGGAAAACACTAATGTTATTTTAAAAAATGTTGTAAAACTCTACACTCTACAGTCAGAAACTTATTGATCATCTTTCCCTATATACAATACCTTCTATACTTTCCCCTTACCCGTTTCAGATTCTGAAGACATAACTAAACCAATTGCAATTTGTACCTAAGCAGCATGAGTCCATCTACTACACTCCCTCCATTTATCAGCCCTGAAAATTTCCAAAACAAAATATCCTTCTTTGGCCTCCACTACCTGAAATGTCCTATCTCCCCATCCTAAAATGCAAGCTCCTTGAGGGTAGGCACTGTCTTTACTTTTGTATTTGCATCCCCAGCACTTAACACAGTGCTTGGCACAGAGTAGCTGCTTTATCCATTTTTTTTCATTCATTTATTTATTATATCAAGCTGAAATATGCATATCTGCTACTTTCATACACTGCCCAAAATTAGTCCCTGATCTCTCTTCCACTGTACAGATCTTCCAGTCACTGAAGACAGTTATCTTAACTTCCCTCTCTTCCCTCCTCCCCATCAAATTTCTTCTCCAGATTAAACACTGAGGCCCCTCACCATCCTTGGCTTCCTCTTCTGGATTGCTGTAGCTTTTCAACCTTTCCTAAAATGTGGCACCTCCCAAACTAAGTATAAAATTACAAAGGTGAACTAACCAGGATTGGGCATGATTGGACTTTGACTCTCATTATTTACAATATACTTCTATTAATGTAGCCTCATCCAACATCTTGCTTCCAAAGTAAAGCTTGGGTACCAATTTTCCCATGACTTGATCTCTTATTGACCACAACTGTTAGCTCTCTCGCCCTTCTCAAATCATCATATATTTACTTACTTGTATACACATTGTATTCCCTTAGTAAAATGCATGCCCCTTAAGTGGATAGACTGTTTGCACTTGTTTTTGTAACCCCTGTGCCTAACACAATACTATACATAAATCTGCATTGAATTGAATTGACAGCCACATCACACTGTCATGGTCCACTGAAAACCACCAGATATTTTTCACAAGAACTGTTAAATACTTGTAGAGTTGACTTTTTAAAAAACCCTATTAAATTCTTTTTTAAAAATTGAGTCCAATCCACAACCCCAATTTGCTGAAATCTTTTTAGATCCCAAGTTTATCATCAAATAGTTTATCCCTCCCAGTTCATCAGTAACAGATAAAGAGGTTGAACATTACTATTTGCTAATTCTTTGTCTCCTTCATTCCCTCAAGTCCTGAGTGTCTGACTTGGGGTTTTTTGAATTCTCTTATCCCTACATCCTTCTTGTTATAGTGTCTTTTAGGTACTTGGGTACTCTGATGCCAACAGAAGTCCTGAATTCCTAATGTCTATTTCTGCCCTGCTGGTACCCAAAGTATCACTGAACCTTGGTAATATATCAGACTTTCCTAGTTCCAGTTGATACAGTAAACTACTTTTCAACATGTTCTAAGCATTAAAATCAGAGACTGAAAAGATGTTCTAAAAAGTCAGAATTTGCTATAACTCATGTAATAATACATATCGAAAATACTGGGGCTTTTCAGATATCATACCTTTGGAAGTTCTGACCTTTAGAAAGTTTCAGCGGGCAGTTGTTGAATTACATGAAGCACTACTACAAAGAGAACATAAAACTGTTTATCCATTCCCTTTACTTCGGTAGATTTACACACTATATAATTCACTTTGAGCACCAACAGTATGGGCCAGAAAATCAGACTTCCTATCTCCTTTTTGGAGAACTCTATCCATGAATTCCATATATAACCTTATAAACTCATTCATAGCTTATCCATCAGCAGAACTACCTGTATAACTCATAGGGATAATGTGAGGCTATATAGAAACTCACACTGGAGAGACACTAAATTGCTTACTGAAAAAGAAATTAGATTTGAAACAATAAGGAGACTTTCACTATAGGAACTCCAAATTACTTTGTAATTGGCAGTTCCAAAGCAAATGAGAACAGAAAAGGCTAGGGCAGAATCATATTTCATCAACAGACACAAAGTCTTTATGTTCTGTCCAACACAGATAAAGACCTAAACAAAACATGGAAAAGAGATAGAGAAGCTAAGAAGGAAGATAAGTATGTGAAGAATGATGTAGTTTTGGCTTTGCTGGGCTGGCAGGTTTTCTGAAATGATCAACAAAGCTTAAACAATAAAACTGTATATTTCAGAATATGTTTTGCTTTCAAAAATGTCACCTCTGAAAAACCTAGGGGTCTAATGCTAGGACTATTTGTCCAGTCTACCCTATCATAGTCTAATCTTGAATTAAACTAGGTCAGAATTTGAGCTTTCTAAACTAATACAGATAACAAATTTACTTTTAGTGTGAACTATCCTCTAACTTGGACAAAGAAACTACGCTATTCTATCCTTCGTTTAATATATGATCCTTTCGGTTGGCCAATGTATCCTTTTTCACAGGTTGCCATGATGTCACTGTAGTCTTTACCTTAGATCAAACCCAAGGAATCTCTCATCCCTTTGGCCATTATTTGTGACCCTTTAAAACTCCACCTCTCTTTTCTTTTTTTCCTATCTCTTTCCCTCCTTATGTATGTGTCTTACTTCTCCTTTTCATGTTTTCCTTTGCCCCTACTTATGTGTACCAGTGGAATTTAGAAGTAAAGAGTTTCTATTTGTTTCTCTTATCTTTCCAGTCAAGCAAGACCATATCACACAACAATGGAACTTCATTTTAGACTGTATTCCTCTTGACAACCTAACTAAATTTTCTCCAATAGGACCTAAAAAAATCTTGTAAATACGCTTGATAGGGAATATAGGTATCATGAGATCCCAATGTAATTTATCTCTATAAAGTATAAGTTCTTAACCTGGGACCAAGGAACTTATTAAAAAATATTTTGAAATTATATATCAAAAAAATTAGTTTTCTTTGTAATTTTATATATTTGATTTTATGCATTTAAAACTATCATTCTGAGAAAGAATCCACAGGCTTCAGCAAATCAGTCCAGGTTACAAAAAAAAAATCAAGAACCTCTCTTCTAAAGTAAAAATTGGCATTAACAAAATTTGAAATTCCATCTAAGTTCTGATTTTTGTAGAAGGAAATTAGCCACTCATATCATTTATTCATTCTCACAATCCTCAATCCCTCAGTTTTAGTTTATGATATTCTTTGTATAGTTGTTTTTTTTTTTTTTTAGCATCCTGCCTTGCTGGCTCCTTTTTGCCTTATCTAAGTGGACTTTTCTTTCTGCCTCACAATTCCACAGGAAAAAAACAAGAACAGAAAAGTCACTATGTTGGGTTCAGACATCCTATTTACCTTTTGGTATTATATCTTACCACCCTTTGAGTTAATTAATTTAGCCACAGAGGCAGGAACCATCTGCTCACCTCCATTGAGTGACACAATGTGGCACTATGTAAAAATATGCGATTGCCTCCAGTCCCTACTGTTGCTCCTGAATAGTTTTGACAGTACTGTATAAAACCACAGGAGTACAACTCTAGCCTACGTGGTCTTTCACTCTGTAGGCTCAATTCAGCTTGGCAATCTCATATAGGAAAATGAAAAAACCAAGGAGGGAAATTCAACAAATAGTCATTAAGTACTACATCATCATCATCATTGTCATCACTGCTGTCATCATCATCAATGTGATTCTCTCTCCACCCCTCCCCAGATGTGGTATGTTCCCTTCTTTTTTTTTCTTTTAAATGACTTGTTTATTTACTTTTAATTTACAAGATTCAGTTCCACATTCACTTGAGTTTCAGATTTTCTCCCTTCCCTTCCCCCCCCCCCCCATGGTGGCATGCAATCATGTATAGGATCTGCAAATACTT
>CM053585.1:438866372-438918423 GCA_028646515.1 Pseudochirops corinnae
ATAAACATAAATGCATGTATAATGTGTACACACACATGCATTGCCAGACCCTAGGTTAAGAATCCTTGGATTAGGGGTGGCTAGGTGGAGCAGTGAAAAAAGCACTGGCCCTGAAGTTAGGAGGACCTGAGTTCAAATGCGGCTTCAGACACTTAACACTTACTAGGCATGTGACCTTGGCCAAGTCACTTAATCCCAATTGCCCTGCCTTCCCCTCTCCAAAAAGCCAAAAAGCCAAAAAAAAAAAAAAAAAGAATCCTTGAATTAGATTATTCCAGAGGACCCTTCTGACTTTGTGTTCTGCCTTCCTTTGTATCCTCTTGGCTTAGCACAGTGCCTGGCATGTAGCAATCATGAATAAATGCTTGGCGACTTTCCATTTCCAGCATTCTCTAATGCTTTCTCCAGTGCCCCATCTAGTCTGTTCAAGGCTGCTGGATCAGTTCTATCATAAGTGCTAGGGGGAGAGTCACATTTCTTCCTTTGCTGATGTTGTTATTCCTATTAGGACTATTATCAAAGAGGTTGAAAACCAGTGATGGCTAACAGTGTATCTTACTATTAAAGCAATCAGTTGTCTGCTTTAAACAACACAGAGCTAATTCTATCATATTTGGCCAGATCTCCGATAGGTAACACTTCCTACTTTAAATGTGTTCCTTACTGCAATGACTATGCAGGAATTTTCCTGAATTAAGCTTGTCAAAATAATACAATTGAGTAGAAACAGTCATGCAGTTTTGACCCTACAGAACATGTAGGAAGATAAATAGAGAGCTGTGGTGGGAAGGAGAGCAGGGAGGAGTAAAGTGCAACATCAATTTTTATAAGAATATTAACAGATTTTGGTATTCTGTTTTCAAAAAATTCAACTCCCACATTAACAAGTATCTCTTCATCCAGACATTCAGAAGTCTGAAAACAGTAATTTAGTTGTGTTCTCTTGTCGCATGAGGCAACTCCTACATCTATTAAGCTAAATGTAAAAATCAGTAGAGGCAGCTTACACACTTGCACACACACACACACACACACACACACACACACACTGTGGAAAGAGAAGTGGTATCTTTGGTAAAGTGTGGGGGGCAAACCCACTTTAAAATATATCATTCTACATTCAAAGAGAAAAACAAAGCTTTCTGTCATGTGAACAAAAGGTTTCCCTCCCCATATTTATTTTTAAAATTATGCTATTGTTATTTGTGAATATGAAAAAAATCAATTTCAGGAGAAACTAATGACTTTAGATACAATTATTTTAAATCATTCTACATTTAGCTATTCTTTCCTGACTACTGAAAGTAAAGGAGATGCCAACTTCATCTAAAAATATTTATAAATCATTCATCATGTGTTTCAAACCTATAACCCCATATTTCATTATCTGGCAACCATAAAGGAACTGAGAACCTCAGGAAGAACCCACACCACAGGTGAAGTGACTGCTAGGGCTGAGTCAATCTTTGATGTTCTCTCTCTCTGAAGCACGCAATCCTATCCTGTATCTTGTCACACTGGACTACTTGGCATACTGTGAAAGTGTCACATTCCTAGAAAACAGGATTTCTTATCAGCAGACACCCACCATTCCTAAGCTTTCTTTAATTCACATACACAGAGGAAAATATTCCTGATTCCAATTACATCTAGTGAAGGATAAGGCTTCATTAAAGGAAATGCCTAACCACAATTCACCTAAAACTCTTAGCACTCATGAAGCTTCAACCCAATCCCTTTAGCTAGGCCAGAATTATCCAGGGCAAGCTCTGAAACTTCCATCAAGCTTAATCCCTGCTTGCTACAACCTTGTTCCTACCAGATACTGCTCAGACTTTCACAGGAATACCTTTAATCATGAGAGTAACAATTACATGCTTTCTTCATGTGTAATTAACAAATCAACAAATATTTATTAAAAGCCTAATGTGTTCCAGGAACTATGGTAGGCTTTCATGATACAAAAACAAAGAAAGAAATGATCCCTACTCACAACGAGCTTACATTCTAATGAGGCAGTCAAAAAGTACAAGCGAAAATAGAGAAAATAAATACAAAGTTAACAAACACACATATACAAAGAAGCTATACACGTATGTGTGCACAAAGGAAATATATTTATTTAATATATATGTAACAAAGTAGATATATATTAGATAGTGTTTCTCTAACAAAGTAGTTATAGATATACTATATACACACACAAAGCAGTACAATCCAAGGGGCTACTACGAGAATGAGAAGGAAGGCACTAGCAATTGGGTTGCGGTGGGGGTGCGGAGCATTAGGAAAGGTTTTATGCAGAAAATGATGTCTGAGTTGTAGCTCAAGCTAAGACAGGAACTCTATGAGGCAGAGCCAAGAAGGGAGTGCATTCCAACCATGCAGGACCACCACTGCAAAGACAATGGAATATGGGGAGCAAGGAACAGAGGGGCCAGTCTGACTGGATCACAGATGTATGGGAAAAGGATTGATTGATGCCCAATGAGGCTAGCAAGGTAGGTAACGGCAAGGTTATTAAGGACTCTAACACTTAAACAAAGAAGCTTCTTTTTAAAAAATAATTCTAGAGACAATATAACACTCTGGAATTATCTGAGTAAGGAAATTACATGGTCAGATCTATGCTTAAGTAAAGTTACTCAAAGGAAATGTTATGGTAAAAAAGAACACAAGAATTGCAGTTAAGAGTCTTGGGTTAAAATCTTGCCTCTGATACTTACTATTTGTATGACCTTAGCCAACTCATTTCTCAGAGTACCTCATCTATAAAAGAAGGTAATGATGCTTATACTCACAACCTCACAGGGCCGTTGGGTGTTAAGCACATTGTAAACTTTTAAATCTTAAATGAATTATAGGATAATGTATGTAAAGCATTTTGTACACCTTAAAGTGTAAAATAAATTTTATCTCATCACTTGGTCATGTCTGACTCTCCATGACCCTGTTGGACTTTCTTGGAGTGGTTTGCCACTTTCTTCTCCAGCTTATTTTACAGAAGAGGAAACTGAGGCAAACAGGCTTAAGTGACTTGCTCAGGGTCACACAGCTAGTATTTGAGGTCATATCTGAATTCAGGAAGAAGAGTCTTCCTGATTCTAAACCCAGTTCTCTTAGATCTCATACACTTTAGCTACCATTAGCTATTATTACATTAGCTAATAAAGGATATCCCCCCTGTGGCCTGGAAAGACATGAACAAAAACTTGACAAGATGAAAAGATGTTGATGAGTTGTTATCTGCCCAGATAATATCCCAGATGCACGGAAATAGAAGCATGGCATGTGACCTCTATTTTATATTTTCAGGTCATAATAATGCTAATGATGATAGTTACCAGGTATATGTTTATATGTGTGTATATATGTAGTACTTTATGTGTAATACTTTACAGTTGGCAAAGCATTTTATTCATATCATCTTATGATAACCCTTTGAGGCAGAGCTATTATTATCTTCATTTCATAGATGAAGAGCAAAGACATTTTATAGAACTGAGACAGAGGAAGTTAAAGGATTTATTAAGCAAGAGTCACCCTGCTAATTAGGATTTAGGGTGGAATTCAAGTTCAGTCTTCCAACAATAGCCAGCTAATAAAGTAAGATATACAAAAAAGCAGATTTCTTTCCTTAATGCTTCTCAGCCCTGTTCTGCGTCTGCTTCTAATGCTTCTCTCTGCTTTATTCTTTGCTTTTCTTCACCCCACCCCCAGGATTTTCTAAATGCTACGTTCCTAACCCCATAGATGTTGGGGCCTTTCCAGGGAAATTAGAAAGAGAAAACAGAATGGTTTGAGAGATCTAGCAGACCTGGAAAGGGATGACAGTGTCTGCATCAGCCAGCTTCTAGCCAGTAGGTCAGGATGATTCCCATGAAGCCAGGCCACTGCATGAAGTTTCCAGGGAGCCAGGCTTCTGGGGATAAAGCTTCCAAGGATACCAGGAGGATAAACAATCACATACATAATGTCATGAGAGAACAAGGGTGGAGGTGGAGCCTGGCAGATGCTCCCAATGGAATCTCTTCTTCCTCAAAATCACAGACTGCCCAGCCTACTGGGCCCCCTCTCCCTTCAGGATAGCAGTTCAACCCTAGAGTTTGGACAGTTCATGGCTATTTGAATGAGTTCTTTATTTGTAAGAGTCACCTTATTTTTGAAAAAAAAAAAAAAAAGAGAGATGGGGAGAAGGAAAAGGAGACAGAACACAATTACTGCAGGGTTTCGACTCAGAGTTTCCCATTTAAAGCCAGACCTGGTATGGAACAGAACCAGTAGAAAAGGATGCACTCCTCTGATCTCCAGAGATTCTGGAGTTGTTGGTGAATTAGATACTAGAGTCTTGTGGCTTGAGATCATTTCTTTTTCTTTGTCTCCAACTTGTATGATACTAATTGGTTATCTATTTCCTAGGCATGGAATGCTCTTCCTTCTCACATTTGAGACCTGCCTTCTTTGGTTTCCTTCCAGACTCAGCTCAAACCCTACCTTCCGCAGGAGGCTTTTCCTAGGACCTTCCTCCCTCCCTCCTTTGCCCCCACCCCACCCCCACATGTACCCTACTGTACATGTATCTTTTATATACATAGTTGCTTGCATATTGTCTCTTCCATTAGAATGTGAGCTTCTTGAGGGCAGAGGTGTTTTGTTTTCCTTTCTTTGTACCCCCCAGTGCCTAGAACATAGGAACAACTTAATAAATGGTTACTTGTTGACTGACTCCTTTTAAAGAGCAGAATACTGTGCCAGAATAAAGGGGAGTTGGGACCTGGTACTATCTCTACCACAAAGTAGCTCTAGTGGCACCATAGTGCGCAGGGCCTGGAGTCAGGAAGACTCATCTTCCTAAACTCAAATCCAGTCTCAGACACTTACTAGCTGTGTGATCTTGAACAAGTCACTTAAGACTGTTTGCCTCAGTTTCCTCATCTGTAAAATGAGCTGGAGAAGGAAAGTATGGTGGTCAAGAAAACTCCAAATGGGACCATGAAGAGACACAATTGAAATGACTCAACAACAGTCATGCAGCCTTTAGCAAGTAGCTTAACTTCTCTAGGACTCAGTTTCCTCATCAGCAAAATGGAGGTGCTGGATTAAATGAGATCTCAAATTCCTTCCATTTCCAGACTTCTAGGATCTGAGGACATTGGTTTATTTCTGACTTGTTTTTCCTTGTACCCTGCCAAAATGTCCCTTCTCTCCCCCTTAAATTCTACCCCTCTTTAAAGGACTAGCTCTACTTATACATGCTTCCTGCAACCTTCCCTGGCCACTCTATCCCACATTGACTATACCCTACTTTGAACTCCCTTTCATGATCTATCTACGGAAATCATTTGGTCTTATCATACATTAATCATTTCTGTTAGCTTATATTTTATAGTGTATCAAAGTTAGCCTTGAATTCCTCAATATATTATTAGCTTTCTCTAGGTTCTTGTATCTCTGGGTTTTTTTTTTTTCAGTTTCACTAATATTTTCAGGGATCCTGCCAATATATGAAGCAATCCATAGGATTACGGAAGTTTGGGCAAAATACTTTAATTAAAAGTCAGGTGTTGAAGGTAGATTTGGATTTCATAGAATTGTATAAGGGTCTCTGAGCCAGAAATTAACATACAGCTCTTAGTTGGGGATTGGGGTTATTTAACAAAGGCTAAGGAGAATATATTTGACTAGAGACTTGTGGATCTGATCAAGATTGCTTTAAACTGAAAATGAAGGATAAGAGAGACATTTGTCCAAGAAAATGACCTTCACTATGAACCAGAATAAGATTGTTTAGAATAAACAAGCCCAAACTAGTTTCATGTTTGTTTTTGATGTGTTTTCCAAATTAGACAGAATGCCGGCAATATATTAGGCTTGAATATCTTAAATGTCATATACATCTACTGTAAGATACCAGGCACAAGTCATTTAACAAAAATTTATAATACCATTGGAGACAGAGCAGAGATATATGGGCCAGATTGGAGAACAAATGTAAATCTGATTCCATGCAGTATGTTAGGAACACCTTCTTGGATCTAATCAGATCAACATTTTTATCAATTTCCTGAATGCAGATATAGATGGAATGCATATAAAGAAGTGAAAAGGTAGGCAATTTTGTAAATCATAGAATCAAGAACTTGAAAGACTTTGGTAAATTATAATAATGGGTTAAGCTTAATATGATGGAAGTTCTGTATTCTGCTGGATCAGCGATCTCATCAATGTGATCACTCTTTCCAGTAGCCTACACCATAACCTTATGTCCTTATTTAAATCTTCCACAGTGTTTCCACCTATTATCCTGGAAGCCTTCCTTTAGATTTCTTGATATCATGTAGGTACCAATAAAGCATCTGTATTGCCCACCATCCCTTGCTCTCAATATATGACCAACCCAACTTTTATGGACATCTCTCTCTAATGATATCCTTTATTCTTCATTATAATTTTTATTGGTAATATGTTTACTGACGCAAATCAACTATGCATCAAACCCATTGAAAAAATTTAGTACCAAAAAATATAAAGTGCTGCATTTGGGTTTTAAAATTCAATTACACAAGTGTGGGCTAGCAAACATTAATTAATTAATATTTATTAAGTGTCTATATTAGATAATTAATACTTATTAATAATTATCTAATATAAGACACTTAACTAGATTAGAAAACAATTTGCATGAAAAATATTTGAATCTATTCATCTTTTGTTAGCTAAATATGAGTCAAACTAAAAATTGATACAAATTTAGGCTATACTTATAAAAGTATAATTTAAAAAACCAGGGAGTTTTTATTTCGATTTTGCTTTTTGGAGGGGGGAGGGTAGGGCAAATGAGGTTAAGTGACTTGCCCAAGGTCACACAGCTAGTAATTGTTAAGTGTCTAAGACCAGAGTTGAACTCAGGTCTTCCTGAGTCCAGGGCCACCTGGACCTGTGCCACCTAGCCACCCCACCAGGCAGTTTTTAACATGACCGTACTATGATTTGGTCATGTTACATCTTAAGTAATGGATATAGCTCTAGGTACCATAGTTTAGCAAGGACAGTATACTACATCCAGAAGAGGGTTAGCATGTTTTCAAGGGGGCTTTATATCATGTCACACAAAAACTGGTTGAAGGATACAGGGAAGTTCAGTCTAGCTAAAGGAACACTTAGAAGGGAATATGATAAACTGTCTTCAAGTATTTGAAAAACCATCAGGTACAAAAGAGATTGGGCTTTTGCAATTAGCTTCAGGGGCCAAAATTAGAAGCAAAAGATCCAAGTTGTTAGGGTGGGTAGGTGGCGCAGTAAATAGAGCACTGGCTCTGGAGTCAGGAAGACCCAAGTTCAAATCTGGCCTCAGACACTTAACACTTACTAGCCATGTGACCTTGGGCAGGTCACTTAACCCCAATTGCCCTGCCTCAACCCCTCCAAAAAGCAAATAAAATAAAACAAAGATGCAAGTTGTAAAGGCAAAATTTAGTGTCAATCTAACTGAAAAATCTCCAACAATCAGAGAGGTAGTACTGTTAAGTAGTCTACTAACAATCCTTTAGGAATTAGTGAGTTTCTCATCACTGGAGTGTTCAAATGAAAGACAGAAAACCATTTTCAGGAACATTCTATAAGAGATTTCTTTTCAGGATGTCCTCAGAGGTCCCACATGACTTCTGAGATCCCTCCCAGATCTGAGATTTTATGACTATGTTGTATTATTATCATCCTGTGCCTTTATATATCTCTTCCAGGAATGAACACAATATTCTACACAGTTGTTGCAATGCCATAAACATTTTAATTGAAAATTCTATGATCTCTTTAAGAGATTTTATTTGGCAGTTAAGAAATACGCCTTGATCCTCTGTCAATGGTATAAATAGAAGTTCTTCTATAAAGAGCTCTATGAATTGATACGAAGTGAAGTGAGCAGGGGAACAATTTACATAATGACAACAATATTTTAAGGAAAAATAACTTCGAAAGACTTGAGAACTCTGATCCATGTGATGGTAAAAGTACAATACCCATCATCCTGACAAAGTGGGGATGAACTTAAAGTAAGTAATTAAGTATGTGTTTTTAGACGGGACCACTGTGTGATTTTTTTTTAGCTGGACTATGCATATTTGTTTTGATGGTTTTCTTTTTTTTAATTGCTCATTTGGAGGAAGGAGTAGGAAGAGACAGATAATGAATGTTTCAAAAATAAGTCATAAGTCAATAATAACATACATTACTGAAACAGCTCTGTTTCCCTGTCTCTGTCTCTTTCCTCCTCTCTCCCTCTGTCTTTTTCTCTCTGGATCTGTCTCTCTCTTTTCCTTCCTTCATTTTTCTCCCTCTCTTTTGAAATGAGGGAGTATTATATGGTATGGAATGTGCATTAATTTGGAGTTAAAGGACCTAGGTTCATTTCTGTGTATCACACGGTCCTCATCTACAAAATGATGGGATTGGGCTACATTATCTCTACGGTGCATTCTAACTCTGAATCCTATGAACTCTCATAGTCCTTTGATACCTTCAGGCATATCAGTTCTATTTATATTATAGTTATTTGTGCATATTTTTTCTCCTCTGGAAGAATATAAACTCCTTAGAGCAAAGTTGTGTCTCTTAGCATGATGCTTTTCACAGAAAAGATATATAATAGATATCTGTTGAATGAATAATTCGGTTCAGAGTAGAATAACAACTTTGGACAAATGTACTGTAAATAGTAAACAATTTTCCCAGCAAGTCCCGCTTCCTCTTGAGACCTTGGGTTCTCAAAAGTTATGCCGGTAGAGTGAGGGCTCAGTGTCACCAATCTAAAAAGGGTCTGATTATGGACCTTCAAAACACTGGTTTCTACAGACAAGATGAGCTAAATTGGAAAAGAACATCACTAAAATGTAGGCTATATTTTCACTGAATTTCTTTTGGCCATGGATACTCATGAAACCATCTATATAGGTATGGGTATGTTGCATTTGCATCAATTGAAGTAATGATGTATTAAAAAGTGAATACTCATTAGCAATTTCATTAACTGGTGAACAGTTTACACTTTTACGATTTACTAAAATGATTTGTTCAAACTGAGGTTTCCTAAGTTCATTACAATAATTTACTATCTGTGAGTAGGACATTTGTTTGAATTTCACATGTTAATTTAATAGATATATTTCTTATTAGAGACCCAGGAAATCAATATTTTAACATAATCAATGCTCTCCACATATCACATGACCTCTTTAAGCTAACAAATGAGTATTTTACCAGAGCGTTATAAATAGGATACTAATGAATTTATTAAAAGCTTTCCTTTTTTTATAGATATTAGCCCAAATCTTTATCCATATATGTGTGCACGCATGCATATACATACATATGACCCTATATATGTGTATATATATATATATGTATACATCTATTTAAATTTGAAATAAATAGGTATATCTCCATATTCATATATTATACTTCAAACTTGAATACTGGGTAATATCTTAGTAGCAAATCCATGAATTACAGTTCAATTTAATCTTCTATATGTAAAGACTAATCATTTCTTGGTCTATTAAAGTACTTGTTCCTTGAATTCACGTGTTAATAGAGGAAACTGTTAAATGAACCTCAAGCCCCCACTGGGAAATTCAAGCATGGGTAACACAAATAATAGTTGAATCTGAACAATTTTCATTTACTATACTTCAGTGCATAAAAGATTTTTGATTACATCAATGATGGGGGTTGGCTCCACTGAGACAGACTTTCAACACTGTCTCAGCTCTACCTTAATCCATGGCTTTCATGAACATCCTCAGATTCAGCCCCAGCAGGCCATTTGCTAGTAGGAAGCCTTTCCAGATTTATCTAATCTGCTACTTGAACCGTATGAAGGCAGCCAATTGCCAGATTCACATGCAAAGCCTTTCTAGTTTGTGGAGACCTGGCAGTCATTTGTATTCTTTCTGTACTAATGAAAAAGTAGTCTTCCTTAAAACTTATATGATTACTTTTGTAAAGAAACATGTCCACAGACATCAATTAAATTTTTCCCTCTAAAGACACTAAACACCTGGAGTCAATACTCCCAAATTTAAATCCTCTTTTAACCACCTTCAGCCTGTGAGATCTAGAACAAGTGACTTAACTTCTCAAAGCTCAGTGTCCAAATCTGTAATAAGGAGAGAGAGGAGTAGGTGGCATCTGAAGTTGCTTCAACCTTCAGAACTATGAGTTTATGAATTAATAAACTAATATCTTCAGCAGGAGACACATATTGTACACTTTCACTTAAAATATGTACTATGTATTTAAAATTAAAGCAAGTACATATGCTATCACATGATAAACTTTTCTCTGAAAAAAATCCACGCAGTTTTATACAATAGTGTCTTTAACCAGCTATTTCAATGAGACTTGAAGATTTTTCATGACTAAATTCCTACTCAAAGGCAAGGGTAGATGCTGGAATGTAAAAATGGACAAGTTATAATTAAACATCAGACCTCTCTAGGGTTTCATGTTTTCAAATTCACATTGACAAGTAAAATGAAGCATTCCAAGCTATGTATTTCTGACTTCTAGTCATCATTTGCATATCTATTGTTTTCATTTAATTCTGGCCATTGGGTATGACCATGGCCATTCATGCATTTTAAAGAATCTTGGTTTTTCATAAAAGGCTGGTGTTATTTTGACACAATTACATTAATAAAAAATAATACTTGAAGGATAATCGTGATTCTTATTTTTTTATTCATATATATAGTTTATGGTCATGATGCAGTTCCTGCAACTTTAAGGCAATTACTATAATGAGAGTGACTATAGAGAGGTCATACAAAAACTTTCATAAATTAAATCACCTATTCAGATGGAATTAAATGCCTTACTTAGCCCTCATTTATCAGAGCTAGTTAAACATAGCATATGCTATTTGCCACTGTAACATGTTGGAAAAATGCCAAGAGCCCTCTGTTTGCTTAACACTCCATTGAAAAGTCAAAGCCTCACAGTAAATTAAATATTCAGGGCATCTTCCATTCAATAGGCAAGGCATGCCACATCATCTCAGCATGATCTTTATTACCCATAACGTCTTAAGATCATGAAGATATAGTAACTATTGCCTAGTTTTTACAATGTTATACTGATTGTGACAAACATATTATAAAGGTGATGATATGGTTTATTTTTGTAAAAAGTCCCTCTCTACAGTCCCCTCCTTCTCTTTGTCTTTCCCCCTTTTCCTTCCTATCTTCAGTCACACAAATCCTCTCTGATGGCTATTGATCATAAAGATTAAATTAAATGTAGATCCCAAACAAATAATTGTATTTGTCTCTAAAAGTAATACAAATATTTCACATTGAAAACTTCACTTCGGTTTCTTATTTAAAAAGACTTTAAATATAAATGGAAAGGAAAAAAAATCAACTGAATGGTGTGTAATTCTAGTGATCAAGCTCAAGCTCCACAAAAGAGGAGAAAAGAAATCTTTCTCCCTTAATTGCAGAGGTGGAGGTCTATCCACATAGGACATCTAATATACTGAATGACTTTCTTAATGTGTTGTGGAAGTGTTTTTTTTTCCCTTCTCTTTACTTTTAAGTCTTTGTTCCAGAGGTTGACTCTAGTAATTGGAAAGCAGGCCAGACATATTTTAAAATTAAGATGACAGAAAACAAAAGCTATTGATAATTATCAAAATACTTTAAGAGAAAAGAAATAATCTTTTCTGACAATATTCAGCTACATTATAATTATGTTTTCCTTTTGTGTTCTTTTTTCTGTCACGTGTAGATACTGACTTGTAAAAAGCATAGGAGAGCAGTATTAAAACATCATTAGGCTTTAGGATAAAGGAATCTTTATGTGTGTCAAAAAATCATCTCTGAGAGATGCATAAGTACACAGTTATAAATAGAAATCCATGCACTAAATATTAGGAAGAGGTACCTGTAAATGCCCAGATGGGCGGTGCCAATACTAAAGCACTATCAAGTACTACCTGAAGCTAACCACAATGTCATCATAACGTTCTGCACATTGTAGGTTCTTAATGTTTGCTTGGTTGAAACGATTTTAATTAATGAATTTATTCTTTGTGGGATTTTTTTAAACTTAAGTCAGAGGTAATTTGCCATTCATACCCCTATTGGTACTCTATAAAATTGCTGATCTATAAACATAGTTGGTATTGAATGATCTTTAATGGGTTTTTTTTCTGCACCAGGAGTAGCCTCATGTAGAAGAAAGAGCACTGAACAATATATTCATACAAGTCCTGTCTGTGACGCTTACTGGGTGGTCATGGCAAATCACTTAAGGTCTCTGAGCCTCATATTAAGAAACATAATTATTCTTAGACTACTATTATGCAAATAAAACTAACACCATCCTTTCATGACAAACTAGGATTCTTTACCATGTATGTCTGAACAAAAGTAAGCAATGAAATAGTTAAGAAGAAATAAGAAAAATAATATATGTAGTAGCTAACTTACATGGTTGTTATGAGCAAATGACTTTGCAAACTGTAAAACTATGTAAAAATGAGTTACTGGGTTTTTTTTCAGATTCAACAGATGGACAGGTAAATACCAATTTTTTAAAAATCTCTAGCTCCTCACTCAGCACGACAGCCAGGATGATAGTCCTATGTTAATTTCACTGAGGAATTTTCTTCCTTCACAGGAAACATATAAAATAAGCCCATGTAATGAGTTAGAGTTCCCTCAGTTATTAAGATTGTTTTAATTTCTGAGTCCTTGCTTACCTCACCTTACTTGTTATATCCTTCACCTTCAGGTCTCCTGATTCTTCACTATTTGTCGTAATTTTTGACCATTCACTTTGCTTGTTCCTTGAATATCTTTGCTCTCCCAGGTTCCTCTGCTTGGTTTCTGAAAATATCTTTTTCCTTGACATGTGTGAAAATCCTAACCCAAGCTCACTGAAACTGGTTTTAATGCTTGCCTGCTCCCATGGCTTCCCGAATCTGAACATCCTTGCCTTTGCTATCCCATTGTGCCATGTTGTCTGACAGTAACAATGTGAATCCAAGCAAAAAGCCTTGCTAATATAAAAATCCCATTGATAAAACTTGCTTCTGTTCTCTAAAAGGCAATTCTGCCAGTAAATAACATATAGAAAAACAACAGTAATGAGATAAGGTATATAAATGCGTCACTATTTAGGAAGGAAACATCAAACAAAAAAAGAAAGGTGAATCGTGACACAAAACATTAGATGGATACATAGCCCAAATGTTTTCCTAGCACCCACAAAAAGTAAGATGCCCTAAATGAAAACATAGTGAGTAGATTCCCACTGTGGTGGATTTATGAGGAAACATGGATGAGAATCCTACAGGATGAGAAGATATGTATATCACCTGTAATTAGATCACAGATTCCTTAATAACACATTAAGGTTTATAAAGTGCTTTTCAGTTGTATCATTTTATCCTTACAACAGCCTTAGGAGGTAGGTGCTATTATTATCACCCTTTTAAAGATAAAGAAACTGAGGCAAGCAACCAATAAGGGAGTTGCCCAGGGTCATAGAACTAGTAAATGTCTGAGGCTGGATTTGAATTCATGTCTTCTTAACTCCAAGTTCAATACTTTGCACTGTGCCACTTTATTGTTATTATTCTGTCATGTCCAACTCTCTATGTTCCCATTTGGGGTTTTCTTATCAAAGATACCAGAGTGGTTTGTCATTTTCTTCTCCAGCTTATTTTACAGATGAGGAAACAGAGGCAAAGAGGGTTAAGTGACTTGCCCAGGATCACATAGCTAGTCAATGTCTAAGGCTAGATTTAAATTTAGGAAGATGAGTCTATCAACTGTACCACCTAACTGCTTCTAAAGTATGAAATTATAAGGCCTGTAATGTACCATCTAAACATAAACTATTACAAGCTGTATAATAAAGCAATCTCATTTCCCTCACCATTGAAAATTTATTAATATTTTATGGAGATATTAATTTACTCTTGTTCTTTCTACTGTATACTGAAATATACTGGGTTTGGAATACTTAACACAGAATAGGGAGTGAAGAGAATTTCTGCATCTTGTTGCCTTTGTGATCAGTGACTGATGAATAATCTAATGTGATGGCTTTTTAATTTCACTTAGATTAGCTTTCCCTATGATTTAAAATCAATGCCTTTCTAGTTATATTTTTAATATGAAATTAAATCTATAAAAATATCAGTTGAGTGAAATAATTTACTAAATTTTGCAAAGTGACTATTTTCACCTTTTCCACCCCTCTCCCCATTCAATACCAAGTCACTTTATTGGGATATAAAATGGTGGTAATTTTTTGGTATAGATCATAAAAAAGTCAGATAACCAAAATATGCAGGCACTGAACAACAATAGGAGCTATACTCACAGTTTCCTGGTTTAGTTCTTGTGACTGTCTCCAAAAGACATTCTGCCATGCCAGAATTGAGGGTGTCATTTGGCACAGGTTGGTTAGGAGATCACCCAGTGGTTTGAAGGACTTTACCTATTCCTCCAGGCCAAATTTAAAGGGCCAGTTTTCACATCTCAAATATTTGATGATATTTTAAAATGTTTACAAGATTGGTTTCCAATTGACACATTGGAAATCAAAATTAATTCCAGCAACTTAAATGCCAGAATATGAAACATCTGCATGCAGGTCCCAGAACAAAGTGTGAAAGCTCCATTGAACAGAGATATTAGATAAGGTGTCATGCTGGGCATCACATGCCTATACCAACTGCATTCATTCCATTCCCTTCCCCACAACTCTTCTGTGCCTCTTAAAATTAAAAAAAATTTTAAAAAATCATATTAGAAAATTAAATGGAGAAGAATATGGAATAGTTCTGAGATAGATTTTTAAAGCAACGATAACCAACTCTAGAAAACATACATACTGGCAGGTTTCTCAGACCGCATCAAACTTACCAAATCCAAAAGCATTAGCACCTCCAATGCTTTGTGAAGCTTGGATGCTAGTAGATGTGTACAGTCCTGTAACCAGTAAGCCATCAAAGAAGGTGCTTGTGGAAATAGTCACTGAAATAGAAACAAAAATCAATAAATAACTGTGATCAAAACATTTAATTATATGCCTATTACAAAATGTTAAGTATCTTTCAACATAACACTTATTACTTGTTCAATAATCATTCTTTACTATGTCCATTAGTGATAGCACTATGGCCCTCATGGAGATTAGAGAATATATTAGGTCAAGAGGCCTTTTAAAAAAGGCCAAACTTCAAAGTTTATAAAGTTTTTTTTTCCCTTATGTTTAGACAATCACTTCTGCCTTTCTCCATTCATATACAAATTCAATCTCTACATGCAAAATCAGCTGAAAACAATATAGCATTCAAAGAGAAAAAAAATCCCCCCTCTGAGCCACAATTTCAAAAGCATTGTTGGAGATCTGGCATTGTAACGAGTATACATTTTTTAAAAAGCACTCCAAACTGTGAGAAACAATCTTTCATTGCTACAAGGAAAGATAGTGATATGCTCTGCATTTCTTTATATGAATTCACGTTTTTGTAGTAGCGTATTTTTTACACTTCTCAACAAAAGGCAGACTAATCTGGATGAGGAGAGTGAGGCCTTTTCCTCTTGTGAGCAAAGAAAGAAAGATCAACTCATTATTTATATGATCCTTAAAAGACATATATAGCCTGTAGTGAGTGCCTCACTGTGGTTCTATAACCAAGAACTTAGGAAATGGAGAATATTAAATTTATTGCTTAACTATTCTGTTTTGCTACCTGAAGTGTACTTTTTACTTGCTATTGCAGAAATTAATTACAAAAGACATCCTCTATGAAATTACAATGTTTTCTACTCCATTAGGCTTTAAATTTCCCACCTCACGATGAAAGGTAAAAGGTGCCATGGTACATAAAATGAATAAAAGATTCTAATGTTGATTTAGCAGTATACAATGAGAGATTGTCGTTATTTTTGGCAACAACAACAAAAAATGCATGGATAAGGCAAGAGTCATACTGGTAGCTTGGATGAGACTTTCTAAATTAAACTCCAGGATGCCCGGTGGGTCTATCAAAACAGACAGAAATATCCATATTGTTACACATCCAGATAAACACAGGATGCCAATAGCCTAACATGACATGGTATATTCAACTCAAGGAGAAAAATGGCAGCATACATAGTGGAAGGAGCGCTGGACTTATAGCCAGAGCTCTTGAGTTTGTGTTCTAGTTCTACCATTTCTTAGTTTTATGATCCTGCTTGATTCATTCCTTTAAGCCTCAATTTACTCATTAGTAAAATGGGAATAATGATACTGGCAGAACCTTCCCTCCTAGGGATATTGTGAAAAAAGCAACCATAGAAATGTGAACTATTCTGACCTCTCTGTAGCATTTGATAGTCAATTCCCCCTTCTTCCTTTCTGAATACTCTTTACTCCCTAGATTTTGGAGATAATATTCTTTAGTGATTCTTTTCACATACGTTTCAGCAATCCTTCTCAGTCGCCTTTCTAGGATCATCATCCACGTCCCATCCTCTAAGAGATAGTGTGGTACAACAGAAAGGGTCGTGGATTTGGAGTCAGTCTATCTGGGTTTGAATCCTGGTGCTTCCACTTATTACTTGTATATTTTGGACATGCAACTAAATATATCTTAGCCTAAGAATCCTCACTTGTAAAAAAGAGAGATTGACTACAATATTCTTTTGAGTTCAAAACTTGAGATCCAGTTATAGCTATGCATGGTTGTACACCTGAATCCTTTCCTAAGCCTTATATTTTCTTCCTTTATAAATAATCTTTACTGGAGTTTCCATAAATTTCCTTGAGTTCAACCACCAGATGATTTCCAAATCTACGCCCATCTATCACCTGAGATCCAGTGTCACAGTACCAAGCATCTACTGGACATTAACACTTGAATGTCCCATGAATATCTCAAATTCAATATGTCAAAAACCAAACTCATGAAGTCACTCCTTTTTTGAAGGTCCACTGAAGATCCTGTTCAGTAGCCAATAAAGGGAAGCTTTGCCCTCTCAAAAGGCCCAAGAGTTCTCAGTCACATATAGCCAGAAGGCATATTATCATCAAAGGACCCAAATACATAGTTAGCACACTTGACAAAAATGATGAATGGCAGCTTCCATTACCAATTCCAAGCTGCCATTACCAATATATAATTTGATCCTCACAATAAGCCTGAATAAGATACTACAGTATGGTTATGGCCATTTTACAGATAAAGAAACTGAGGCTCAGAGTGGTACAGTGTCTTACCTATGACCATACAACTAGCAATTATGATGTGTTTGTTTAAAAGTTAAAATTAAAAGCCATGTCTTTCCAACTTTGAGTCCAGTGCTCTTTCTAATATATTATTATCCCCAATCTCTCCACTTAACCCCAGTCCTGAATATTTCTAACTTCCTATTAAACATCTTTGCCTGGATGTCCACCCCTCCCCAGAATCTCAAACTCAACCTATCCAAACCCAACCACATCATTTTCTCCCTTAAACTTTCTCTCATTACATCCCGTTTTCCCTATTTTGGTTAATAGTATCACCTTTCTTCCTATGACTCAGCCTTTCAATCTCAGTCTTCTCTCCTTCTCTCCTCTCCACAGTCAATCCACTGCCAAATTTGTTTGACACAATACATCTCACCTCTATCTTGCTCTTACAACTAACACTGCTACCAGGCTAATTCAAATCACCATCCAGCCAATGGGAATAACCTTTCTACTTCCAGTCTTGCCCTTATTAATCTAACTTTTACTGATATGCTTAAAATGGTCTCTTAAAGCACACTTCTGACTAGGTCACTCCCTTTACTCAAAACCCTTCAGTGCTTCCAAACTACCTCTAGGATAAAATATCCATTTCTTAGAGCCTGACATTTAAGGCTTTCCAGTAGATGACTCCAATCTAACTTTCTGGCCTCATTTCACACTACTGATTTTCATCCAAAAGTGATTAATTAACTTAATTAATTAAAAGTGATTGTTAGCTGGTCTCCATTGTTTTTGAACATTGATCCACCTTCATGGATCTGTCTAGGACACTCCTTCAATACCCTAAAGCCCAACTCTGGTACCACCTCTTTCAGGAAGATTTGCTTGACTTATTTCCCTTCTTCCAACCCTTAAGTTAGTCATTTTTGTCTTTCGAGATTTTCTCATAACATTTCGCCTAGGTCTCTACTTTGCCATGGTCACATTAGCCATTTGTTCATTTGCTGTATACCCTTGTTAGACTGTCAGCTCCTCAATGTGAATGACTGTACATAAAACCTTTATATTCCTATCATCTAACACAATGCCTTGCCAGAGGAGGAGCCTAACAAGTATTTGTGGAATCTGTAGCAATTTCATGTGCCAAATAGAAATGCTAAATAAATAAACTAAGTAGAAATATTTAATGAAATATCATAAAGGATATTAGGTGAAATAGCATCATGTTAATGAATCTACCACTATTTTTATTTATTGCTCTGAGGGATATTTACCCCCTTGTTCTTTCTTAAATACATACATTACAAAAATACAGCTGTGAATTTAGTCTCTTGTGGGGAAAGAATGAATATTGAAAAAGGCCAAACTGAATTTAGTATAGATCTTTCTGATTACCAATCTTCCTTTTACATGAGCATCTAATGGGTCCATATTTAGCAAAGAAAAATATCCGATGCAATTGTGGATTCCTCATCAAGTCTGTGGGAAGCTTCCCAATGTCTTAAGTACACATATTTGGTCATGGATAGAGCCCTCAGTCCTAGTCTACTACTGCATGTCAACCGATAGCATTAAAAGTCATGACATTTTAAATTCTTAATCCATATCAAGATTTGCCTCTTTTGGGCCTTCTTTCCTTACTCCTCATTCCATTCAGATGATTCTATCTGTAGGCAACATGCTAAGTCACACTTAGAGACTGTCTAGTGGTCTAAACAGGAAGCATATCTGAAATACTTAATCGAGATAAAAGTTTGTGGCACTTATATTAGTATCAGTTCTCCTGCCTGTTTGGTTCTGTCCCTTTGACTCCTCTACCACCTATGCTTCTTTTCCTTTACTATTTGTCTGGAAATTAGTCAATACTTTTAGTTCCCACAGTTCTAGTTTCTGACTATCTCCTGCTATATGCCCTCTGTCCCAGGATGTGTATACTTCACTCCCTTGTCTGTCTACCTGGCTTCTAATCCACAGTTTGCTCTGATCCTCAAACTGACCTATCAATCCACTTATGACTTGCTTTGGCCCCATGAGATCTAACATGACCTTTAGACCTTTCTTTGACTTCCACAATTTTATGTCCATTCTTACTTTACAACCTATTGCCATCCCCCTTAAGTTAGACTGGGATATATTCTAAAAATCATTCAAAAAATGATCATGTCCTATCACTGATTAAAATTGAGGAGGGTTTACTATACTTTGTGAATATATGGCTTACTAATTCAGTGACAAAATAAGTGAATATCAACTAATTTGAAGTCTATATTTCTGAATGCCCATGAAGCAATATTTCACATAGTCAAGTATAGAAAATAGATTAAAAACATAATTAACAGGGCAACCATAATATTGGACTCAGCAAGCAAACCAAGTTTACAAAAAAACTGAAATTTTGTTTGTGCCAAGGGACACATAAAACTAGTTGTACCAAGAGACACACACATTGGTTAAAGTAAGTAAAATATTTATTCATATTTATCAGGAACTATTTATAATGATTTTAGTATTCCTTTTATGAATGCCTAATGATAGTTTAATACTTTCATTCCTAAACTAAATATCCCAAAGCTAGGAGAGTCAATATGATGTAGTGGTAAGACTATTGGTCCTAGAGTTCAGAAGATCTGTCAAGTCCCAACTCTAATATTTTCCAACATTTTGACCTGGGGCAAATCACATAAGCATTCTGAATCTCAATTTCTTCATCTATAAAGGGTGATAGTAAAATGAAAATGCACTAGCATATAGTAGATCAGTCAGACTTGCTAGCTGTGTGACCATAGAAAATTAACTACTCAAAGCCCTAGGCACATGTTACAGACAAACTTCCAATTTCAAGTGATAGAAAGAACTTCCAATACTAATGAAAATATAGATCTGGATCATCATCATTATCATATTGTTCAAGGAAAGAAAAGTTATGCAAAGAACCACTGCAGGTTACAAACATTTGGTACCTACGAAATACCTAAAAGACATGATCAGGTGGAAAGAATTGTGCATGAGAAACTCACTATTCTTCATAAACTAACAAACCAAAAATACCAATAGTACAAATACAGACTCCAAACAATTCTTAAGAATTCACCAAATAAACTGAACTAAAAGAACTAGAGTATTATCACAAATAAAACAGTTGCTGACAACTACCTGACATAACATCAATCCTTGAAAATTTGAGAACAATGTTAATAGTTGCTTCAATGCCATATATTATTAACCTACAAACTATAAAGAATAGAAAGCTTGCAAAATATTCATTCATCAAGTGAAGGAAGTCAAAATCATATAAGAACAGGACAAGGTCATCAGAATGTCTGCTACTGAAGCTATCTTACTGAGGATGCATTCAGTGAGTCTACAGAAGATGGGCTTATATCCTAAAACTTTCATTCAATTATAAAAAGACGTTATTTTATCCACATGTGCAATCATCTACAAAACACCAAATATAAAAGAATAGTACTAGAAGAGTGACTTCTTCCAGGCCTGTTTCAATTTGTACTCTACCAAAAAAGATGGGAGCAAGAAAATAATAATAATAAACATAACTACACCTATATTGTAGAATTGTTTTGAGGAAAATGGAATGCAAACCTTAAACCATTATATGTGTGTGTGTAATAATAATCATATGTTTATCTCTTTCTTCAAAAAGTTATATTTAATTTTCATAGGATTACAGATCTATTGAATCTTGACATTGGAAGGGACCTTAAATGCCATGTAGTATACTCCATATTTGAATAATAGTTCCTTTTATAGTATCCCCATCACATTACTATCTTTGGATAAGTAGATGTTATTGCTAAAATCTAAATATCAGTATACTTTAAATTTGGAAAGAAATGAAGTTTATGATATTGTTATTACTGAACTAATGTCATTAAGTTTGGTCATTACTAGCAACCCAGTTAGTGTTCTTGATAGCATTCAACAGATAGATGTCACTGAGTAAGGTTAATACTAAACAAGTAATTTTAATATGAATCTGAGTTTGACATTAACCTTATCATATATATTAAGAAAGCTGTCATCCCCAGAATAGAGAGGGCTTGGCAGAAGAATGAAAATAATTATGCCAGAGGGAGAAAACTAATTAAGGGAAATAAGAAAAAAAAACAACAGTAGCAGCACATTATATATATATAGAGAGAGATACAGATATATATATATTGCTAATTGATTATTTCAAGCAGGATTCCAAGGAATCTGGATAAAAGAACAGGGGTGGGGAGAAAACAAACTAGATAAAGGTTTATTGCCAAAACCTGAAGGAAGTTTTAGGATAAATGAAAATATCATTTTTTAAAAAGGATAAGTAGTGAGCATATGTAATTCATTTCTCCAAATGCTTATAATTAATGAAAGATTATGAAATTAATGAAAGATAACTATAAATAATGAAGTTAATGAAAGATAACTATAAAAACACATTTTCAGGAGGGTAGAGATAGCCCATATAAGTTGGTAATAGAATAGTCAGATAAGTAAAAGTGGCAAAGGTTTAAGGTAGTCAGGATAGAAGGGCAGGAACACTGGAAATGAGAGCCAGGGTATAATGGTCACAGGATTCCAGATGCCAGAACCCTGGACAGCTCACTGGTAGCGCAACTATTGTTTAAAAGTTCCTTTTATTACTATAGCAACAGGTGTGCTTATGTGGTTCTGTTCCCAGGGAAAACTATCTGGTATTTAAAGTTCCTTTGCTTTGTTATTACAGATTGCCTTCTTAAGGAAAAGGCTCATTTTCATTTGCCCAGGATCCTTTTGTATCTATGTCAGATGGGTAAGACCATGTCTTCTAATGTAAAAAGCTCTCAGAGGGTAATTGTTCCCAGAGTTTCCGGCAGTAGGACAGGATAATACAGGATTCCCTAGGGATAAGGAGAGCTGTTCATATTTTCCTTCATGTCCTTCAAGCTCTGAGTTAGAAATCTCAGTTTAAACAGGACCAAGTTAATGTTCCCTGCCACACTTAGCATGATATTCATAGGGATACAAATATGTATATATGTATATGTTTGTGGGTTATGTAACAGGTCAAATAAGGATCTGCTAAAAATGATCCTTACAAAAATTTAGGGAAATAAACATTAAACAATATTTTTATTGTTTATTATATATTAATATTATTATATATTAATTATATATTATTATATATTAATATTATTAAACAAGAAATAGCCAAAGGATCAATCAACCTTAAACAGGCCTAGACTTGCAGTGGTTCTCAACCTTCCTAATGCCGCAACCCTTTAATATAGTTCCACATGTTGTGGTGACCCCCAACATAAAATTATTTCCATTACTACTTCATAACTGTAATTTTGCTACTGTTATGAATCATAATGTAAATATCTGATATGCAGGATGTATTTTCATTGTTACAAATTGAACATAACCCACAGGTTGAGAACCACTGAGGGTGGAGAGCAGAGTGGAGAGCTCCCCTAAGAGATTTCATTGAAAGAGGTCACCCAGGACAATCATCTCCTCATTTTTCACCTGTGTTCTAGCCTTTGGACTCCCAACATGCCTCCAGGCTGGGTATCCTTACCTCCTCCAATTCTCTTTGACTTTTCAACTTCTCTTTTGTATGTATTTCCCCCATTATATTGTGAGTTCCTTGAGGGTAAAGACTATATTTTGTCTTTCAATATGACCCAGCACTTAGCACAGTACCTGGCATAGTTAGCACTTAATAAATGTTTACTGACTATTACAGTTACAGTCATCTCCATCTGAATGTATCTCCATTTTTTAAGGAGGATAAGCAAAGTAATAAAATTTGCTGGAAGGTAATGAGATATTTAGAGTGAGATTCAATCAGTAAATATACAATAAGCACCTACAATATGCCCAGCATTATGCTAAGTGCTACAATGTATAATCACATCCTTTTTTTCTTAGGAGGGAGGGACCTTAGCAATCATCTAATGTAGCCCTTCCATTTTAAATATGGACACAGAAAAATTATGCGAAGATGTAAACATAATGGTTTGCAAATCTAAAAGTTCTGGGTAAGTGTTAATTCTTAATAGCACTATAAAAGAAGCTAGGGACCACAACTTTCAACACTATATCAGCAACTCATCTGTAACCTAAAATCTTAGCGAATGCCCTGGGTCACCGAGATTTAAGCAACTTGTCAGAGTTGAGACTTGAATTCAAATATCCCTGACTTCAAGGCTGAATGTCTAGCTATAAGATTATGCTGTCTCCCTAGTAGTAATGTAATATATATCTATTTTGAATTGAACATTTGTTAAATTATCATCATCACCATCAAATATCCTACCATAATCAGTGGAAATCACAGAGCTATAGCTTAAAAACTTTGCACTATTTTCCTTCTACTATACTGTTTTGCCTCACTTGCAGATGAAGAAACAATTCCAAAGAGGTTAAATTACTTTTCCAAAGTCATTTAGCTAATTAGTTCCAGAAGCAAAACTAAGATTCATATCTCCTTACCCCAAGTTCAATACTTTTTCCCCACTATACTTTCTTCTGACATGGATTTTTTGAGTTAGAAAGGTAGAAAAAAAAGCCTTGGTCTCTGTCATTCCTATTCATAATATACAAGCATAGGACAAAACCAGGGAAACTTCGGCAGAAGTGTACTTATTCTAATCATGACAAATTATAGCTCACTTTCAATGATTTGGACGAGGCTGATGTCTATATGTGCATGATTGGGTCTTGAAATGTATTTTTCTAAATATCAGTTGCCTCCATTGGACTATGCATGAGTGGGTTCCATAACCCTGGTAGAAGACTTTCTGATTTGGTGGGGAGGTAGAGAAAGCGTAGGACATATCTGGAAAACTCTAACTAGTTGGTGGGCAAAAAGATTACATGGTTAACAGTTTAGAGGTCATGGAACTAAAGATGGAAAGCAATGTAGAGAGCAAAAGACAAGTAAAAAAAAATAAAATCACTAGGGTCTGAGTGTAATGGTAAGAATCAATGTATCAAATCAGACCGAGTTGGGTTTAATATCAGCACAAACTACAGAGGATTAAGCACTTGGGAAAAACTCACTCAGTCTGCTGCACTGAGTTCTGTGGGCTTATACGTGTTGTTAAGCCTGGCAATGAGCAGTTAGCCTGCTTTTAAATTTCCACTGAATTCCTGTTGGCTGGATACTACCCAACAACAGCATTTTTGCTTCCCATGTCCATATGCACAGCCATTTCTTAGCAGCCGTGGACATGTTGTAATACATACAGATTATGAGCTTGCATCAGAGATTTATGTAATGTCACCTAATAATTATTGAAAGATATAATAATAAAATATGAATGTTTAAAAGGCAGAAATAAGTAACTCCAGACTACAAGAAAACTTCTAGTCATGCTTTCTAAGTTTTCATTCCAATATGCCTAAGGAGTTCATTTTTGCATATTCAAGATTTATTTTTTCATATTTCTGAATCAAAATTTCCCCAGTTGTTAGTGCCTCACCAAATACTTTTTGGGTTACATATTCTGCATTTACTTATCTGTGAACATGTTGACTCTACCTACTAGGACTGAGCTCCTCAGAAACAAGGACAGGCTCTTTTTGTATCTGAATTCCCATTGTCTACTATAGTTCCTGGCCAATAGAGAGTACTTAAGAAATACTTGTTGATTAATTGATCAATAGATATGCTAGGTGATCTCAGCCTGGAAGAATGAATAAAATACCAACTAGCAGAAATCGTCAAGAAGAATATATAGGCTGTATTCCAGGAGCAGATAATCCAAATTGGTTGCAGTGGAAAGTAACTAGAGAGGAATAGTGTTCTATAAGGTTCAGACAGATATAGATATTGATGGACAGATAGATATATTAGACCTAGACTGTGGAAGGTCATTTTAACTTTAAGCAATGGGGATCTATTAAACTAAAGACTTTTGTTTAGTGAAATAATATAATGAAAACTTTGCCTTAGAAAGACTAACCTGGAAGACACATTTAGGCAGAGAGACTAAAATCAGGGAGAGTGTTTGCAATAATCAAGGTGAGAGGTAGCAAGGACTTAGATTGGGGAGTAACTGTGAAAATAGCAAGCCGTGTGAGAAACATTGCAAAGATAGAAACAAGCAAACTTGTTTGCTGACCAGATGTTGGAAGAAGCAAAGAGGAAAGTGCCAAAGATGACCCTGAATTTAGAAGGCTGGATACCTGGCAAAATGATGCTGCCATTGACTAGATAGGAAATTCAGAAAGACTAGCAGGTTTAGAAGAAAAAATATGATACATTCTACTTTAGAGATATTGAATTCAAGGAAATGATGAGTCCTACAGATGGAAATGTCTGATAGATAAACAAATCTTGAGCTTAGGACACAGATACAAAGAGAGGGAAGGGATAAAGACAGAATCTTTGGAAAATATATGAGTAGTTCAGAATATGAAGATGAATTACAAAGAAGGAGAAAATAGAGATATAGGAAAAATCAGCAAAGTCTAGTTACAGAAATGGAAATGGTAAAAATATATGGTGGGAGGAAGAGAGGGTAGGGGTTGCTCAACAGCACCAAATGTTTAAATGGCATGTGTGTCACAACCCCTAGGCAAAACTATCTTTACTGCATGGAAATATCTGGTTTTCTTGTTTCAGAAACAAGAAGTTGGAATTATGCAGAAGCAAAGACTTAAAATACAAATACTTGTTAGAAGTCTAAGAAATTTAACATGAACTCTTGAATTTGAATTACTTTCTTGCATAGAAAAAAAGATATGTTACTTGTAAATTTGTGTAACGGAAAGGTTTCCTGTGAAAAAGTGCATGGAAAAAATAGGACGCAGCATTTTATATACTGCTGATGAAAAAGAAATGTTGATTTTATGAGATGTCTTCAGCTGAATCTAGCATTATTTTGTTCAGAAAGCTGCAAAGCTCTAAAGATATTATGGAGAAATGGGCCCTTTTTGTCTTTCAACTTGAGCGTGTGTGTTTGCATAAATAATACATATGTCTTCATATCTATATTGACATATAGGCATACATATAGTGAAACTCTGACTTTATTTTCTCATAAACTAGTCACATAGATACCTTGTACTATTACCCACTCTATGAAGTTTTTCTATTGGTTATTCAAATAGAAAACAGGAAAGAATCAAAAGGCTGAGCTTGTTGTGTGTATTTTTTTTTCAGTGTCTGCATTAAGCTGGCAATGAGCTTAGCACTGGAAGACTATGAATACAGATTGCCAGGTTTTGTGACAGCAGACCAGAAACATGATGTAGAGACACAATTCAATTCTTATCAGTGGTGCGAAGAGGAAGAGTAGGTTCTGCCTGGAAATGACTAATTATAAAGCTAGTATCATCCATTTTAGCTTCTATTTAATGTTCACAACAAGGCACTGATAACATTCCTGGGGGATGGGGGTGGGTGGCAAACACCATAAGAGGAAAGTCTAGTGGGAAAAGAATTTGCATGTTTAATGTTTAAATTTTGATCTACAGCTTCTTGTTCATGAAAACTATATGTCCTAACAAACGGGAATCATTTCAAGGATATTTCTATATTGCTTTGCAGAAAAGGCCATTAACATGTATAGGAACGCTATAAAATTGGAAAACTGTGGTATTATGGTGTTATGATGTTTTATGGTATTATGATGTTTCCCCAAATAATACAATGTACACATATAATACATAGAAACATATATATGTAAATACATATATGTGTGTGTCTACATATCTGATGACAAGTTGGAAGCAAAAATATTAGCTCAAATCAATTTTACTATAATAGTGGTTTGACTATAACAACTTCCCATAGATTGATTTTCAACAGGGAACTTGAAATTTTGAGTCTGAAAACCACTAGCAGAATTCCAGATTGCCTATGCAAAAAAAAAAAAAAAACAAAACAAAAACCAAAAAACCAAACACAAACAAACCCTTGCTGCACTTTGTTTGCCTTTTGAATACTGAATCTTGTCTGCCTTTGGAATAGCAAGCAGTCTAAATAGCCTGAGGAATAAACATATTACTGTGGAAATGAAATAAACTGAATTTATTTACTGCAAAATTTACTCAACAAAAGGTAGGCTTGTCACTTGCCACCATTTAGTCAAATTGCCACAAGCTCCAACTGCCAGAACATAAACTGAAGTCCATTATAATTCACATTTCAAAACCAGGGAAAATCATGACCCCTCAACCATTTCTCATTACAAGCGTTATTGCTATTACTTTTTGCATTTATGCAGTTTTCAAATATGAGTCTAAGTGTTTTAGTAATAGCATTACAGTCGCAAGAAAGGAAATCATCCAAGTTAAAAAAAAAAAAAAGACTTGAAGCCAAAAATCACTGAGAAAAGACATGAATCTTTAGTACTGGTGTGGACCCAGGGACTTGAAATCAATAGACTATGAACAAATGATGTCTAGTAATTCTTCAGTGGAGAGTGTAGAAAGAATCCTTCCTTCCATATTTAAGCTGAGCATTGAGAAAGCAGGCATAGCCAGGACAGAAGAGGATGGGGCAGGAAGGAGTGGTCAGGTATGTGTATGTGGACAGTTTTTATTTTCCACATGGCTAGATATCCTGTCAGTCCTCTGGAATCACTAGTCCCTTATGCAACAAGCATTTTTGGAGTAGCTACTTACTACATGCAGAAGACTACAGTTGGCAAACTGAAGCCCAAAGGAATTTGAATTGCTCCTCATGGGCAAGGGCTATTTTGTTTGTTCTTTGTTTCCTCAGTGCCTAGCCCAGTAACCATAATATGTTGTTGTTGAGTCATTTTTTCAGTGATGTGTGATTCTTTTCAACCCCATTTAGTTTTTTTTTTCCCCTTGGCAAAGACACTAGAGTAGTTCACCATTTCCTTCTCCAGCTCATTTCACAGATGGGTAACTGATGAGGGCAGCTAGGTGATATAGTGGATAGAATGTCGGGTCTAGAATCAGTAAGACTAATCTTCCTGAGTTCAAATGTGACCTTAGTCAGTGGTTCTCAACCTGTGGGTCGTGACCCCTTTGGGGGTCGAACAACCCTTTCACAGGGATCACCCAAGACCATCAGAAAACACATATTTCTGATGGTCTTAGGAACCGAGACACCGCTCCTCTATCTGTCTCCAGGCAGGTCCTCCCACATGCAGATACGCCCACATATGAGTATTAAAGGGTCGCAGCATTAGGAAGGTTGAGAACCACTGCCTTAGATACTACTAGCTATGTGATCCTGGGCAAGTCACTTAACCCTGTTTGCCTCAGCTCCTGCTTAGCCATTTTTTATTCGTTGCAAGGTGGGTCTGGGTTGCGCACTGGCTCTATCTCAGGAAAGGACTGAAGGGGTAAGAAGGCATCAATATATCACTTAAAGAAATAAATACTTGGTTAATTAATAAATGTATTATAAAATATAGGTAGCCCTTGTCCTCAATAGGTTTTATCTAAATTTATCAATCTCTCCAGTGGTCTAAGTTTCACTCTTTTCTTCAACGAGACACTGGTCTGGCAGAAAATGAGAATATGGTACAGAGTGAAGCGGCTCCTGTCGTATCTGAGAAGTTGGGTTGCTAGCATCCTTCTGAGAATGCCATTAATGCTGACTACACTGCAGCATAGATTGCATTTACAATATTAAATCTGACAATTTTATTATAACCCTTTAAAATGATTATTTTGAACTTTACACAAATCAGCACTGTTCCTTGGGGACACAAAAGAGGCAGAAGGGATAACCTCTGGGGAGCAAGGTCCAAATGCAATGTGATGAAGGGCTGACCTAAAGATCAAAGATAAAAAGATCAAAGAATCCTACTATCTGTCCACTTCTGCAAGTAGGAAAAGAACAGTGGATAAGTGCCCTCCTGCCTATTTTCTTTCCCTGTCAGTTCTAATAAGCAATAGAAAACTCAAAAAGGAAAAAGAAAAGCTGGGCCATGATCCAGGCATAAAGTGAACCCAAAATAATTATGACAGATTAGTATATCTTTTTACATGAAAAATTTAATTATGTATCAAAACATTGCCTATGTGCTAGGAAAAAATTATCTTTGCTGGCAGCAACAGGGATTCAACATATTCATGAGACACTGTTATAATATAATTATTTATTACACATTCAAACAGAGGAAGGTGAGTATTAGTCATATCTACCAATATCAATTACATAAAGTGGGTCTGTTAAATTCTTTTAGCCATTTAAAATACTTAGGAAGTAAATGGATTGAATTCAAGTCTATGTGACTACATTTTTAAATTAAAATTTTTTCTTAATACCATCAAATTTCAATCTTTAGTGATCGAAAACTAAACTTACTTCCAACCTTTTTTCCTTGTCCCTCTTGACTCCCCTTTTCTCTTCTTTCTTTTCTCCCACCCTCTATTTCTCTCTCTCTCTCTCTCTCTCTCTCTCTCTCTCTCTCTCTCTCTCTCTCACACACACACACACACACACACACACACACACATACACACACATTTTGAAAAACAACCTCCCTCAGGCAAAACTTTATAATTTTTATACAAATGAAATTTGTATCAAAGACAGTGAAAACCACATTGACATAAATAGCATGGGAGCAGGTTCTGATTAGGAGTAAAAACGACACAATGCTAGTCTACTGCAAACCAGAGCTACTAAAGCAAGGATTTGTCTAAATACCTTTAACACAATGCTTTACACTCTTTCTCTTCCCTAAAGCAGAAAAACAGGGATGAATTTTTAATCACATCCCTTCTTTGTTTTTAACAATAAGACTTATTATCAATATTTATTAAATTCGTGTTTTTAAGTTATAAAGACAGTGACAAAATTTAGTTTCTCAAAGAAAAAAGCTTCATTTTCTCATTATTATAAAAGACATTTCATTATTATAATCCAGAGAACCGTAGCTCAGAGTTACTGACCTCTAAGCGTTAAGTCTAACCTTATTTTTAATGTCTTTTAGGTTTATATGAGGCTGGATGATACTCATACATGAAAATTTCATATTGTTTGCCCCGCACTCAATAAATTATTAAAGAGATACGAATAGGAATGCAGGATTCAGAATGTTCAGCAATTCTTATCCTTTTATTCTACAGTATTGTTTTTCAAGAAGACTACCTTACTGTAACTCATCATAACTTTTAAAATATTAAAACAAACCTTAGAAGAATAACTATTTTAATAGTCCATTATTTAGATGTATTTTAAAGAAAATTTTGTGTTAAATATATGATTGTTGAAAAGGGACCTCGAAATAAAAGAATATATCTGAGAATAGCGATTCTGATCAGCAAAGATAAAAGTAGAAATATGTAGTACATGCAAATGAGAAAATTTACAAAAGAGGACATCCAGCTGTGGCAATATTTCAAATGCCTGAAGATGTTACTCAATAAAAAGGAGGAAAATGAGATTTTTTCAATTTATTGCTTTTATTTTGGTTTTTAAGTAAAACAAACGAAAATATAATATTGACTCGAGACATAAAAAAATTTTGAACTCATGCTACAGGTAGACAACCATCAATGGGGTCCCAATGTGCTGAAGAGTAACATATATTTGCTTCTATTTCAACCAATTTATAATATACTCACTATAAATTTCCAAGATAATGTTCATAATTGCAAAACTTATTAAAGTTTTCCCCAAAAAAAATATGCAAAATCTGTTCATTTGGAGGATCAGTTATGTAACATGTTAGTGTGTTTAATTAGCATTATAAGGGTTCATCATTGGATAGAAATTGTTTAAATCTGCAATGTACTCCAAGGACTGACACACTAAATGTATTAATACTAAAAGATGAGTGTTCCAGTGTGTCCTTATTTGCTCTTTCCTCATATTACTGCCATTCCTCTCCTCCCTCAGTTGACAACCCTTATAATCCAGTTATTTATTCACGTCTGCACTCAATATCACTTTATACTACACATATGGCAAACCAGCGTTTTATAGATGCACACATACATATTGTATGTCTGTTTGTAAACAGTCTTTGCATTTCATGTTTAAAGTAAGATACTTTGTTAAAATATTCAGGTCCCCTCAATCAGTCAAAAAACACTTAACATGTGCCAGGCATTTTGCTAAGCCCTGTGGATACAAAGGAGGACAAAAGAAGTCTTTGCCCTCACGGGGCGCGTATTTTAATGGGGAAACAAAAGGTAAACAACTTTTGTTACTGTTGTTTTTGAGTCATGTCTAACACTCCCTGATCCCATTTAGCTTTTCCTGGCCAAGATACTAAAGCAGTTTGCCATTTCCTTCTCCAGCTCAATTTACAAATGAGTAAACTGAAGCAAAGAGGGTTAAGTGACTTGCCCAGGGTCACACTACTAGTAAGCGGTTGAGGTCAAATTTGAACTCAGGTCTCCCTGATGCCAGGCCCTACCCATTGTACCACTTAGCTGTCCCTAAGCAACTAAGTACACACAAGATGAAAAAAGGATATAAAACTTGATCTGCACAGTTGACAGAGTGCTGGACCTGGAGTCAGGAAGATTCATTTTCAAGAGTTCAAATGACACTTATTGGTTGTGTGACCCTGGGCAAGTCACTTAACCCTGTTTGCCTCAGTTTCCTCATCTGTAAAATGAACTGAAAAAGGAAAAGGCAAACCTCTCCAGTATCTTGGACAAGAAAATCCCAAGTGACATCATGAAGAGTTGGACATGACTGAACAGTAACAACAACAAAATGTTAATCCGAGAGTGGAAGGCATTAGTAACTGTGGGAGCCAGGAAAGGCCTCTGAAGAAAGTGGGACCTGAAGAAGGCCAAGGAAATCATATCTCTGATTGCCATTTTTTACAAAGCCTACACAATTTGGGGGCGGGGGGGGGAACCAGAAAGTAGATATTCAATGATTAACAATGGCCCAACTAATTACTATATATGACTGTAATATATTATGCAAAATTCAGAAAAGTATAGGAAGACTTGAACAAATATATATGTATGCATAATGTATATAGCTGTGTGTATATATATATACACACACATGTTTGTATACATATATATATATACACACATACGCATACACAAACATATGTACATAAAGTGAAAAGAACACTAAAATGAAACTGAAATCTTTGTTTTGGGGATGCTCTATCTCAGACCTGGGAGAATGAAATGTACCTCTCTAATCTCATTAAAAAATTGGAGGACTTAAAAGTATGGCTATTTTTGTTGAGTGTTTGGTCTGTTTTGCTTAACTCTTGTTGCTCTTTTTGTTATAAGGGAAGGCGCAGTGTGGTAGCAGGCAAAGAATATTTATATTTTAAAAGACTGGGATGTAATTTTTTTTAAAAAAGACATCAATAAAACTTCAAAAACTAACACCAAGCCAGCATTAAAAAATACTACTGAATGTCAATACTGACAACCCATGAGGAAGTCTAATAAAAGACACACCAGTGTCTTATTATTTCCACTTATTATCAGTGGAAAGCAGTGAGCTTTCCAGGTACTATCACTTTAACAAGTTACAGCCAATTGAGTTTCTTTTGAAATTAAAATAAGCACTAAATAAAAAGGTAACCTGAACTAACCTTTACATTGAGAGATGGCACCTGGGACTCATTCAGAAAATTGTTCTGCAAGGAATAATTGCAAAGCTAATTCATAAAAGAAGATGACCATAATTTCTCCTAGATGTAACATGGGACATACTTCATTTATTCTATATTAGTTATATAATTCAACCTTGTATTAAGAAATGTGAACCTTAAAAATATCATATTAACATAAGTCTTTTTCAGTGAGATATGAAACTGCATTTTTAACTATGACCACAAAAATATGGTTAAAAGAATTATCAGTATAAAAGAAAACATCAGTAATGAATGGTTACTAGAAAAATTTGAAAATATAGGATGGGAATCGGTTTTAAGTTATTAGTTAAATAGTGTTCAAATTTACTGAGTGCTTCACTATTGTGCAATTTCTTACTTTCTGACTTGTTTTTTCAAATTTCAGTCTCAAGTTAGTACATACATGCTTGTAATTGTTTTAAAAGTTTTTGAAAAATGGGTTTGTCTTTACACACTTACACTGAGAACCAGAAAAAGAAATGTAGGGTTGGACCAGATGGTCGTTAAAATTTACTTTCATTTGTCTTTCCTTTGGGGCATATGAATAAACATCCATATAAATAATTTACTAAAGCTTTGATTAGAATTGAAATTAGGATAACTCTAGCATCTATTCAACATAAGTAGTTGTATTGTTGATCCTATCCTACAGATGAGTAAACTGAGGCTTAATTTTTTGCCTTGATTTTTGCCTGCCTCAAACAATGAGTAAGTAGCTGGCCTCAAGTATGGTCCTTAAAAGATAATTTTACTGCTACAATTAAAATGTTTAGCTTCCCCAGCTTCCCAAGACAATGTTGTTAGAACAACATGAAATGCTGCAGAATTACCCCTCATACAGCTGGATCCAGTGCAGACCAAATCATGCTTTACTCCATGTCTACAATTTACTCTCTCCTAACCACCTCCAGAACCTCTGGTTTCCTTTAAATCTCAGGTCTAAAGCATCCAAAATCACAAAGCTGGGTTTCTGTTTTGGCTTAACCCTCCCCCTCCCCCAAATTACTTTACATTTATTTTGTAAATAGATCTCTCTGCATATGTTTTTTTCTTCAGCTAGACATAAAGCTCCTGAAAAGCTGGTACTGTTTCTCTCTCATCTTTCTGTCCTAGAGCCTAGCACAATACTTATGTAATAAATGCTAGCTGATTGACTCACTGCTCTAGCCACCCAGACCAGTCATTTTGGCAACCTCCCTTACCAAGGCACCTTGCCTTGCCCTCCCAATTATCAGCTCCTTTTCTAGGCTCAGTAATGAAATCAATACTACCATAGTTAACTTAAAAGGATGTATCATTTGATTTCCTAAGGATCAAGTAAGTTTTCCTATGTTTCCCCACACACTCTCTTCCTTGATTATGACTGCCATGAAGATGTTCTATCCCCTCAATTAGAATATAAGCTTCTGGATAACAGGAGAAATCTCACTTTTCTATTTGTATCCCCAGTCCTTAATACAGGACCTGGCACTTACTAAGCAATTAATAAATGCTTTTTTATTCATCCATCAAAAATAAACAAATGAAAATCAATGAAGACTGTCCCTTGGATTAAAAAATAATTTATGAATTCAAACAGAGGGAAATATTTTTGTGTTCCTTTTTTTTTAATGCTTCAGTTGCCTCCTAATACAAATGAAGCTTAACAAGATGAGAATATAATGGGACACCTGTTCTTAGGAAACCTCAAGTATGCCAACAATTTTGCTCTGACAAGGAATAAAGCAAATCTGGAATCAGGATCAGCATGCCAAAGTTGAAATGGATACAAGGGTAAATATAAAGAGATGTCAAAGCCCAATTGGGAAGTCATTGGCAAGGTAGGTAGAAAGCACCGTATGTCCTGGCTGTGAGCTAATATCAAGTAAAGTGTCAAACATTTACTGTTTTTGGCAAAACGTGTCTTTTAAGAGCCGAAATTAGTATTAAATATATCAGGGATCTAGCACCTCAACACTAGTATCAGGGGAAATGTGCTCACAATCATGACAACAGTTAGTGGTATAGAACTGAAAGGATAGGTAATTAATATACTGACATTCTATTTATGAAATATCTTGTTTCTCTAGCTTAAATCCCTACAGAGACAATTTTACTAGAATAAGGCCCGTCAGAGAAGGATTCAGATAGTGTATGTTTTTTTACTCATAATATTAAAAGCAAATTCAGTATATAGTCTTTAAAGTTTATTACAGTTTAAAACTTTTTTTCAGTATAATTTTACAACCTAAGTTTACTGTTAAAAAAAAATAATATATTGTGCTCAGTACTCTCAAATCAAATGAAGTGAATAATAAACTAATGAATGTGTTTCAGAATCCTGCTCTAGGACCTTGCCTTTATAGTATGGCTAAACTTTCCTTGATGCAATCAAGGTGTCTGTCCACTCTTAAGGGGAAATAAAATTAGAACAAATCAAGTCATATTTAAAATGTCCTAAGAGGTCTTCCTATTTAAAGAAACCTGACAACCATCATCCCTAACCTCTCCAAATGAAATATCCTCAGATCTTTCACCTATTCCTCATACGATAGAGTTCGCAGACCCTTCAACGGCTTGGTTTTCTTCTAGGCCAGTGGTGCAAACAAATAGAAAGAGAGTTTTTTTTTTTAATTGTGCATAAGGATTTCTGCAGGCCATAAAGTGATAGTTTTAAGTCACAATCTATCTTCATTTTTACTTCTGGTTTGGGTGTACCTGGGAATGTTGTATGGGACTCATAGGCTGGGAGTTTGATCTCTCTGCTAGGAAGCTATTGTTCACCTGTTTTGGGTCATGGACCCTTTTATCTGTCTGGTGAAGTCTATGAACCCCTTCTCAGGATAATGTTTTAAAATACACAAAATAGAACATACAGAATTACAAACAGATTTTTAAAACAGATATAAAAGTATTTTAAAAGCAAGTTCACAAAATAACTTAAAAAGTGTTAAGAACTCTGTTCAAAACAATAACCAACCACAATTCCAGAGGACTTATTACGAAACATACTACCTGCAAAAAGAGAAGTGAATGACTCAGAATGCAGATTAAGGCATATAATAAGATATAGATATATAGTAAGGCATAATGGGTGATATATTTCTGAGGAAAATTAATATTATGCTATATTGATTAATAACTAATATTACTCTGTAATCCATCCCGTTCCCCTTTTCATCAAACCCCATTTCTCAGCTTTGCTCAAAATGAAACAAACCTCTCTCAGTCCAAACTAATAGCACAGTTGAGGAACATGATCATTGGTAGACCCCCCCACCCAGGGCATTCACTTGCTAACCACTTTAAAGTGGGGTCCTCAATTCTATTTACCCCATAAAGAGAGAAACAACTTGGACTTGGACCCTTCCCAAGGGATGACTCTTCTGTCCTTGCTTTTTCTCCTCAAAATTAGGGTTTATTTGGTCTCTAAGGGGAAGGGGCTAAGGAAGGATGGATGATTGGGTGGTTCTGGTTTTCTAGCCAAGATTATTAGCGGCAGCTGAGTCTCAAAAAGCAATTAGCATTCCTTAATTGTCAGAGAGAGGCATGATCAGCCACACCTGAAGATCAGTCACCTTCCTTAGCTGTAGTTAATCATAAGGCTTTTCTATTATCCAACCACTCGAACTTTGGGGGGGAGGGATGCATCTCAATAAATATGACCTTTTCAGTTCCATTCTGGTCACTGACCCACTGAGGGGTGGTGGTGATACAGTTTGACCCATTTTATTAACATTTATACACCTCACTCTTAACAAACTTATCTTGTCTGGAAAACTTGCCTGTTACTTTTGTTACGGTTTTAAGTGAGGTACATCTAATGGACATTTGAATCATGAGTCCCATCCCAACATGTCTTGGTGATATCTGCAAAATCATATTTATTTTGTTTTATCAACATTTTAAGTTTGCTGCATTCTTATCCATTCTATTTCCAGTGTTATACAAATATTGGAGTGTCCACGTATTATTTCTATTCCTTTTCCCTATCAATTCATTCTGAGAATTACTAAACCCCTCTCTTTCACATTGTTCTGCCATCTAAATTATACACATACACATAGATAACTTTCCACAGTATCTAGCTTTTTAGTTTTATCAGAAGATTTCATTAATTCTACCTCACACTGTAACTTAAAGCCCTATTAATCAGGTCAAGAAGTTTTGTGGTGTCATAAACTGTGGGCTAGAAAAGCAAATCCTGTTTTCTGATGCCATCCAAGTTGACAGTTGTTTACTTCCCATATTCTCCTTTCTTTGCCAACGTCATCTCCCCAACCTCCAAGTCACAGCTTCCAGAAGGGATCTGGAAGTCCCTATGCATATGGAATGTGCCAAGAATTTCACTTCCCCTCCAGACTCTGCATATACATTTTGGCATATTGTTCATTCCTATTATCTTCTGGGGCTTCTCCAGGCAAATGGGAATATTCACATTTAAGACATATGTGCAGATGGGTGGACAAATCAAGTGATAGCAGAAGGTCCTTAGCAAACCACACACCAAGAAAAGAGTAGCCCATATAATGATTCAACTTTGATAATGTAACTGCTACAGTTAATGATTAGCATCAGCAGATTCCTTTTGGTGCCAAGTACCCATAGCTTTGAAAGCATATACTGGCACTGCTGCTACTCCTTCTGCCAATCACCCCAATAAGAAAAGTGAATGTAGTCATGCCACCATCAGGCTTAGGAGTCCTCTGCTGCCACAGCATGTCATCCTGTGTTTTCCAGGGAGAACAAGTTATCCATGGTGACAATAGTGGTGAATACAGTAATCTCCTTCATCAGTCATGAAGCCTAACCAGCCTCTGTAGGAATGACAGTTGTAGCAGCAGACACTCCTCTACACTGGCAACCTCTGGATTAGAGCTTCAAAGGGAAACCAAGTATACTAGCCCTCTGTCATCATCATAATGATGGCAATCAGTTAATCAGAAGACCAAAGAGCTTGATTTATTGTTTTGATGATTGTCTAGAGTTATGAAAATTATGGAGAAAATTTTAACCATGTAGATTAAAATTAAAATTGCATTGTGGGCACTTTTTAGAGAGCTGGTTGTTAAATATTTACTAACACACCCTTGTTCAAAGGTCACAAGAGTGTTACTGGGTCAATTCCTTTTCTAGATAATCAGTTTATTTCAGGAAATCTTCTGTTTATCCTTGATATGTCTTTTTCTCCTCCTAGCTGGATATAGTTGTCTCTTATTAATGAAGTCACGTTGTCAAAGAAGACCAATGGGGTGGGTGGGAGAGGAAGAAAGATGTACTTTCTCTTCCTCTCAAGAGCTATCTACTGGAATCCTCAGCTCTAGAATCTGGAGCCCTATTCCAGTTGAATGACTGACTCCAAACTAGTTCATTGTTTTGTGGCAAATACAAGATATTTCCTTTAAGTAATCATTTCTTTATGCAATGATGGAAGTATCTTATTTCCCTTCAAATTGATGAACTTGTTCATACCTATTTTACACTTTTGACTCATTGGTTAATTCAATCAAAGAGCTGGGTCTTTCTAATTGACTTGCTCAAATTTGTGACTATCTCCAATGTCTCTGTTTCTGCCTCAAAAACCAAAAATACCACTCTTCCACTGACAACATCTTGCAATTCATATAGCCTCTCCTCCAAATCCTATAAAAGTTGTTCCATGGATATGAGAAATATTTAGCTAGGAAAGTACTCCTGCAAGAGTCTAGTATTTGTTCCAGATTGTGCCTTGTCCTTTCAAAGTATTCATCCTTTATATTTATTGATCCTTTTGTATAAATGGGCCTATCTTTGGGATAGACTTTACTAGAGTATTCTGCATCTCCATCTATTTGGTGGTGCAATGCATAAAGTGCTGGAGGTAAAATGAGGAAGTTTTGAGTTCCAGTCCTGCCTCAGGCACTTAGTAGCTGTGTGACCTTAAATTAGTCACCCTCTCTGCTTTCAATTTCCTCATCTTTAAAACGAAGGTAATAATAGCGCCTACCTCCTAGGGTTAACCTGATCATTACAAAATGTGATAAATATATGTCTACATCTATAGAGATAGAGATATCTATAAACATTAAGGTTCTACATAAAGGTTAGCCAATATTATTATTTGGAGATATTAATAAGACTGGCTGACCCCACTATCAATAAAGAGGCTGTTTTATTAGCAATGAAGTATATTCTGCAACATAACAAGAGTTTAACTTAGATATCATAATTCATAGAGCTACTTGTAACCTTTACAATTTGAGTATAGTTAAATACACTGCTTCTGAAACAGAATTTGTATGGAATTTTTTTTTTAAGTTCACGTCAGCTTAGAATTGGAAGACTTGGGTTTGACTCTCAGCTCTGTTACTTACTAGCTCTGTGATGGGGAATAAGTCACTTACTTTCTCAAGGCCTCAGTTTCTTAATCTCTAAAATTAGGTTAACAATTGGCTACCCAACCTATTTGGTTGGCTTATGATGAGGATCAAGTCAGATAATGTGCTTCAAAAAGCTTTATGAACTGGAATATAAGGCATCATTCCCATCTCCCAGGACATCTGTCCTTAATGAATCATCAGAAATAAGGATTGTCCTGCCTAAAAGATGGCAAAAAAAGATGCCTAAGAGAATGAAAATACATTCATCAAGTACCAATATGTAGGAGGAAAAGATATTTTGAAAATTTTATTTAATTAATATTAAATCTAATTCATGTTAAAATTCTAATGGTTGAAATGACCAGTATGTTAAAACTCACCATTTATACCTCTTACAAGGGTCTGGGCATTATGAGGTGAAGAGATTATTCTGATAGAGAATCTATCTGTACAGTAGAAAGGAAGTTGATGGATGTACTAATGCCTATCACATCTGGAGATCTGGATTCTAACACAAGGATTAAGTCCCACACGTTAAAATGAATCCGATGGTCTCATCCTAATAGGCTCACAGCTTGCAGATATTTGTCCATATCAGGCAAAACACAACACAATCTGTCACCACTGGCAGCCTCTGCTCTAGAGTCACCCAAGACTGGAATAGCAGATCCAAATGGAGGCAAGTTTGACAAAGCAAAGAAGAAAAAGAGGAAAAATGCTTTGAATTTAGCTTTCAAATCGAAGTTGAGCAGTCCTTGGATAAGAGAGGCATTTTGGTTTGTGGCATTGAGGTAGGATAAAAAGAACAAGAGAATTTTAGTTTGAGAAGTTTCAATGATTTTGAATGGAACCAAAGGGTAGTTGATTATCACATTATTTCCAGTATCATTGATAGCATTGACTGTCTTAACTCTTCATTTTATAGTTGAGGAAACTGAGGTCCAAAGGGTCAGAATGGCTTGCCCAAGAAAACACATCCAATTAATGACAGAACCATAAGGAGAAACTTAGATTCCTCCATTCCAGTGTTCCTTTTACTGTACCATGATGCTTCCAAAAAGTAATGAATGTGCTTATTTCATTATCCTAAGCTCTAAAAACCTCATAATAGAAAAAGTTGTGCCGCTCCCCTAAAGAAGACTTGAGTTACTTTCTTGAAAAAAAAATTGTTTCATATTTTTAAAAATTGTGTTCAATTTAAGCAACATTTATTCACAGCACTTCTGATTGATCATTAAAACAACCTTCATAAATACTTCTTTATGACCAAGCTTTGCAAGTAAGATTTTTGAATGATATGACATCACTTACTCTTAGCTTCCCATGTGATCTTTTGTGTAAGATTGTAAATAGCTAGGGCTGTTTCATTTTTTAAAAGAAAAACTCCAAGTGGTTGTTTTACTTTATCTAGGAAAATCAATATTTCTTCTCTCCAGTTTCTAACGAGCTTGTAATCACCAAGTTTGTTGGTTTTTTTTTTCAACGATCTTCCTTCTGATCTCTCTAATCAACCCTAAAAGCCATGCCATCCAGACAACCTCTCCTCTCTGACTCGTTCCACTGATCTTTTTTGGTTCTCTTCCCACCTGCTTGAATTCTCTTCAATCTCCCTGTACAGAGAATATTCCATGGCACTCCTCCTAACAGTAGGTGTATCCCACATCTGTCCTGGCATTTCCTTTTCCCCACCACTATCTATTTTGTCTCACTTGGTGACCTCATCAATTCCCATGGGTTTAATTATCATCTCTAGGCAGATAAATCCAAAAGACAAATATATTTATATCATCTATATCTATATCTTGGAGTCATCTGAATAGAGATTTTATACACAAGCACTCACAGGTGTGTGCATGCACATACACACACAGACTTAGTCTCTCTCCTGGACTGCAGATCTACATGACCAACAACCTTTGTATATTTTGGACTAAATGTACCAAAGGCATCTTAAACTCAATATGTCCAAAAGAGAACTCATTATCTTCTTCCCAAAACATTTTGCCTTTTCTAAATTTCCCCATTTCTGCTTATAGCACCACCATCTTTCTAGTCACCTTCATTTACAGGTTCAGTGTTATCATCACCTCTTCACTCTCATTTACTCCAAATATCTGACCACTTGCCAAATCTCACATCCATCTATCTTGTTATTTGTCACACATGACTCTCCATTTCCTATTATTGTGCACAGGGTTTTCTCCCATTCCTGGTATACTCACCCTAGTCATCACTACTTCTTAGAATTACAGTTTCCTTAAAAGTTCACTTCAACCAAGCATGAGACCTTCCCAGGTTCCCCTGTCTACTAATGCCTTCCCCCAATCCCAGAGGTTACCTTCACTTTGTATGGGTCTGTAGTATTCCAGTCATCCTCTCAACATTCAAATGTAACCTCTTTGAGGGCAGGATTTGTCTTTGTATCCCCAAGTGTCTAGAACAGGTTCTGTCTCATAGGAGGCACTAATTAAATACTTGATGATTGAATTGTTGATTGATTGGGGTAGGAAGAGAAGAGGAAGAACACATTCAATGCCTTCTTCCATTTTTTCTCCACCTCTGGCAACCTTAAGGGATTTCTTATATTTTCTTGTTTTATCAAGATAGAAATGGTCCTAGGAGGCCACCTGCTTTAAAGCACAACTAGAAATGAATTTGGTGTCTAATACTTATTTATTTCTAACTCAGCAGGAAAGTTGTATGCTTGGTCTGAATGTAGAGTCAGGCCCACTAATCCCAAAGGTGCCCAAAGCAAACTATACCTGCTAAAGTAAATCTGAAGGAATACCTAAACAATTTTCTCCATTTCATCAAAAAACAGCTTTCTCAGTCTTATAAGGAAAGATTTTCAAAAGACAAGTGCCTGAGTGGCAACACCAAACTTATAATATTGAATGGTATGAAAAAAAGTTTTAGATTGGCAAAATGCATTGGAATCAGAGTAAGACACTGAAAGATACAGAGAGGGGAGGAGAGAGACAGAGAGGGGAGGAGAGAGAGAGAGAGGGAGGGGAAAGAGGGAGGGAGGAAGAGAGACAGAGACAGAGGGAGGGAGGAAGAGACAAACAGAGAGAGCGAGAGAGGGGGAGACAGAGAGAGAGAGAGAGAGAGAGAGAGAGAGAGAGAGAGAGAGAGAGAGAGAGAGAGATTACTTTGAGAAAATAAGAAACTAGAGGAAAGTATAAGCCTAAATCCTGGGTTCTTAACTATTTTTCTGTGTCATGGACAGTTTTGGCAGTCTGGCAAAATCCATGGACCCTGCTTCAGAACAGTGTTTTGAAATGCATAAAACCAAATGCATAGGTTCACAAGGAAAACTAATTGGAATGAAGATGTAATTTTTCTCATCCAATTTTATAGCCACTCCCCTCCTGCCCCCATTTGAAGGTCTTAGTCTACCATGTTTTATCTTTTCCAGGTTAAATATTCTCTCCCCTCACCCCATTCACCTCATATGTCAAGATCTTGGGTCTTCATCATCCTGGTTGCTCTCCTTTGCCATTCTCCAGTTTGTTAATATCCTTTCTAAAATATGGTTCCAAGGACTTCCAGGAGCCAAGATGGCAGACTAAGCTGTTAATCACCATAATTCCCACATATTCACCTTCAAATAACTACAAAATAGTGCCCCCAAACAAATCCTGGAATAGTAGAATCAGCAAAAATATGGGGAGAAAATCTTTTAGCCCAAGAAACTTAGAGGATCAGCAATAAATGTCTGTCTCACTGGTTAGAAGGGAGTGCAGTCCAGGACAGGAAGTGTTCCAGCAAGCCTCACTTCAGCAAACTAGTGGGAGATTCTGTTTCCCAACGTGGTGGAGCAGGCAAACACTAGCACCGCACCAGATCCCTGCAAGCACCTAAAGGCAGACTCTAGCACGTGCTGAAGCATATACCTGGGCAGATAGCCACCAACCCTCTGAGTGCCTAAGCATATAGGCAGCTGCCAGGACAGGGCCCCCTGCAATGCGCTTTGGTGTAACCCTGGACAAAAAGACAGCCTCCAGTGGCCAGACCATCACACTACTTCAGTGTCGATTGACTCAAAGTATGAGTCCCTCTTAGAGTTTAATCTCCAGGAGGTGCCAGTAGGACCTCTGTCATATTAACACAAGGCACTTTCACTATCTTGAGTCCCACAAAGTCCCACAAAAAAAAAAAAAGCAGGAAGAAGTAAAGATTGTATAATATAGTAAGAAGAGAAATTAGAAACAGGAAACTAGTGCCCCATCAATTTAATTTTCCCATTTTAGATTGTTATATGTTTGGGCAGGAGAAAAGCTAAGGCTAAGAATCTGGAGCAGCTGGCTAGGTGAGAGTTATTTATAGTTCTGGTCTCCTTCTGATACCTCTAATTCCTTCCTTTAATTGCTTTTGCTTTCTTAAATGGACAAGAAAATTTCTTTATACTTTCTTTACATACTAATTTACTCAAAACAACAGGAAGTGAGCCAGTAGATTCAAAGATAACTAGGTTGGTAAACTGGAGGAGAAAGGATAGAGTAGCCCTTGAGCCATGGAGTCATAGCCAGTATAAATAAACTGAATACACGAAAAACCTGAGTTAATTAAAAAAAAAAAAAAGGATAAATCATATTGTGAAAGGATCCTTCTTGATTAAAAAAAAAGGGGGGGGGGGTTGGCCATGGTGTCCCATTAAATGGTCAATTCTCTTTCTGTATTTTAAATATGATTTGATTTACATAAACTTTCCAATACATCCATTGTGTAAAGTTAGGTGTACCCTGCACTACCAATTTCTTTAGTTATCATTCCTTCACTAAGGAACCTAAATTAAAAATATCAGGTTTTATGTACCTAAATTACTCAGGATCACTGGATTAATGTAATACTTCACATGTTGAATACTAAATAACAATTTTTTGATAATAATGTTGTACTCCTGAATTGTATGCAGTGAACTCTATGTAACCTATAAACTGACAGTTGATCCTGTGTATTAAGTCAGTGGCTATTCCTATCTAATTCAAACAAAGATCTTTAATTTAGTCAAATTAATCAAACAAGCAGTCAATTAAGTATATGAGAGGGAACAATGTCAGGTCATTCGTTCTATTTTCAACTTAAGTGATCAGTTATTAAAGCAAAATGAAAAAAAAGTGACATTTTTATCCAAATGAACCCAATAAAGGAAGACAGTTAAATGCTAAATCACATAATTAAATATATTTTTGCTCAGTAAAAAGTTTTATGGGTTTGGTTTTTGGTTTTTTTTTGCAACTTAATCATCTGGATGATTGCTTAAATTTCTCACTTTATTTTGTGTCTAAATAAGAAGTGTGAGGCTGAGGTTGCTTTATCAAAATAACTCATTTCCTCACTTCTGGGTGGAGTGTTTGCTGGAAATTGTCATCTTTGTTTTTTCTTATCACACAAGGACAGTTAAAGTGACATTCCTGAAGCCTTTCCTAATCATTCCCATGACTCTTAATGTACTTAGCTTCTTAAAAATACTTTGTTTGCTTTGTGGATACTTTGTATTTAATTCCTCATGGACCTGTATTCTCTCCTTGGAGAATGTAAGCACCTTGAAAGGAGAGACTGTCCCATTTTTCTTTGTGTCTGACACAATGCCTTGAATATGACGTCTTTTAAAGGGTATCCTTGATCACGCTGATTTGGAAATTCCAGCGATACAAATTGCAACTCTTCTATGGCTGCCTATCCTGTGCAACTCGATCTGTGTTTACCTATAAGTTCAACACAGAAGGTTCATCCTATGTACTGGAGGCTGTCCTTGACTTCTCTTGACATGGAAAGAATACCAGTGGAGCACTCTGCCTGTCAACCTTTCATCCTTTGACCAAGCTTCTCGTCTTATCATAGAATTCCTTGATGAAAGGAATCCATGCAGCTTGTTCACACCCACCATGAGCCTCTCCAGTGCCCCCTTGTGACATTCATTTTTAAGTCAGCACAATGTCATCTGCAAACAGGAGTATTTACAGCAGTGGTTCTCAACCTTCCCAATGCCGCTACCCTTTAATATAGTTCCTCATGTTGTGGTGACCCCCAACCATAAAATTATTTTCATTGCTACTTCATAACCGTAATTTTTGCTACTGTTATGAATCATAATGTAAATATCTGATATGCAGGATGTATTTTCATTGTTACAAATTGAACATAACCCACAGATTGAGAACCGCTGATTTACAGTATCTCACCATCCACAAAGAATTCTTCTTTAATTTGGATTTTCCCTGGATTTCTTCTATCACAGTTTCAAACTCTTTGGGCATGTACATATCTCCTTGTTCTTTGCTTTAACTGATTTTTTCCCCCAGAAAGTCACTTTCAAGGAACCTTGAGTGATTCTGAAGCATATGTGGAAGATACCTTGCTGGAAAAGAGCCTGCAGAGTCACGTTTTACCCTATGGAATCATATGTGGGTGGTTGATTTTTTTTTGCTTTTTTTTTGGTCATATGTGGTTTTAAATACAATTAACAAATAGTAAGCTGAGTGGAATCTTTGTTGTTTGCTTGTTGCAGTGGTGTCAGACTCTTCATGCCCCCATTTGGGGTTTTCTCAGCAAAGATACTGGAGTGGTTTGCCATTTCCTTTTCTAGCTCATTTTACAGATGAGGAAACTGAAGCAAACAGGGTTAAGTGACTTGCCCTGGGTCACACAGCTAGTAAGCGTCTGAGGCCAGATTTGAACTCAAGAAGATGAGTCTTTCTGACTTCAGTCCCAGCATTGTATCCAATGTACAACCTAGCTGCCCAGAGTGGAATCTTATATTCTCTAAATCTTTCAGTCAGTTGTGAAATGCTAAAGATGTTATCCTTTATATATTGCTTACAAAAAGTTGTGCACTCCTTTTTAATATTTTCATCAAGTATGCCTTCAATTCATGTATACATTGCTCTCATAAAAAATTTTGTACAGGCATAAGAGTAGACAGAGATTTGTGATAACTGATTTTATCTCTGATTTTCTTGGTACTAATAACATATGACAAGTTTCTTATGCCTCTGGAACCTTTCCCTACTTCAGGTACCTTTTAATACCAATCCCTCAGCTTCCTCAAATCGTCTCATATCAATCAGGACCTCCTCTTACACAGACTTAGATCAATGCAGTTGCTTTTTTTTTTCGTCTATGTTCCTCTTGCTCTCCCCTACAAACACAATCAGAACCATAATGTTAGGATTCCAATATGATGTTTCTACTATCCTTGGTGGGGTAAAAACTGTGTTATAGTGATCTTTCCAAATCTTTTGGATTCTTCTTCTGAATGCTGTTCACTCTCCATTTTAATCTTTAAATGCACTTTGGATGGCTTTACTTAGCTGGATGCCTTGCCAAGCTTTCTTTAAACTGGTCTTATCCTCTACTGCTTCTCTCTGTTTTATGAAGCAATATTGCTTAAAATCACCCATCATCCATCTTGATAAGATTTTTACGAATGAGTTTGTATTCTCACTTTCGTGGTACCTTTGGCAGTCATTTCTCTCCATTTGGCAGGTAAATATGGTGTTTCCTGATGAGAGCAATTTCCAAGCTCCTTTAGGCCTCTTAACAATATATATTGGTTAAAATTTTGTGTGAAACCATTATTACTAATGTCACCTTCATTAATATTTTAGAAATAGTAAATACCAAGAAAAAATAATGAGAAAAAGATACAATATATAACTGACACATGGATTACTGTAAAAAGTAAATTGATGAGGAAAATGAAAAATGGACAACAGAAATGGCATTGTACATAGCAGTTGCTTAATAAATGTTGGCTAATTTAAAATTTATGTCTGGCAAACTTACAAGTAAACTCCAAGATTAAAAATATGATATCTATTTGTTGATACAAAAATTCCCATCAATAAGAAAGGATTCATAGGTAAGCAGATTCAGTGTCTACCCACCTACCTGGTTTTGACTCCAAGGACCCTGGAAACACCCCTTGATGAATTATCACGTTAAGCATTCTCAGTCACTTACAACTGAATTTATTTGTTTCATTACTGACATCAGGTTTCATGAAAGGGTAAAAAGAACATGAGGGAATGGGGCACTTGAAGAGTTCTGAGAGGAGAAGACAGCAAGAATGCCGAGTCCACAGAATGCAGAAAAGCCACACTTCACAAATTTGTATAAGATTAGTTGTGATCGCCAACAAAAGTAATAGTACTCCTTGAAATTTAATTGTAAATTGAAATTTGATTATCAGAAAACCTATTCCTTCTGGACATCAGTCAACACATTGCCTGGATAACAATAACTCAACAATGACTTATGGATTGTTTGTTACAGGCCAGTAACTGGGCTAAAACAGAATCCATTAAGAAAATCAGTAGGTTTCTTTGGCCTTTTAATCCTGTCGTCCTCTCTCTTTAAATGAAAGGAATGTGCTATGAGTTATTGGTGAAAAGAATATCTGAAAAATTAACCTATTCATATTTCCATGAAGTTATTATTACTTTGTTAAGCCAGGGAAAACTTAACCTCAGCTATTTCTTTTAAGGGTAATAATGGTTTAAAGAAATGTCTAACAGCTGCTGTCAGCTTTCCCTTAATTATTCAGTTCTGTGCTGTAGTTTATGAAACAATGAACCAAAAATCATGAGAAGTTCAAAGAATTATTAACCTACAATAAAAAGAATCATATTTTAAATGAGGCCTAGAAATAAAAGGTAAGTGAGTGGAAATACAGTAGTCCCAGACCCAGAGAGATAAAGAGCCCAGTTAAATTATATCCAATCAAGGCAAAATATAGATATGAAACATTCATGAGCTATTCTAAAATATTATGAATTAATCAGTGCCTGCTCATTTAAATGTTTAATATTTAATAGGAGTGCTTCCACAGTCCCCTAGAATTATGAAACTTTACAATGTCTCTTACCAAATTAATGACAATAGAGCTGATGATAGATAATAGCTAAGAATTGTGGTTATTGAATCTGTGGTGACCTATACTTTGCAGGGAACTGTTATTGTAGTGCATTAAAGTGCTGATGAAAATTCTCAACATCTACTTAACTCAGATGCCAATTGTATAACAGCATCAACCACCATCATATTAAGCAAAAGTAAGTATTTGCAGTGTATGATTCTTCCCTTCATGATGGATTACTTATGCAGGCTTACTAAAAAACCAGGCTTTCACAAAATCTCCTAGACAAATGTAAGTGGTATGCTAAAGGCATTTTGGATATCACAGCATATTAGTGCTTGCATGTTAGCATAGTAAATCTTCAAAACACCAGCTGTGGAAGCAGAATAATATCCCTGTCAACAATTTCATTCATTGAAAGTCACTGCAGACTTTAAAAAAAAAGCCAAAGTTGGCACTTAAAAATATAATAATAACAATAATGCTTCATTCTTATATAGACTCCATTATTATAAGAATATCAAAGAAATTAACAATAATTCATTATTTCTTGCTGAATATTCAATTAATTTATCTCCACCAAAGAAGGAAACACTTTTTGTTTGAAAACTGAAATAATATGATACAAATTCACTATTTTACTTTCTAATAGAAATATTCCAAACAAAAAAAGGTATATATATTTTCCTGGTGCACCTGCAGTTTGATTAAGTATACACTGTACACTTCATATTGTTAAGTTTTATTCATTATAATGTAAGTGTAACATGGCCATTATGGTTACTGTAGACTCTATTGTTTTGAAATTTCTGACTTCTCTATTTATGACAATACATGAAGTAGCTATATTCTTTATTTTGTAAAAGACAATGTAGAATTTCCTGTCTATGTACAGCACATATACTAAATACTAAGTAAACCAAATAGTAAACTAGTAAACATAAACTAAATACACATAAAATTTTATTCCCATAAGGTAAATAACTAATGCTCAGAATTTTAATATACTATAAATACACACTGTTCACTAGCACGCTACTCCACTGCCTCATCACAGAATGGAGATGCCTTTGGATTGTCAAAGATTATGCCAATGTAACACATAACCTGGCGAATCTTATCAAGACGAAAAGATGTTTAGTACAGACTGAAAAACCAAACTGCAGAACCAGTCAAATTAATTTCAAAAGGGTTTATCTCAGGAAGTTGATCACTAGGTGGTCCCACCAATCTATTACTTAAGGAAGAGTGTCGAACATATAGCCTGTAGGCTGCACACAGCTCATGTCACTCCCAAGTGCATTCCACCCTTGATTCAAAAGTAATTCCTATAAGATTTTAATGTGTTTGCCTATTAATAAAAAGAAATCTGTAACTAAGTGTGGTTTTTTAAAGTTAATATGCAGCCCACAGGGATCCTTACATATGGTTTAGTTGTCTATTTCTATTTCAGTTTGAAACTGCTATACTAAGGCACTGAAACTGCAAACTACACAGAAATTTGGAGCTTTTAAAGTATAAGGATGTATAGACATATAAGAATATAAATATATTTTAATTGATAAGCAATTAGTTATTAGGTGTGCACTATGTTTCCAGCCTTGGTCATATGGTTTTGATTACTATGCAATTATATTACATAATGAAAATATTACATAAAACAAGTATATATTAAAATTTAAGTATACAATATTAAAATTTACTTTACATAGACATGGTCCTTGTTCTTAAATAATAATGTTTGTGATTAGAACCATATTTTAGATGTTCTAGGGAGAACTTAATAGTTAATGAGATCCTACAAATAATTCTTGTAAAATGAAGAAAATTCTTTTCAAAATCAATGATTCTCTTTTCCTTCTCTGCTCTTTCTCATTTCCCTCAATTCAATTCGACATTTTTTAAGTACCACAATTTATAAGGCACAATGCTAGGTGACAGATGCACAGAAGAAACATGGCATATTTTCTGCCTCTAAAGAGTTTATGACCTAATAAAAGTTGATTGGAATTACTGAATAATTGTTTTCATCATAACCTAACCTTCAGACTCCTACACCTAATTCATGGTCTTTTCCTCTACCTCCCTCCCTGGCCATAATACTCAGGGACCTCAATATTCATACTTACCATCATTCTTATTATCCATTTCCTCAAGCCCCTCAGTTTGGATAATTTCTTTTTTGACCCCACTGAGCTCCATTTCCACATTACCACTGCCTTTTAGAAACCTCAAACTGGATGGCCTATCACCTCAAACACAACATGTCAAAATAGAATTCATTATCCTTGTCTCCTCCAATCATTTCTCTCTTCCAAAATTCCTTATTGTTATGTAGGGGATCAATAATATTCTCCCACAACCAAGGTTCACAATCTGGATTATCATCTTCAATATTTCCCTTGCACTCACTCCATATATCCAATCTGTTGTCAAGTCTTGCTACTTCTATTTCCCCAAATCTCTCATATGTGTATCTTTTTCAATCACACAGACATTAACCTCACTTTAGGCTGTTATCACCTCATGCTCAGATTTGTATAGCCTTCTGGCTGGTCTTCCTTGCTCAAGTATTTTCCCAGTTGCCAAAATGATTTTCTTAAGGCACAGGTCTGACCATATCAATAAACTCCAGCAGTTTTCCACTACTTCCAGGTTCAAATAGAAAATTCAATTTGCCTTTGAAATCCCTTTGCAACTTTGCTTGCTTCTATTTTTCCATTCTTCTTACATCAATTTCCTTCCATGATCTAGCAACACCAAAAAGCATGTATGACCCTGTCATCCCCCTACTCAATAAATTCCAGTGGCTGACTGTCACATCACAGACCACATCCAAAAATCCTTTTTGTCACTCAAAGTACTTACAATCTGTCTGTCTCCTACTTTTCCAGTGTTACGCTTTACTCTTTTCCACATAGTCTGTGATCTAGCAACCTTGGCCTCCTTGCTGTTCCTTGAGCAAATAATTTCATCTCCCAACACCAAACATTTTCATGAGTGATTCCCCCATGCCTTGAATGCCCTCCCTCCTCATCTCCATCTCCTGGCTTCCTTAGCTAAAGCAAAGTTCCCACTAAAATTCTACCTTCTACAGGAAGTGTTTCCGGATGTCACTTCATTTTAGTGCCTTCCCTCTGTTGATTATTTCCAAGTCATCATGTACATGCCTTGTTTGTACCTGGTAATTTGCCTGTTTTCTCTTACATGTGACTTCCTAAAGAGAAAGGAATCTCTTTTATCTTTCTTTGAATTCCTAGTATATAATACAGTGTTTGGAGCACTTATTAAGTAGTTTACTTGTGTCCAACTCTTCATGACCCCAGACATCATAGCATGTTAGGCCCTTCTGGCCTCCACTCTCTCCCAAAGTCTATCCAAGCTCATGTTCATTGCTCTCATAACACTATCTATCCATCTCATTCTCTGCTGTCCCCTTCTCGTTTTGCCATCCATATTTCCCAGCATCAGAGTCTTTTCCAATGAGTTCTATCTTCTCATTATGTGGCTAAAGTATTTAAGTTTCAGCTTCAGTGTTTGTCCTTCCAATGAATAAACAGAGCTAATTTCTGTAAGTATTGATTGGCTTGATCCCCTTGCTATCCAAGGAACTCTCAGAAGTCTTTTTCAGCAACACAATTTGAAAGCATCAATTCGGTAGTGCTCAGCTTTCCTTACAGTCCAAACTCTCACAGTCATACATTATTACTGGAAAAACCATAGCTTTGACTATACAGACCTTTGTTGGAAAAGTAATGTCTGCTTTTTATTGTGATATTCACATTAGCCATAGGTTTTCTTCCAAGGAGAATATTTTAATTTTATGGCTGCAGTCTCCATCTTCAGTGATCTTTGAGCCCAAGAAAATAAAATCTCATACTTCTTCCATTTCTTCTCCCTCTATTTGCCAGAAAGTAATGAGACCAGATGCTGTAACAGCAAGCACCCTAGCATGCCTAGGGCGGCTACTAGCACAGGTTCTTAGATCTGCTTTGCTAAAGGAAAGCAACTCAAAATGGGTTAACAATCTTACTTTAATCAAACATATCATTTACCTAGTTCAGGGG
>CM053585.1:438918923-439003218 GCA_028646515.1 Pseudochirops corinnae
ATACGTATGTATGTATATATGTGTATTTTAAAATCCTACTCCTAAAATAGCACTTTCTTCTTCCTTTATTTTAAATAGTCAGAAAAAAAACCCCAGTTATCTTAATATGAAAACTGGATATTGGCCTATAAAAAAGGTTCATCTACCCCTGCTGATTAGTCTTTAGATGAAGTCATACTTCTCTGTGATGTCATAATCACTACAACCACCACCAATCGTGACTTCTGGTGGGGATTAATCATCAAGGACCACTTTCCCTTCTTCCTCCATATCCTGTGGTGCTGATCTCAGCTTGAAGCTTCCTACTGATTTCAAAGGGAGGTTTGCTCTAGAATAACTGCCACAGGAATACAGGACAAGGAAAGAGATAGGTTTCCACCAGAAAATGAACTCTTGAAAGTATAATGACATCAGGTTCTGAATAGCTTTTTAAAGATTATTGGACTGTTGATGGAGCTATGAGTTAGCCCACCTATTCTAGATAGCAATATGGAATTTTGCAAGGAAATTGACTAAGCTTTCTACCCATATTGTTTGATAGAATCATTCTACCATTAGACATACACCCTAAGGAGGTTGAAGACACAAAGTACATATATGTGCATATGTAAGTATATGTATACTTACATATATATGTATATATGTATGTGTGTATATAATTCCACATAAAGTGGTATTATATATATATATGTATGAATACCACTTTATGTGGAATTACATAAAATTCCAGTTTCCCATGGGGAAAAAAACAGCAGGCAGATAAATCATCTTAATTTATATTTTTCTTTTGTCTCTCCCTTGCTGGTATCTACTAAGTATGGTGACAAGAAACCAACTACATACTTTTAAAATCAAGGATGTTTGTGGTATTTACTTTATTCTCACCTTGAGGAATAGTCTTCAACTATTAGATAATTCTATTTATTAAAGGAACTTGTGTTGCCCCACAATTTCAGTGACCTAGAGACTAAGTACCCAATGCATGGATCTCAGAGCTACTAAAAGTGAGCTGATTTTAATATCTTGTATTGTTTAAATTGGTGTAATAGAATTAAAATTCAATCCTATAGTCAGCTAATTAGTTAACAGGCATTTATCATTTGCCTGGCATGACTGGTAGGAGTTTCTTCCTCACTGATAAGTAGGATGTTAAAAACAAAGTATTTTTCTTTATTTAAAATGCATTAATTATGCAAAGAAACATTATGAGCATAGGAGAGAAGATATTCCATTTCCATTGAGGAGATGCCTGAAAGGAATATGGTAGCAATTGCAACAAGGATTTATTGTAGACAGTAAGAAATGCATAATCTGTACAAGAGAGCTCATAATAGTTGCACTATACCTCGTAGAGTAGTGAGGGAAGCATTTGTAAACCTTAAATCACTATAATTATTTTACTATTATCGCTGTTCTGATGGGGCAATATACAAGAAGGCTATACGTTCGGTAAGGAAGCTGACATTCTCTTCCCTCCTGGTTACCATCTGACTCTGAGTCATTTACACTCTCTGGGCCCGAATGTCTACATATTATATTGTAAAATGAGATAATTGGCCTAGATCATCTCCGATGTCCTTTCTAGGTTTAAAATTTAATGATTCTGTTCACTATTCAACAAACATTTATCAAGCATCTACATGATAGAGGTGCTAAAGAAAATATGGAGGTAAAGAAAATGTGGTGACTCTCTTCAAGCATTTCAAAATCTAATACACTATAGGCTAGGCTATGAGACAAGATAACATACATATCCAGGAGAGGTTGTGTATTCTCTTACTCTAGGGATGGAAAAAAAAAAAAAATTATAGGCAACTGGCTATTTTGCAGTGTTAAAGGGTAATTTTGCTCAGAGACATAGAATGTTTAAGATGACCTCCTGAAATTGCTCCTAGCTTTACATTTATATGATAATGTCACCTAAATTTTGTACAGTAAATATACATACTACAGTGTACACACTATATTTGATGGAAAAAGTGATGTTGAATATATTTACTGTAGCACCCAACCGTTGTGGAGGTATTGTAAACCCCCAGGGTGGAAACTCCATCAACTGATGAGTAATTCAACTACCACTTGCAGTCTTAAAGGACTAATTCCATTGGACATTGTAGGTCTTAGTTACTTGCCTATCGCAATCTAAAATGTCAGACGGAAGATTTGAACTCACATATTCCTTCATTTGAGGCCAGGCCACTCTCTATACCATACTATATAAATAACTTATTCCCTACCTCACAGAATTATGGGACCATACAATGAGATGTGTGAAAGACTTCAGAAATCATCTAGTCTAACATTCTAATATTACAGATATAAATGTAATGGGACATGTGAAAGACTTTTTGAGGTCATCTAAACGTTTGACAACATTCTAATTTTACAAATGAAAAAACTAATGCCTAGAGAGGTTAAGTGACTTGCCCAAAGTCACAAAGGTAGCATGTCTCAGAGCCAGGACTTCAACTGACTCCCAATCCAGAATTCTTACTGTACATGGCACCACACTGACTCTTTTTACTCAAAAATGATGGTAGACGGAAACATACCTTAACAACTAGAATAAATGTCAAAGACATCAGGAGAACAGTAAAGTGATTTTTTCTGTAAAAATATTTTAGTGAATATAATAAGAAATAAAATTCTTGTGATCATAAAGACACCTTTTTTTAAACCACTCTTTAAGATAAGGCCTACCAGAAAAGGTTTAAGGATAACAATAGCTATGATTTTGAATTATCAAAACATTAAGGTACAGTCTTACTGACTAATTTTGGAAGTGAAGAAAAGATAATTTTATGAAATAGAAAATCTCTCTATTGGTTCAAATTTTAGTCAGCTGTAAAAGATAATGAGAAATCGTACTGATAAAACTAGGGTGCTTGGACAAAAATCCAGTTAGATAGGAAAAATAAACCCAACCCTGAACATGTGTTTGATTTGAAGAGCTCTGAAACTATCTTCATGGAAGCATGGAGTTTGGAGGTTTAAAAGGAAAAAAAATGAACACGGGCTCAAAAGTGACATAAACACCTTAAGGATGAAGCTGTTGATTGCAACTATCGTAAGCCAGAACAAAGGTACTTAAGGATAGAGTCAGTGGAGCTTTTGCTGAGGAAAGGACTGCCCTGGCAACTTTATAACTTCTGTTTAGAACTGGCAATCAAAGAAAAACAAAAGAGAAAAGAGATGAATAGATACTTTGGTGTCTTGGAACTCTCCCAGCCAAGGACAAGATTAACACTTCATATCTAGTACCAGATTCTAAATCCAGGCTAGAGAAGGCCAAGAATTCCAAAATGAGAGAGAAAGGTAAAGGATAGTAAATAGAAAAGATTGAGATAAAGATGTTAAACAGGAATAGTCAGGGAACTATAGTTCTCTTGATCAATAACTTTCAGCTTTCTCACTTAATGTCTCTAGGATTTAGTTTCTTCATGTTAAAAATGGGATAACTAATAATTAGTATCTGTCTACCCCCATGAGGATCTGAGATCATTTCTAAAAATTTGGAGACCTTCATTAGATTTTTATATAAGGTTAAATAAATTTATTTTTATTTAAAACATATTGGTAGAGTTTCTATATGATAAAGAATAATTGGACTTATTTTAAAAGATTGGTCCATGGGTTTTGACTAGGAAAAAGAAACTATTGTTCTGTTTCTATTGAGACTTCATCAAGTTGTACTAAAAACTACCAACTAAATGACATGCATATATTATTTTTGCATTGATTTGAATTTTTTAACGGTTAGCTTGCAGTAATTTATTAATAGGTCATTGGCTAATGTTCACATGTTTACATGCCACAGAAAGAGGATTAAATTTGCAGAAAATCCACATGAAGGAAAAATCACTCATTGAATGTCAGATTTGAATATGCATTAGGAATGGCCTGAAAGATAACAACATATATATCTTTTATCTCCAAGTAAAATGTTAAACAAATTTAAAAACAGCACACACTTCAGGTACAGTTCACAGTTCTGACAGCTCTGAAGGGTTGAGACTGTTAGTATTGGCACTTTTGAATGTTGTTAGCTTTACAAAGAATGCATTATTCTTCCAGACACAAACAGGGAAGAATATTCCTTATAGTATCTTCAACCTTGTTGATCTTGATGTAGACTAGATGTGGAGCTTTCACTAATTTTAGTCAGCGTAAGTGGCTACTGAAAGAGGTGTAGTCAGATCAGCGGCTACTGAAAGAGTTCAGATTTTGTTTGCCAGACTTTCTGTAAAATTGAAAAAAAATTCACATGCCTCACCTACAACCTCAGGACACTTTTGTTGCTTTCAAAAAGAATATAAACAACCTATATTCATTTTCTTTTCTATGTGACTTTTATCCAACCACAGTAATAACAATAGTAAGCATGAATATAGTACGTTAAGGTTTGTGAAGTGTTTTGAATAAATTATTTTATATCCTTACAACATCTTTGTGAGGTAGGTTCTATTGTTATCCCCATTTTACAGACATGGAAACTGAGACTAACAGAAGTTAAATAACTTGTCTAGGGTCACAGAGCTAGTGAGCATCTGAGGCATGTCTTTCTGCCCACTACCGGTACATGATGTAGGTTTAAATTCCACTTCTGACATTTGCTAACAGTGTGATCTTAGACAAATTACTTAACCTCCTTGGTCCTAGGTTTCTCATTTGTAAGATGCGGTGCACTAGGTCCCCTCTTGAGACCCATTCCAGTTCTAACTCAGGATTATAATTTCATTTCAGTCTCACAACAAATGCAAATGATGCTGAAGGGTAAGTATTACAGAAGGCTATTAGTAATACATTTACAAAATTGAAATGATTTGATTTGATACGATGCAATGTAATTCAACCGTGAGTCAGGCACTGGTAGGTGCTCAACATACAAAGGCAAAAACAAAATCATCCTTGCCCTCAAGTAATTTACATTCTATTAAAGAGAAATAAAACATATCCCTCCCCCCCAATTAAACTATATGCCAAGGAACTCCAGTGAAGAGGATTCATCTACATTATGGAGAGCAGTTTGTTAGCAATAGGCATTTTGGGGGCACAGTGGAAAGTCAGTTAAGAATGGGACATGGATGGATATGATGAGTGAGGAGTAGTGGCCAGGGCATCAAATTTCAGTCTAGGCAGACTCAAACTTGGGATCACAATAAAAGTGTCTGTACTTTGCTAAAAGAGAATGTGTAAAAATCAAGTAATAGGCTTGGTATTTTATAGCTGGAAGGGATCTTAAAGCTTATCAAGTCTAACCCTTTCATTTGATAGATGAGAGAAGTGAAGCCAAAAGGACAAATGATTTGCCAAAGTCATATAGCTAGTTAAATGGCAGAATCAATGACTTGATTCTTAGCCCAGTATACTTTCTACTCTAATGGCTTCTCTGATCCAATTTCTTTTTCCTGAACTAATCAGAAAATTTTTAAAATTCTGCTTTGCCTGGTAGTTTAGACCTATTTGAACAATGCCATTTTATATAGGAAAGGATGAAACCCATAGCCTCTATCTAGACAACCAAATGTGTTAAATGTAAAAGGACTAAACATAATGTTAAATTGCTCTTACTCTCCTTGATTTTTTCATTTTCTTTTTTTTTTAAAGCAAAAATGCACCATTTGGCTAGCCCTAGTTTTCCTGCAGTAAGGCTTCTTAATCTTTCTGTGTCATGACTCCCAGTGACAATCTGGGAAAGCCTATGCAACCATTCTCAAAATTATGGTTTTACATTCATTAAATAACACACATGGAATTACAAAGGAAACAAATCACACTGAAATATAGTTATCAAAATATTTTTAAAAGACAAGTTCGCAGACCCCAGGTTAAGAATCCTTATTCTGGGGAGAGAAATAAAGCCTACAATGTAAAGAAGAAACACAATGGCTAAGCCAATTTAACATAAAGGAAAAATATTGCTTCACTATACTTTCCTTAGCCAAAAGGTAACTCCCCAAGTCAGACATCCTTAACAAGCCCCAGCAAGTGGTGATGAATAACTGGTGTTGTTTGGAGACATGTGGACAAGAGGGATATGTAAATTCTTGGGCAGATGAGTTTTGTTAAGCATGAATGTGGACTATGTGGTCTGTCAGCAAAGTGCTAATGGGAAGGGGGAATTGAAAATGTTGCTTGTTTAAGAAACAGAAGAATATAGGACATGTCTGTTTCAGGACTATATCCTCCTGGGTGAGTGCTCATGTAAAAGTGGATGAATAGGCAACAGTGACAGAAAGAAAAAATTAAAATGATGCTCTACATTTACTCTCCCAAATCCCAATGAAGAACTAAACTGTTCCTTGCCTTGAATCTTTAGAATTCAGGTTTTTACATGTCACTAGATAAATAAGGGGAAAATATATCAAACATTTTAAAGGATTCAAAAAATTATTGGATATTTACTGTTTATAATAATCTGAAAAAATAGTTCAATCTGTTTTCTTTTTATCCATATAGAGATTAAATTAAAACCTAGAAATAACATTAGACAATTACTAATCTTAATTTCTTTTTTTCCAGCCATCTGCCTTCATAACAGTGCTGATAAATAATGAAATGGCCAAGAGTATTTCCAAACAAGTGAAGAGAAACTAGACAGAGGGATAATCCACAAAATAATAATTCATTTCTGAATAATTAGGAGTTGTCTACATGTGCTAAAAAGCAAAGTAGATTTAAATTGGAGGAGATATAGAATTTGTTGCATCTGAACCTAGTTATAGCTTCTTTCAAAAATTAAGGATTCAGAAATAAATAAAGAGGTGTAAGTTTCAACTCTAAGCCTCCAAGAAAAACTGCTTTGAGCTCCAATGGTTTCAGAAAATGTCTAGTTCACACCTTGTTTAGAAAGCTCACACCATATCACAGGCATTGTTGATCATCAAATCATCTAAGCAGCTATCTGGGTTCTAGCTAGTCCTATAAAAAGCAAGGGACAAAAATTTAGCTGCATTTCTTATTATCTTGTTCCCTGGTCCCAGTGAATTAATTTTTTTCCAAATAGAATTACCAACAAATGTAAAGATACACATGATTATCATGACATTCAGAAATAAATCAAACTTACAAGCCACAACTTTGTCAGCTCTTAACGTGCCACTGGACTCTTCCAACCTATGACACAGAATTTCAATGAATTATGTATAAGGAACTAGTTTTCTCATAGGCAATCATACCTGTGCCCAAAACACACCATGAGGTGCAGAGAACACCTTTAGAAACTGAGCTGACTTTCGATCCCCCGGGGCAAAGATCTCTAAATGTTTTCTAACTTGTCCCTCGTCATTAAAAAATGTTTAAGCACCACCCTCAATATGTGTACATATGTTTATTTGTAACATACATATGGTGATACTAATATTTGGTAGGAGAATTACACATTGACACCTGAGCTAAAAGTGATTTGGGGTAAATCACTTTGGTAGTGCATGGCAGGGGAGAGATGAAAGTGGAGAGAACCTTAAAATAGGGAATCCAATGAAGAAAGCTCAACAATAGCCCAGGAGAGGGTCAATGAGGACCCAACTTAAAGAGATGTCTGTGTGAACAGAAAGAACAGGTACAAGAGATGTTATAGAGAAAGAAACTTCAAGATTCATCAACAGATTAGATACATGGAATGAGGCACTTATGTTTTGAACCTGCATAACTGGAAGGCCGATGGTGTTCTTAAGAGAAGTAATTTTGACAGCCCATTGAGAAACATTTGTTAAGCATTAACTATGCACCAGCTGCTGTCCTAACCACTAGGGATACAAAAAGAGGCAAAAGACAGTGTGTGCCCTGAAGGAGCTCACAATCTAATGGAAGAGGATTAAATTTGGGGGAAGAGATGAAATCTACAGATGAAATCACTTCCCATCTATGCCTGCTTGTCCTTTGCAATTCATTTTGTTGTTGATGTTAAGTCATTTCAGTCATATCCAACTGTTTGTGACTGCATTTGGGATTTCTTCAGCAAAGATACTGGTGTGATTTGCCATTTCCTTCTCCAGCTCATTTTACAGATGAGGAAACTGAGGCAAACTGGGTTAAGTGACTTGAGCAGGGTTACATAGTTTAGGAAGTGTCTGAGGCCAGATTTGAAATCAGGTCTTCCTGAGTACCAATCTGGTGTTTTATCTACTGTGCCACCTAGATGATCTTACAACTCACTTTAACCTACCCAAAATGATAGGGGTTGAGAGTGTAGGGAATCTCACTCGCCAGTGACTGTCCAGAAGTACAGAACCTTTTCTCTAAAGGGCACATGGAGGAGGGTAGGGTAAGAGGTGAATATTAAGGGGGGAGATTTCCCAATAGCACTACCTACTTTGGGTACTGAGGTAGTCATTAGCTTTTAAATTTTCTAAAAGCCAGCATCTGATTCAGAAGGGAGAAGGTGTAAATATTCAAAGAAGGTGTGTAGCAGTGGAGTATTAAATATTGAGATAAGAATGGGCAGCAACTAGGTGGTGCATTGGATACAGCATTAGCCCTGGAGCCAAGAGGACCTAAGTTCAAATCTGTCCTCAGACACTTGACACTTACTACAAGTCACTTAACTCCAATTGCTGGGGGGGAGGGGAGGGTAGGTTTGCTTGTGTTGGACATGCCTCATAATTGGCTTTAACAGGGAAGGGAAGGTAGAAACACTGAAAGTGTCAGATATGACCTATCTTTCTACTCTCCAAATGGTTGATAACATGCCTTAAGATCAGACCATGGCACACACTTTGGAGAGACCATTGTTCTAGGGGTACTCTAGAACCAGCCTGCCTACCTAAGCTTAATGGGAACTGGAGACCTTGATTTAGAGGGAAATCCCTAGAGGAGCTTTGGTCCCCATGTGAACTCTTAGGATGACCTCTAGTTCCCATGAGGATCTGGAGTAGGATAAGAAAGGACAGGACAGGAGAGGTGAGGACAGAGGAGAGTAAAAGCAGGAGGAGACAAATGGAAAAGGAAGAAGAGGAGAAGGGAGGGGAAAGGTGGGAAAGAAAAAAGGGGGAGGAGAGGAGTGAAGTGAGAGGAAAACAGGGAAAAAAGGGAAGAAATAGGAAGAGGAAAGGAAGGGAGGGGAGAGATGGGGAAGGGAGAAAAAAGGAGAGGTCATCCAACATCTCAGGTCAAGGATACAGTAGAATTTTATGGAAAATTATATTAAATATTTCATGAATTCAGAATCAATTAAAAAGATCTTGATAGGCTATGATACTGGACAAAATCTTGGAAGAAAAAAATTTATAGACAAAAGTATAAGGTTCTACATGTAACCTAAAAAGAAAAAATTAGGTACACAGGAGAAGGGAAGTGTGGCTAATCAGTACAAAAAAAGACCTGAGACATTCAAGTGAAGTGCAAGCTTACTCTGAGTCAACAATGTGGCAAGGAAGCCAAAAACAAACACCCAACAACCTAACGCTTTCATGGACTGTATTAATAGAAGAATAGTGTCCAGAAGCAGGTGGGGGAGGGAGGTCAGACCCTATCTCCAATATTGCAGGTAGTTCTGTACTCCTTGTTTTAGGAAGGGTAGTGACAAACTTGAAGATAGACAGAGAAGGTCTTCTAAGATTAGGCGAGAACTGGAGACCACACCATAGAAGTATGAGTTGAAGCAACTAGGGATGTTTAGCCTGGAGAAGAAAAGGCTTAGGGAAGACACAAGTAGCTGTCTTTGTGTTTGAATTGCTGTTATATGGAAGAGGGATTGGGCTTCTTATATTTGATCTCAGAGGGCAGGCTCAGAAGCAATGGATGAGATAGAGGAAAATTCAAGCTCAATGTAAGAAAAACGTCCTAAAAATAAGAATAGTACAAATGTGGAACCAACTGCCATGGGGGTCTATGATTTTCCCTCACTGGTTGTCTTTGATGGGTTATCAGGCTTGTTTTAGAGAGAATTCATATACAGCTATGCACTGGACAAGATGACCTCTGGGCTACCTTTCAAATCTTGAGTTCCTGTGACTTTAAAAATGTTAATTTTCCTAGTTTTCTTCTCTTTCTCCTTATTGTGGTTTGGTTTCCTTTCCCCTTTTTAAAAAAATCATTTTACGTAAACCATCTAGCCATCAACATTTCAAATGTAGCAAGCAATACAGGTATCCCAAAGGTCTCGGTGCAGTTTTAAACCTGAATAATTTGAATAAAATTTAATAGCTGAAAAGGGCACTAAGACTTGGGACACCTTATATATTCATCTTTATCACACTGGCCTAGGACTGTGCAGCACCTTCATCTCAGTCTGTGCTCACTGAACTACCTTTTACATCTAATATTGTCTTCTTTTTACTTGATTTATCTATTTTCTTCTCATCTGTTCCCTCTTTCATCCTCTTGCCTCATTATTCCTTTCCTCCTTTCTGACATCTTCTCCTTGCTTTCCCCTCTACCTGTTCTCTCTTTGATATTCATGCTTCTTGTTTGCCTTCCCAACCCCATACCAAGATGAATGAGTTAGGTGTCTGAACAGATAGATTTGTGCCACATATAGGTGGCCTGCGCACAAAGTAGCTGCCCAGAGGCACCTAACTAGGAGTGTTCAGCCCTAGAGAATACACAAACTGCAAAAGAATACAAAGAATATTAAAGAAGAAAACAGGCCAACTCCAAAAGGAGTGACCTGGAAGGGATTTCAGAAAAAAAAAAAAGCTTCTTTTGAAAATTGTCATCGAACTCAAAGAGATAGCATTAATTACCTGTAAAACTGTTAGTACCAAAATATATCAGTCCAGTAAAAATGAATCCAGTTGTTAAGGAAAAATCAAAGCCGTCAGGAAACATATTGGTGTAAATCTATCATGCTTTCAATATGATTATGAAGTAAATCATTATGTCTAATTCATGTGAAAGTGAAAAACGTTAAAAAATCAGAAAGCTTTAAATAAAGAAAGCTTTATTTGGAAGCAAATCACCAAGTATTCCTACCTGCTTCCTTGTCCCTTGTTGATTATTTTAGTTCTTCCTTGTTAAGTCTTAGAGATTGACAGGTTTTTATCTGTTGTTTTGTTGGTTTTTTTAATTGATTCATTGTTGGTTATCTGCTCTGTAACACAACATTTCTCCCCAACAGGATGCAAACCAGCAATAACAAAATAATTCCGACATATGAAACCCACATCCATATGAAACCACGGAGTCAGCAGTTGAATTGAATCCAGATGGACAGAAGGGCTTAGAATTTAATCATCAAGTTATCTACTGTTGATCCAAGAGGTCACTCAGTTTCCTCTAGCCATTAAGATGAAAGGGGGAAAGTTAGCTTTTTATCAAGTTTTTATTTTATCACAGTGGTATGGCCAAACTATGATATAATGGATAGTTTACAGACATGCTCAAAGTATAAAAACACATGAAAAGTTAAGACATTATCATATTTCTTACTTATCACCTGATAATAAAAGATGATGTCTTCTTCATAGTCTTCATTCATTTTTGCCTCTCTGAAGCATCTGACACTGACCACCCTCTCATCCTGGACATTTTCTCCTCTCTGGATTTTTTTGGGGGGAATACTCTCTTGGTTCTCCTTTTACTTATCTGACTTCTCCTTCTCAGTCTCCTTTGCTGGATCAACATCCATATAATGTTCCCTAAATGCAGGTATAGTATAAGGCTCTATCCTGGGCTCTATTCTTACTCTCTACACTTTTTCTTTGTAACAGCAACAGTTCCAATGGACTTAATTATCTCTATGCAGATGACATCCACATACAGACAGACAGATTAATAGGTAGACAGAGACAGATGTATGTCCTAGTCTCTCTCCTGAATTTCAGTCCCTCACTACCAATTTGTCTATTGGACATTTTGAACTGAATATCCCAAAGCCATCTGGAACTCAACATATCCAAAACAAAACTTATGATTTCCCCTGCCCCAACCCACCTCTCTTAAAAACCTGCTTATTTCTGTCATCCAGGTTCACAGCCTGAGTATTAACCTTAAATCCTCATTCTCTTAGCCCATCTATTCAAGACGTCAAATCTTGTCATATCTACTTTTACAACAATTCTTGTGCTTGCCCCTACACTCCACCCACATAATAGCCATCACTAGAATTCTAGCCCTTATCACGCCTCCCCTGGACTAATGTAAAATCATTCTATCTGTTCACCCTGTTTCAAGTCTTTCCCACTCTAATCAATTCTCCACATAGCTGTTAAAGTAATTTTCCTAAACCGACTATGTCTGGTCATCTCCCTTCTCTACTCTTATCAAGTCCAGTGGCTTCTCATTACTTCAAAGATCAAATATAAACTCTGACAGGTAAAGCCCTTCACAAAGAGGACCCAAATGAGCTTTCTAGATTTGAGCTACTTTCCTCCCTTTCATGAACTTGGAAGAGGTCAAAACGGCTTTCTTACTATTTTTCATTGAAGACATTGCTCTGCCTAATTTTCTATCCCATCATACCTGGAATGTACTCTGTCTTCACCTCTTTTCTTTCAAGACTTACTTAGTTCAGGGGTGGCTAGGTGGCACAGTGAATAAAGCACCAGCCCTGGAGTTAGAAGGACCTGAGTTCAAATCTGGCTAGCTGTGTGGCTATAGGCAAGTCACTTAACCCCAAATGCCCTCCCTTCCCCCCTCCAAAAAAAGAAAGCAAAAAGAAGACTTAGTTCAAAGGCCATTTTCTATGGGAAGCTTTTCCTTTTCTTCCCATCTGCTAGCATCCCTCCTCCCCCACACCTTGTACATATTTTGTATATGCCTATATGGGTATGTGCATTTTCCCCTGGTATAATTCTAACTCCTTCCAAATGCTGTTTTATTTTTACCTTTGTATCTCCAACCCCTAGCACAATGCCTGGCATACACTGGAGATGTAATAAACGCTTGTTTATTGATTGAAGGAAAAAAGTAATAATTGTTGGGAGAAACATTCTTACCCTCACAGCTCTATTAAGAAATAGAAGAATTAGTTAAATGTCTTGATGTTCTTAGGATTTGGAAGAAAGGTCATTTTACCCTATATAAGCAATAGAGATGAGCAGATGTGGGGAATAATATTCTTCTGGGCACCAAAAGCTGAAGATATCACAGGTAGAAGGTTTGGGGAAGGTAGCAGTGATGACTATAAGAAAGTAAATATTCTTCCTATAAAATAACTCAAGAGTCCTAATATTAAAAAAGTGCTTTCTTCATTATAATAGACCCATTAGATGCTTTGAATTAGAAGATAGATGAAGATGTAGACATGCGAACTGTGATTACCTTTCTCCAATCAAATGCTGATTGGAACTCCAACTTATCAATCAATGAGCCCTTATTAAGCTCTCACTATGTGATAGTCATAATGTGAAGCACTAAGGGACCCTCCTCCCAAAGAAAATCTGTTCTTGCCTTTGAGAAGTGTACATTGTAATGAAGAAGACAACATGTATATACATGGCAAATAAAAAATTTATACAGAAGAGATGGAAGACAGTAGCAGCTGGTCATCCAGAAAAGGCCGCACACAGAAGGTGACATTTGAACTGAGTCTTGAAGGAAGCCAGGGATTCTAAGAAGGTGAGGTGAATAGGGAGAGAATTATAGACATGATAGATAGTCACTGTGAATATATGAAAACAGCAAATGGAAAGATCTGTACTGGAAACAGCAAAGAGGCCAATATGGCTGTGTCATAGAGTATGGATCATAGAATATAATGTGTATGATTGGAAAGGTAGGAAGGTGGTAGGTTGTAATGAGTTTTAAATGTCAAATTAATAGTTTACAATTGATCTACAGGGAGCCAAGTTGATAGCATGATCAGACCTATGCTTTTGGAAAATCATTGTGTCAGTTGTGTAAAAGATGGATTGTAGTGGGAAGATATTTGAGGCAGAAAAACAGACCAGAAGTCTATTTTGAAAGTCAGGGTGAGAAATAATAACCTAAAATAGGGAGGTGGCTATATTAGTAGAGAGAAGGGGACATATATAAGAGATTTTCTAGGGGCACTAAAGCGTTAAGCTAACTTGTCCAAGGTCAACCAGTCAGTATGTGGTCAGAGGCAGGACTTGACTGACTCTAATCTTGGATCTCAATCGACTGTGATATGCCAATTCTATATCAAAATATAACTCTGTGTAAACATGCAGATATGAAAACAAGTTATACAGGCATAAAATTCAACAGAATAATAGCCTACATATGCTGCTTTAAGGTTTACAAACTATTTTACACACAATTATGCATTTGTTTCTTACAACCCACTGAGGCAGGTGCAACAGTACACAGAATATTCACATTGGATAGTGACTTTTCTCAAGACCGTTTTTATCTGAACTTTACTAAAAATAAGAAAAAGATTATTATTAGTAGTAGTAGTAATCAGAATTTATATGAAACTACAGCGTACAGTGGACTGAAGTAAAAGTCTCACCTACTCTAATGTTCCATAATATTACAGAAGTGATCCAAGGTTCTTGCATATAATTCTAATGGAATGCAAATCTCTTATAGATCCTACTAGCTCTAAACGTGAAACTTTTCTAAACTCAATCAACAAACTTTTATTTATTAATAATATTTTAAAAGCTAATACTTATTAAGCACCATGTACCAGGAACTGTCCTAGGTACTGGGGACACAGCTGCAAAAAAAAAAAATATGAAGTGTTCCCTGCTCAATGTATAAGCAGCTTACATTCTAAGGAGAAAGAAATCAGCTCAAGTGGTACCTGAGCTGCATAATATGGAATGATAGTGATTCTGTGAGACAGATGTGGAGAGGAAGTTGTGGGAGAGGTTGGCACACTGCAAAGGCACAGAGATTGGAGCTGGAGTTTGGTGTGGGAGGAGTTTTAGCTTGTGTTATCTGAGGACCATTTTAGCTAGGTGTAAAGTGGCATGTACAGGTGCTGAATTCATAGACCAATAGTCCTTAGGTAAGATTGTAGTCTGTTTTACTGTGCAAGTACTCACAGTATTGACAGATCACAGCTTATACTTCTATAGTGTTCTATAGTTACAAGACATTTTACATACACATGTTCTCATTTGAACTTCACAACAGCCCTAAAAGACAGGGATATAGAGATAAGAAAACTGAAGCTCAAACAGTTAACTGACATGTCTAATGCCACAGTTGGTAAGTAGCAAAGTCATGACTCACACTCAGGTTTTCGGACTCCAAGCCTAGAATTCTTTTCATAGGAGCCACCAAGAACAAAATATGGCAAAAAAGAAAAATACAAAAATTTTCATACTTTATTTCCTTTCTGTGCATCAAATTCACATGACTATATTTTTCATTCATATCCAAATATATTCCACTATTTCTCCACAGGAGACTGCAACACCAAGGACTATAATTTTTCATACTTTAAGTAAACAAGTATATTGCTATGATTTCAAGAGTAAGAACCTAAAAAATTTCATCTTTTCTCTGAAAAATTCCTTGATAGACAAGTGACTTAACCTGTGAATTTCAGTTTCCTCCTCTTTAAAATATAGATATGATTTTTGTTGTTGTTCAGTCATTTTCAATTGTGTCTGACTCTTACAATAGTAATGTAAGATATGTGGGTATGTAGTGACCCATATTCTGGCAAGATAAAGAACTGTGTGAAGTAGCTGGCAACATTGTTTTATTTCTTTTTTACAGATTTTTAGGAATTTGAACATATTTTTATTGTTTTATTTGTATTTTCTCCACTAAAGTCTTAATTTTTAATTTAATTTAATTTTTTAGCATGTAGGTAACTACTGTGAATTCCTGAGTGACGTCAGCATAGTGAAATCTCTGGTGGATTATCTCAAGCTGGAAAAGTTTTCCATATGTACCTTTTGATGGAGTGAAGGTGACAATGACAATTACAAACCTAGTTTAGAATCATAACCAGGTTGGCCACAAGGAGATGAATTTTTTGTCCATAGCAACTCTTAAAACACATTTTAAATGAGAAAAATGTTGCAAGATGCATACATTTAAGGATTATCACAGAGATGAAAATACACATCCTTGAAGAAAGTGAATAAAGTATTTGCATTTATTTTGTTTCTTAAGTGTGTATTAAACATGTTATTATGCTAGGCTTATGAAATCTACAAGATTATAAGTCAAAATGACAGAGAATTTTATTTTGTTTTCTTGTTCCTGCTCTTTTATGTATACTTGGATATATGCCAATTGGTCATAACATGCATCAGGTGTACTCAAAAATGATCAACAAAAGAACATAATATTTCTAATGAATAAATCAGCAAATCCTAGAAAAGTCTAATAATTTAGGAGGTACATGAGAACCTTTTTCCATATGAACAAATGTCTTTCAAGCTTTAGAAAAAAATTTTCAAATAACTTTTAAAATATAGACAATATACTAACAAAATTATGTCTTAAGTGAGAAATTAATAGGATTGAATTTCTGCTTAAAGAAGCCACCTCCTTGTTTTGATTCTAAGTCTATTGATATCTGTGAGATGGAATTCAACCTTTATTCTAATTGGTTCATACTAAGAATAAATGAATTGTGACATTAATGGCTATAAATTTTCTTTTTATTTCACATATCTCTCCTATTCACCTTGTTGGATAAAATTCATTCCTAACTCGTTTCTTAAGCCAACACAGCAAAGTCCTTTGTTTTGTTTAAGAATTAAATCATATAAATCTAGAGCATTAATCCACATATTATTTACTACTCAGTTATCATTTCTCACACACATATACTTGATTATAAAAGCAGCTAGCAATCATTTTCATTTCTAATACCAATGTAAGAACTCATTTGGTCAAAACTACTAGACCTTTCTCTTTCTAACCCTAAAAATCAAATGTTAAGTGGATATTTACATTTATGTATTATGCTTATCAATTCACAACCTTAGAACTAAAATTTCCCTAAGGAAACATTAACTCTTAGAAGTAAAGATAAGTCATTTAATCTTGTCATACAGTGATGATAATCTGAATACAAAACAGATAAAATTATGTAGTTCTGCTTCACAATACATAATCGAACCAGATAAGCAGGAATGATTAACATCTAAATCTGTGATGAACGTACTAAAAGCACAGGCTTGAAATAATACTCCAGAATTTTCTCTTTTTTTATATTTCCAAATATAAGTATCAAAGTAACAAAATAAACACTTTTATGAGACATTTAGTTGCAAAGATCACTGTTCAAAGCTATGGAGAATTCTTCTTAATTCAGACACACTTTTGTGGATCTACCATTTAATGGACACAGCCATTCTCTCTATGAACAAGAATTACAATCCTTCCATGCCTCCTTAAGTATGAAGAACAGACTTAAATTAGAATCTAATGGGGAAAATCAAACTTGTTATTATCTCTCTAAAATTGTCTTGTCATCATGAATTCCATATTTATGTTAATCTTGCCATTATTTTCCCTCTCATCCTTCCTTTTCAAAATGTTGGCATCATGGTTTAGTCTTAGATTACCCTCGCCACACTGGTCTCCTCTATCTTTCTTTGAAATTCCTCTTATTCTTCTCCATTCACAAAAATCACAAAATTTCATAATTGGAAGGGGTTTCTGTAGCCATCTAATCCAAACTATATCCCCCCATATTCCTTCCACAACACATTGATTAAGTGCTCATACCCATTCATTTTCACAGCCTTCACAATAATTCTGGTCATTCTGCATTCACACAGTATATAGTGAAGAAGAAAGAGGGTCAGGTGTAATGAAATGGATGCTGCAATTAGTACCAGAAGAGAAAGGAGATGGCCAACTATTAAACTCCCTGAGGGTGCTAAGTGCTTAATAAATATTATCTCATTTTACTCTCACAAAAATCCTAGGAGCCAGGTGCTATTTTTATCCCCAATTTACTATTGAGGAAGCTGAGGCAAGTAAGCTAAATGACTTGCCCAGAGTCACACAGCTAGGAAATATCTGAGGCCAGATTTGAATGCAGGTCTTCCTAACTCCAGGCCCAGTGCTCTGATCACTATATGACCTCAAAGACCTTGGTTCCCATCCTGACTCTTACCCTTATAAGCAGTGTAATGTCTAATAAATCACTAAGCTTTTGAGCTTTGTTGCAAATGTAAGAAATATAAAATCTAAGATTGTCTTTTAAATTCCTTCTTCTGGATTCTAGACTATTCCCCAATTCTAACCCTTCCTTCATATCAATGCCAAGCTAATCTTTTAACAATACTGCTACTATGGCATCACTTTATACTTTCTCCACCACCCAAAAAAAAAAACCAGTCAAAAACCTTCAAAGATTCTTCAGTACCTACAAGATAAAGTCCTCTGCACTCAGCTCCTAAAGTACCATTTCAGTCTTTTCCCTAATAATTAGTCCTTCTATAGAAGTATTCCAGTCTAACCTCCTCTATTTAATGTCCCCTCTACACACCTTGCACATTCCAATCTGCAATCCCATCCTCTTTCCATCCTAGCATGCTTTTCCTTTCCATTTATCAAAATCCTACTCATACTGAAATACCCAGGCTCTCTTGTGAAACTCTCCCTGATTATAACCACCCAAATCCATTCAATCCAATCAACATTTATTCAGTGCCAAAAACAGGCTACAAATAAGGCAGTGGGCTAGATTGCTCTTCTAAATTGCTAAAGCAAATATGCCACTCATTAGGTTTACAAGTTGTGGGTTTGTATCATTAGTGATGTTTGCAAAAAACACCACTCAGTGCTTATCATTCACTCTTTTATTAGTTATCTTTTCCTGTGCACATCTTTTTATCCTAACCAACTACACAATAAGCTTCTTGAGTAAAGCAACCACATTTAATACTCTTCATCTCTCCCACAGAACCAAGCACTAGACTTAATATATAATGGACTTGCAGGAAACATTTATTGATTGATTGAAAAAATAATCATTTCTCACAAAATGAAAAAAATTAAAAGTCACTTATGATAATGTATCAGATATTTCATTTTCAAGCAAATACCTTTCTCAAGCAAAGTGGTAAATATATAGAGATTACATAGAAATTATATTCACAGTGAGTCAAGAAATAAAAGAGCTAGAAGTCAGAATGTCATGGGTAATTCCAAAGATGTTTATGGGAACACTCAGGATCTTATTATCAATTAGTTTGACAACCAGGTCAGTAATCACCAGAGGTTGTTCACATGGGTCAGTGGTCCATATGAATCAAATGAATAGCAAAGTGATTTCTTAGATGACAAAAGGAGAACTACAATAGAAGCTATCCCTATTGGCACCATTGTTGTGTCCCAATAGAAAATAACTTCAGAACAACCACAAAAGAATACCATTTTGGTGCACTAACAACTGCCTCCTGTATATGATAATGCCTTAGAAAGAAGATGACATGAAGAGAGTTTGCACTTCTCTTGCCCTTTCTTTATGTGCAGATGGAAGATTTTCATTCTCAATATAGCAAATCCAAAAGTTTATATTTCATAAGGTAAGAAAAGGATCAAAATAGTGTGACATGGAAGGAAAATTAAAAAAATAAAGTAAGATGAGAGAAGAAAAAAGAGAAAAGGAAGGTAATAAAAAGAATATAGAGAAATTTAAAAATAAGGGAATTGCCAAAAAAAAAAAAAAGGAAGAAAAGAGGAAAAGAAAGAGGTAAGGGCAGCTTACAGTCTGAGAGGTAACAGGTTTTAATGTATCCATTTTCAAATCTAATTTTATCCTAGTTGACTGTTCATCCCAGTGAATCAATTTACAAGCACAATTACCTGACACTAGATTATTAAATGGTGAATGCCAAAGAGGAAAATGGATGCCTTGAAAATGAACATTTTAATTATCTAAAATAGAAAATCTTAAAAGTCAAATTATGCATATGTACAAAAAATTACTCATGTTTATGAACTTGAGTATTATAAGATTCAAAATAATTAAATATGAAACAATGATTTTATTTCCAAGTTAAAAATAATATAATATATTGAAATCTTCAACAGATGATGTGATAAAAGGGAAAGCTCATCCTCCTTTTATGGGGCATCTGTATCCAATTTTATAGGAATATAAACTTCATTCCAGTTAGAAACCAAGCATTAATTGAATTTTTCAGTAATGAGTTACTAATCTCAAACATAATATTACATTCTATTTCTATTCATGCTTCTCTTTAATAACCTCTGTTTTACCCAATCACATTTTTCTAATCAATCATATTCCAGTTTTAGGACAAACATTTCTATGGGAATTTTGAATGTCATCTCTAAAGTCTTTTAGGACAACCCAAAGGACATAATTACAAATTCCTTTGTACCTTAGGAATCAAACTGATATGTGCATCATTAGGTATACTGACCGAACAAGGAATGGAAGATACAATAACCATCTTATATAACTCCATTGGGATCATAGCAGTGCCTTCTTTCCTTTTAAATTTAAAATTGGCCCATTTATTTCCTTTCCTAAATTCACCTTTTAAAATTCAATTAATTTGGGCATAATGTTCTTAGATAAAAATAATAAAACTAGCTCTTGACATCAAATACCTATGGTGAAATGCATACTGTTTAAATCTTAAATCAACAGAGACTCATTATTTCCTTTCAAATATAAACTTCAACTTAAATCAAATTTCTCCTGTTATAAAGCTCCATGAATGCAAACTGCTTTAGTTAAAATAATCATTTTCTAAATTACAACTGCATGCTGTCTGCTCATTCAAAACTCTATTGCCCAACTTGGGGGAAAAAGTGATCTATTCAATCATGCAATATGCTAGGAGAACTAAGCCCTCTGCATTTGCATTGTTACTGCAAACAACACTGTTTAAAACGCTTAATCTCCCTCATTTTGTAGTGAATCAACATAGGCATAATAATCTAATAATGATGACAATGACAAACAATAATACTAGACTACTAATTGTCATAGCATTCCAGCCAGCATGAAGAAATTGCTCCTGAAAAATTTAAAAATCAAAGTTTTGTCATAGGATTGCAGGTTGGCTGCTCCTACTTGAAATCGTCATGAAAATCAATTTGATACAAAGAACAACGGAGGAAATGTCCATCATGTTCCAGTACCACAAGAAAGCATGATATATTGGAACATATCAGCAATACCAACACTTTATCCATAGGAAAATAGCACCAGCCATGAAAGCAGACAGTAAACTGAACTGATGACAAAAACATTTGCATTATCTGCCAATATCATAACAAAACTGGAAATGATTTTCACCAGTTAGAGGCATCAATCCTATATGGCATTTTGTCAGTGATAAGCCTCAGTTCCAAAGCAGATGTGACATCCTGTTGATCAATGCAAGGCAACCACAAAAAACAAACAAACAAAAATCTAGCCTTACCACTAAACCTAGATTAGGGGAAATAAGAGTTGAAATTGAAGAGTTAATAAACTCTAAAGAGGTAAAAGCTGAAGAATATCTTCTGAATATCTATAATAGCATTTCTTGAATGCAAGTTATCACTGATAATGTGATGCTCCCTACTAATAATGAGCATGCCCTTTTGGTCACTTAAAATTTTTATTCTTTGGATATTGTGAAATTCCATGGTTTGCAACCAGATGGGTCATATGAAGAATATTCATTTTAAAAAGATGGGGTTTTATGTGAGGCAGTAGCTTGGAATCCTTGAAAGCACTGTGTGGTTTCCCAAAGACAATCCAGTATGTGCTTTCTTCTAATCAATACTCAGCTCAGCTCGCTGTCTGTCTTCAGGGTGTATCTAAAACAAATATACTATTGAACTTACTTAAGTGCCTATCCAGATGCTTGTCATAGCCTGGACAATGAGTGTTTTTCATCCATCTGGTTTTTCCACTATGGATTGTTATGTCAATCTAGGAGGTATGGATTTATTTACTACATTATTGTAGAATTCTAAGACTTGTTTCAATTAGCAAAATATCATCCCCAAGGGAGTTATCTGTAGCACCTCAGCATTGATAGGGGATCCCTCCTCTTCCATATGGATTCTGTGCAGTACATCTTCCCTGGTAAGTGCAAATATTTTATGTAAAAATACACATCACTCTTCTATTCCTCATTTGATATCAAAAATGAGTAGTACAATAAACAAAGTTACCTCTATAGTTACATCTAACAAATACAGTGAGCCATACTTTATGAAATAAGTTGAACACTTTATATTGTCTGTGTATGTGCTTGCCCAAAATCATATAGATGTAATGATAAGTCAGGATTTCAAAAATGCACCATTGGTGGTATGAACAGAGCCCATCAGGCCAGCAACAGTCTCTTTGGACCAGTAGTGACTCACAAATTGAAGATATGGATCCCCCAAAATAATTTTCCATATCCAAATCTGTTGATCAAAATGAGCCACTATACATTTCATTAAAAATATAAAGGTTCTCTACAGGCAAATTTAAAGGCATGTGGTGGCATCTGCCATGGAAGTGAGTCTAATTAATGTGCTCCATATGGTATATGATGTGCTATGACACAACTCTTAAAGGATGTTGTGTGTACCTAACTAGCCAAGAGAAAATAGCACAAAACAAGTGCTGAAACTGACAGTTTCAGTGTAACAACAGTGAGCAGCTTTGTGACTCCCATGTGAAAATGCTTTCACATCAAAAGATGCATAACTGAGATGCCCATTAATGTGTGTGAAATATGCTCTAGTTTCTGTAAACCTATAACAACAACAACAACAGTAACAAACCTAGCTGGAATTCTGTTGAACTCTCTCTATGATATAAAGTAACTGACAACTTCTATTTAATCTCTATACTACATAAATTCTTTCCTTATTTTGAAGGCTCATAAATCAAAATACTTAGATCTATAGGAACAAAACTGTCATAAACTAGAATATACTTGTGTTTTGCATGCGTTAACAATACTTTTTAGTTCCATGTTATTGAACAAAACTGAAATTTGCCCTTCAAAACAGAGATAAATCCAGTTAAGAGGGCAATATCATGGTCTTTCCAATTACAACAGCAGGCAGGTAGTAAGAACAGTTGGTACTGATTATTTTGTGAGTGGTGTAATTTGGAGTACAAATCGAAGGGGAATTTCCTATTGATTGTTGAGGTTCTACAGATTCTCATATTTGCTAGTGACAGAGTGGAAATATGATTCATAGTCACTCAGAAAAGCTTGGGTCCAACTATCCCCACAGGAAGGAAAAAAAAAAAAAGCCCAGCACATGAAGAAAAATTTTTTTGTCTAGGACCTCGACTCTAGGTTATGATATGCAGTTGGTTTGACAACCAGTAGTGCCAATCCATGGAGCTAGAAATAAGCAGAAAGAGGAGAGTGGTCTGGTTTTCCTTTAAGAAGCTACAGGGTTCTTTTTATTATCCCAAGCTTCTACTTCAGACAAAGGTCCATCATTTTAGAATCAATATTTTTCTGACAATATTGTGTGGCTGAAGGTCGTGGAATGCAAGTCTCTAAAGATCTGAAGTTGAGGATTACCTGTATGGCAATAGAAAAGCACAGAATGGACTGCAGTATTTTTAAAATAAAGGACTATAGCTATAAATAGATCTCTCCTAATAAAGATCTAGACTTCTAGATTGTTCTCCCTCTTCTCTTTGCCAGTGCTCATATATTTACTTCTCCTACATAGGATGAAGTCTTTTGTGTTTCATTTATTATTTCCATAAGACTCATATTCTCCTGATCACTACTTAACCTCTAACCCACTGACCTATCACTGGCAACATCTTCACCCCTATGATCTCTTCTGACTATCGAGTTCATCCCCAGAACTTCTATTTGTGAGAGCATCTGTGACAGTCCCACTCACTCCAAACCTGGTTTAGCTCATGACTCTTTAGACTACTTTTGAACCTTGAACTTCCTTCACCCAATTTTCAGCTCCATTTTATGTGTTGTCTTCCCTCATTAGAACATAAATTGCTTGAGGGCAAGGCTTATCTTTTTGCCTGTATTTATCTTCACTGTGCCTAGTATATAGTAAGTGCTTAATAAATGCTCTACCTACCTACCCAGCTACCTATCCACCGAGTACCGAGGTTTACAAAAAAGGTTATTTTGATTGGAATTTTTCCTATTTTTAATCTCATTTGGAAGAAAAGCTAAGTTCAAAAGAAATTGGCTGCTGCTTCATTATGATTGCTTCAAATTTATTTATGATAGAGCATGAAGTGATTCCTGGGAATAGTAATCTAAAATAAAATACATTATTACTACTATTAATAATTGTAGTCACTAATTGCTATGAGAACTTCTGTTGGCATCCTTCCATATTGCAAAAATACCTAATAAACTACTATAAATAGATTTATGTAGTATCCTCGAAGCCATATGGGAACTTTGAAAGTTTAGAGGGTGGGAAATTGAAAGCATAGGATTTAGACTTTTTTCCTGTCCTTTTTCTCTTGGTAAAATTCTTATTTTAAGCCTATAATCATAAATAACTCTCAATCATTTGAGAATTGGCATTTTTGGACATTTAATTTTTAGCATAATAGGAGATCATATAGGTATTACCAGTTCCATTTTTGAAATATCTTTTATAATATTTTTTTCTTAAAATGATAAAATATTTCTCCACTAAAGCGCTATTCTGGTGCTTTTTTATGGTGTGGAGGTGATACTAGGTTCTCAGAACATTTTTCAGCAGGATCAATCAGTCAATCAACAATCAATGAGTATTTGTTAAATGCCAACTTAGTGCCAAGCATTGTGATAGGTTGCAGAGATTTAAGTACAATGAAAGGATGCAAGCTACCCCACTGAAAAGGCTTTGCATATCTCTCATCAGAGGACCAACCGATTTAAGCATGGAAAAACATCACCAAAAGAATGGTCATCAGTTCACGAGTATTGTAGCAATGACAAGTTACTATGAAGAAATCATAGGAGGCCTTGGGATGGAGGTAAAGGAATGCTAAACTAGGAGACAGGCAAAATTTGGTCAAAATTCCATCTTTGCCACTAATGGTATTACACTAATGCAGAGGTGGTGAACCTATGTCCTTGAGGCCACACGTGGCCCCCTAGGTCCTCAAGTGCAGCCCTTTGATGGAATCCAAACTTCACAGAATGTTCAAAAGGCTGCGCTTGAGGACCTAGGAGGCCACACGTGGCCTCGAGGCAGCAGGTTCCCCACCCCTGTACTAGACAAATCACCTGATTTTTTGGCTCTGTTTATTCACAGTAAAATGAGGAAGTTAGACTTAAGGACCTCTAGGGTCCTTTCCATCGCTACCATTCTATGTTTCTAGATGATTGTATAAAGTAACATTGTCCAAAAGTAAAGATATTGTCCAAAGTAAAGATGACTTTCTCGTATTCCTACCTGAGGGCACAGGAAGAGAATCACTATTTGACCTATGAAAGTTCATTCCAAAACCTAAGGAATAGATGGGAAAGGAGGGCAAGCACTATCCTAGAGTTGTTTATATTAAGTCTAGTTTTGGAATTCGCAAAGGACCATGCATCTAAGTCTGTGATGTTTACAGAATAGAATTATACATTTGACACAAATGCACAAAAATTTGAAAATTTCAATATAGATTTACTCTTTACAACATACATTGTGATAGTTAGTCCAAAAAGATTATTTGATGAATCTAGCTAGCATGCCTTATAAAGACAACTCAGAACACAGTACATTCTTCAATATTTTCAAAGCAATACAGATTTGTGACTGTTAATGGAACTCATCACAACATTTCACTGAATCAATTTTTCCAATGTTACTTTAAATTAGGTTAAATAAGACATTACTGTACTCAAAATATATGATTAGGAATTCTCTTTAATTTGGTGGAATTCCAATAGCCGTCCTGAAATTCTAACTGTAAATATTTGTTTCACTGAAAAACATTCCCAAGCAAAAACATTTATATACTTCATTTACTGACATATGGCAACGTTATGGTGGGAAGAGCACTGGAATGTGAGTCAAAAAAGAATTGGCTCTGAGTTTCTCATGTGACACTAGCTTTGTGACCATGGGCAAAGTATTTTGCTTCTCCAAGCCTCATCTATAAAATATAGGCCGGTGAGTTTGATTTTAATTCCTAATAAAATTATAGATAATATTATCAAAATGGACATCTGGAGCAAGAGGAAAGAATGTTTTCATTAATTGGTTATGCCGAACCAAACTCCATTTCCTTTTTTGACAGTGATACTCAACTAATATAAAAAAGAAATGCTCTAGATATCATTTATGCAATTTTTGTCAAAGCATTTAACAAAGCATTTTATGCTATTTCTTTGGACAAGATGGAAATATATAGTCAGGATGAATTCATAGTTACACTAACTGAGAATTAATTGAATGTCCAAACTCGAAGAGCGGCCATTAATTGTTCAATGTCAGCTTGGAAAGAGATACTTAATGGAGGCCCCAGGAATCTGTACTTGGCCCTGTGCTATTAAAAATTGTGATGAATGACTTGAAAAAGACTTAGCTCTTCTCAGAAATGCAATGATCTGAGACAATTCATACAGACTCATGATGAAAATGTTATCCACATCCAGAGAAAGAATTATGGAGTCTGAATGCAGATCGAAGCATACTAATTTCTCTTTATTCTTTATTTCTCATAGTGTTTTCCTTAGGTTCTGATTCTTCTTTACAACATGACTAACATGGAAATATGTTTAATATAGGCTATATCAGATTGCATGCCACCTTGGGGAGGGGGGAAGGGGAAGAAAATTTAGAACTCAAAATCTCATAAAAGTAAATTTTGAAAATTAAAAATAAATAAATATATTTTTAAAAAGGAAAAAAACTTTCTTACAGAGATATTTAAAGTGAAATAGGCTACCATGGGAGGTATCAGATTTTCCCTCACTAGAGGGCTTCAAGCAAAGGCTGGATGACCACTTGTTGAGATTATGATAAAGGGGATTCTTACATGTTTTGGACTAGATGGCCTCTGAGCTCCCTTCCAAGTCTTAGATTTTTATGATTATGTGAAAATTTTACTGGACCTAGGCAATATTCAATAGATGAAATCTTAAATGGTAGCTGTATGAATAGGAAAAGAGCCTAGCTCAACATGATCCATTCTCTTCTTTGCATTTACAAAGGTAGCTCCATGCCCTCCCCATAATGAATGGGAAAAATATTCCATGATACTTTCTAGACATGGGATATGCAGCAAGGAAACAAATATTCCTCTCCACCAACACTCACTTCTGCCTGACAAGTTCCTCTTTACCCAGCGCTAAATGTTTGTACCACAGCTGACAATAATGATTCAAGTCAAGCAGTGTTACAGAATGAAAGTAGGTGCCATACAGAAGATAACAAAAGTTTCTTTTTGTCTCCTACTGAAATTGTATAGCATTACATTTTCTAAGGTTTATACTAGATATAAATAAGACATTAGGAGAAATGTTTTATTTTTATAGATCACAATGGATTTTGGCCAAATTATTATGAAATCGTTTTGGAAGAGAATTGTGTTAAATATTGGGAAGTTGGTCAGTCATTTTTATATTTCACAGCATATTTCTGCTTAAGAAGAACTCAGTGAGATAAAGACTTAAATGCTTAATGGCTATGCTCTATGATCTCTTACCCAAACTAGAATGCACACCTACCACTTTGTGGAACATTGGCTGATTATGTTTGTAGAGATTAAATCTAACTGAAAGTGTATTCTTTCTTCCTGTGGAAATATACAGGTGAAGCATAAGATGTGTCATCACTGTACATATCAGTATCTCAAGGTAGCAACTAAAAAAACCTGGAAGTGATAACTAAATGATATCCCTTGAAAAGAAACCAAGGATCAATTTTTCCCTGAAAAGTTTGCTGCAAGGTACATAGAATATTTTAAATATATTTAAGAATGGTGAACTAATTCATGGCTTCAGAGAGGATTGGGATCCTTACTGGATCCTTAGTGGATCGTTTAAATTAACTTGCCTATCCTTCAAAACTTTTATTTCTTCCTTCAAATATCTTAGTTAGTAGTTAATAATGTAAAAAGGGCATTTGTAAGGGACTAATTTGTGTAACGATCATGAATGTAGCAAGTAGCTTGGAAAATGCAAAGCGGGGGACGTGAACACAGTTTCACTTCCAGAGGGAAGGTGCTAGTGTCTAACTATTCTGGTTCAGTCTTTGTTATTGTTCAGTCATTTTTCAGTCATGTCTGACTCTACATGACCCTGTTTGGGGTTTTCTTGGCCAAAATACTGGAGTGCTTTGCCATTTCCTTTTCCAGCTCATTCTTAGAGATGAGGAACTGAAGCAAACAGGGTTAAGTGACTTGCCCAGGATTACACAGCTCGTAAGTGTCTCAGGCCAAATTTGAACTCAGAAAGATAGTCTTCTTGACTCCAGGACCAATGTTCTATTCACTGTACCTACTAGCTGCCCCACTCTTTTTAGAAGGGCATTGATAGGAAATGGGTAAAAAATAGTTGAGAGCACTATGTTCCATATAATAGTCTTTAGGCTCAGGTATTGGACAAAGTTGACCAAAAAAGGCCTGAATTCAAATCCTAGTTATAACATCTAACTAACTGAGTGACCCCGGGCAAGTCACTTAACCTTTCTCAACTTCAATTTCCTCATCTCTAAAACAGGGATAGTAATAGCACCTAACTCACAAGGTTGTTGTGAGGATCAAATGATGTTACATGTAAGGTGTTTTGCAGACCTTAAAGTGCTATATAAATGCTAGTTATAATAATAATTATTATTATTAATGAGATATTTTGTTAATTGTATCAAAGGATGGATGGGTACTTGGAAGAATTTCTTGATTAAAAAATATATTATAGATAAATGGACCTTTCTTTAATATTTCTTTGCATCAAAGAGCTCAGTGTAGATACTCCTTCCAGCACACAAAGAACAATCTCTCCATGCCTTCCTACCCTGCATAATTCTTTCCAATGCTGTCCAAGAAATTCTTCATAAAAATTTGCCATAAACTATAGCAACACTCTATCATTTTACTATTTTGTGACCACCATTACAACATGGGGGGCCTCTGTTATTGTAGTTTCACTTCATGGCCAGTCCATCTCCTTACAAATGACATGATTGTGAAACATTTTTGAAATTGCCTGATTCCTGCCACATAAATCCTACTGTTATGTTTCATTTCAGCATGAAGGTAACTCTGAATTCTCAAGGGCTGTGCCACCACAGCACAACACCTGGAAGAATTTACCATGCTAGAAGTAGGGCCTGGTAGCATACTCTGTTCTCTGAGAAACGGCCTACCAACGTATGGAGAGTCTCATTATCAGGAGGCTGACTACCAAATGTTGAATTCATTGGCCAGGGGAACCCATAAGGCAGAGAAAAATGCAAAACAACTCTCAGTCCTGTGCAGATCCCTTCCATTTCCATGGTGACAGTAGTAGAGTGGCAGAAAAGGGGGCAAAGGGCCTTAGAAGCACAGTTTTTAAAGAACCTATAAATTTTAATTTAACTGTTGGTACTCAAAATTTCAAATTCTTTCCCAAAGACCAACAAAAAGCCACATTACTTGAATAATCAAACCATCTTGTAATTTACATTCTCACTATAAATGAGGCCAGAAAGTATAAGGAAGTTGCAGCTAAATAGAATAATGGTTTAAGAGGCTAACATTACAGAAAAAAAAATTAGCAAGTGGCAGGGTTTGTTTCATTACGTGCCCAAAGGCAACATAACATCTCATTTGATGGGACAGTTGGTCATCTCATTTGATAACGTTCATGATAAACAAAAGCAAAAAGATTACCATAAAAAGAATTGGGACTTTTACAAGCATACCAACTGCTAAGTATGGAATAAAGAAATTTCATGAAGTACTAGTTAAGAGCCTCAAAACTAAGTCAATATAAATTATGATACTGAGTCATTGGAGAGAATGGTGAGAAATTTTAGAAAGTATGTTTCCGGATTTAAAAAAGTGAACAAGACCAAAGCTTTATAGAAACATAAAAGCATCACAGAAGTCTCACAAAGACTTTCTTCAAAAAGAAATGTAAAAGGTGCAGGATTGTCATAAACAATGACAACTATTAAGATAGGGGGTAACTTCTGAATTCTCTACCAGTATGCAGTCAGACACTGATTTGTTAGAACAGAATCAAAATTAACACCAAACGAGGATAAAAGATAAAGATAAGAATATGGGGGGAATGGAAAATGGATAAAGGAAAAGACATTGGCAAATACTATCACCATTTCCTAAGGAAATTTAACTGATTGTAACATAGTCACCACAAGGAGGCAACAAGAGTGCAGAAACCAGATTAGCCAGTAAATCCTTTATCCTCTTGGTTAATAGAGAGACAAGACAGCCAAAAACAAAATTAGTATATAAGAAAAATTCATTTCCAACACCCTATGGATGGAAAAGACTATGGAAATAAAGCACACTAATATATTTCTGGCGCTGTGAAAAGACAGAACAACTCTGGAAAGAAATTTGGAATTATGCTAAGTCACTAAAATGTCCAAATTCTCTGACCTAAAGATCTCACTGCTAAGTATACACCCCATGGACACCAAAGTCAGAAAGGTCCCCTTAATACACCAAATATTTATAGTAGCACTTTTTACAGTAGCAAAAAAATGGGGAGAAAATAGATACCCATCCATAGGGAAATAGCTGTAATAAAAAAGTATAGGACAGGAATGTAGTGGAATATTACTATGCTTTAAGAAAATATGAGGATGACAAATACAGAGAAGCACAGAAGATATAAAAATTGACCCTACGTGATATAAACAGTGCAGTGAAAATGAGAGTCACAATGACTGCATCAGTGTGAATGGATAGAACAAAAAATAACCCTAAATCCTGTGAAATTATGATACCCAAGCTTGGTCTTGAGAAAGGGATGAGAAAACTGGCCTCCCTGTCTTTTTTTTTGCATAAGATGCAATAAAGACTGTGACTCAGTGGATGGGTTGGTTAAGTTTTACTGAACTGTTGGTTTTCTGCCTTCCTTGTTAAAGGGAATGACTTTTTGAGTAGAGGAGGGGGAAAGTACATATATAAAAATAAAGGTAACATAAAAAGAAATTTTATCAATAAATTTAAAACCTTTTGGATGATGGTGGAATGTGAATGAGGGGGAGGAAAACTGATACCAGACTAGCCTCATAACACATTAAGAAATAGAAGAGAAAAAAAGGAATTTGCACAAATCTTAGCATGTGGATCAATTAAACAATATCAACAAATGATCATTTGAAGATGAAACTGGTAAAAGAACAAACATCCTCTGTCATCCCAAAATGGAAAAGGTCTTTCAGCCTTCATATAATAAACTATTTCTTCATCAATGATAGTATACTCTTTTGATGTGATAATGTGAGGAGGTGGAAATGGCATTGCAGAAGACTAAAAGTGCTACAAGACCAGACTGAGTAAGCATAGATTAATCCATCTGAGAGAGGATACACTTTAGGGATTGAGGCATTAATTCTGAAGATCTTTGAAAACAGGAAAATACCAAGGAATTGGGGGCAAATAATGAGTAGCACCTCTGCTGAAAGAGAAGGGGCACAATGTACTTACCTCTCAGAGCTGGTCCCAGAGCTAGGAAGACCTGGGTTCAGTTCCAGCTTCAGTCACAAACTGGCTGCATGACCCTGTTAATCACTTAACTTTTAGTGCTCTAGTTAGCTGAGACTCTAAGTTTCAGAGAATGTTCTGACCTGTATTGATAGAGTTTCTTCTTCAAGGATTTCCCTGTACCAATGATATCACAGGTCTAATCCTTATCTCTATCCCTATCCTCATCCCTATCAAACAACAAGAGTAATCAATAGGATGTCAATAACTATAAATTCATACAATTACTTTCTTGTTGTTATCTTTATAAGAATCATCTATATTGAAGGTATCCTTGATGATAATGAGAAAAGAAAAGGTGGGCATATAACTTTGAAATAACACAACTGATTGAAAATTACAAAGAATATAAAGTCTCACTATGCTTATTTTTTGCTTACTAAAAGTCATTTTATTCAGGAGAATAAAATGCAGTCTTCAAATTTGCCCTCCAGCAAATTATCTTCAAATTACAAGTAAATGTCATACAAGATTCCTTGATGCATATAACTACAGAGATACTTGTTTCAACAAGTTTGTCATTAATATCAAGCTGGTATCTTGGTAGATGCTTGTCAAAGGCTTTCACTTCAAATATGGGGTATGTTCTGGGCAAAGTCCAAATGAAAAAAGGTCTTTTAAAATGTTGAGATGCTCCAGATACTTTTGTTTACATATTGAATTATGGCCATTGCATCAAGCCCTGGAATATTACAAAGTCTCTGTAACAACCAGTCCCAAAGAGTTCAGCCTAATAATTAATAAAGAATGCCCAGTGGTGAGTATGGGATTTATAACTGGACATAGAGATATTGGGCTACTCTTGTCAGTATATCTATTTTATGAATATGTAATGAGTAGGTCCCAGAATCGAACAAAAAGAAAATGGCCTTCAACTGCATTTGCACAACTACATAGTGGTTATAAGGATTTCTTGAGTTTTCTTGAAAGAAAAAAAGTATTCTAGAGATTTTATAAAGCTACAGGTCATGGAACCCTTTAATCTGAAAATTTTAAAAATTGTCAGTGACCCAAAGGTCAATGCAGAGGTATATGGTGGAAATAAATAGCCTATTAACAATGATGACCTAAATGCAAGAAGTGCTATAAAAGAAATTTTCCAGATGTGTGATCAGAAAAATGGTGCCTGGAATGTAATGCAAACAAGGTAAATAGGTGAACAGCTTAAGTGCTGTACAGATAAGCTCATAATCTTAAAAGACATAGAGAAAGACTCCTACCATGTTTAGTGGCTTCTCTAAGGTATACAGAATGACTAGTCATGCAGGGATTGTAACCACTACCATTAGGAGATGTACCCACTTTAAAGAAATTACATATCTTTTGAAGAATTGTTTCCCCCTTGATTTCTTATAGCACTATGACTCCCAATAATTTTGTTTTGAGTAAAAATAATTGATTAAAAAGTCTCACAATATTCTTGATTTTTTGGTTTATGTTTATCTTGGTGGTATTCTGATTTTTTTAGTCTAATGCTGCATCAGATGAAATAATTTACCAAATAAATTATAATTATCTAAAAGTGTAAGTCCATAAAAAAGAACAACATATTATCCTACTGAAATTACATCTAGAATTTCTCTGAGTTTGAAATCAATTTCTAAATGTTTATTTTAAAAACAAAAACAGCTTTTATTTTTTCAGGTTATGGTCTTGATGTCCTCTGGTAATGTTCATTTTTAATGCTTATCGATTATTTATAAACAGTGTTATATTTTAGATAAACACAACAGAATTGTATCTTTTTATCTAAAAGGGCCCAAACTGAACAGTTTCTTTATGTTCTTTCACCTCAAGTGCTGGATGTATACCTGTTATTTTGCAGGGTGAGAAAGCAGGAAGTGTTTATGCAAAGAAAGGAAGTATGAAAAAGACTGGAAATGGGATCATAGGATATTTCAACACTCATAACAAATGTGGCTTTATCGCTAAAGGAAAGTTACACGTTCCTGGAGGTAAAATTGAGCTGCCTGTTTCCTTTGCTAACTATATAGCCAGCGAGAGAAATGTCAAATCTGGACTTGGTCCTAGCGCATAAGCCAGACATAATAAATAAGGTTAAAGTTGGGCATATTTCACAATTATGTCTCTGTTTTATATTCAGGTATTTCAGCCCATCAACAGGATTTTCATATGTTAAAATGGAATTTTAAGGAATGAACCTGTAAGATGAACAGATCAGTGAAAACAAGTAGCGCCTCACATTTAGCAATTATTCTCATTGGAAGTCTGAACAAACACATGATGTAATAGACTAGAGAAAAGTTATTAAGCTCATATCAATATGTATTACTATGGAGGCCTACTAGAGCTACATCCAAGCACATCATCAGATAACTGTTATCTCGACAGACTGTTTTTAAAAGATCAGGCCTCAGTCAAACAACCATTCGATACAGCAAAAAATAAAACTGAGCTTGATTTTTGATGGAATTTGATGGAATCCATTAGTATTTTTATTACACTGTCAGTTATTAAAACAATCAATCCTAAGTGAGGTATAAGTGTATATGAGCATGTGTATATGAGGGCTAAATTTTTTCGTCTTGAACAATCATTTGTGTTAAGGCACTTTACATATATTATCTCACAGATGTATATAGATACATACAAACATGCGTATATGTACATATTATATTGTTTTTCATCTTAAATGTGCCAGACTCCTCTACTTCAACACATTCCACTCAGAGTTCCTCTGAAAATGTGCTACATGTTGATAGAGTTAAAAGCAAATGGCCAGGTAAATTAGTTACCCCTATTTATTTGAAGAAATGTAATCATAATCCATACCTAGAAACAGAGGAATAGACTAAATGGATTTTTCTTTGGAGAAAAATTGTAGCTGAGCTTTACAGTCCTAAAGCTATGAGTATTTCAGATCCAAGGGATAGTAGAGGTTATCTAATCCAACTGCACAATTTACAAATAAAACTGAGAAGGCCCAGAGGTGTGAAGAGATTTGCCCAAAGTTAGCTATATAGTTAATTGATCATTGAGCTGGGACTAGAACCCAGCTCTCCTGGCTTCCATCTTGGTGCTCTTCCCCCTACATCATGCGGTTTCTCCTGCCACAGGCTCTGCTTCTTGGCAGTTTCCTACTCTTGAAAGATCCCATTACCATATGTAGATATGTAGACATGTGTGTTACCCAACACACAAATATATAGATATAAATATATACAAATCTTTATTTAAAGAAAGCATCATGCAAAAGAAATAATAATAATAGCAATGAAGATAATGCTAAAAAGGAAGCATATTTCTGCACCTTGAGAAAAGTGTTAAGGTTTCTGCAAATAACACTCTTTTAGAAGTCACAGAAGAACTAGCTGATGTGTTGATTAGTTGATATGTTGATTAATTTTGCTGTACTAATTTTTTTCTCTTTCTTTTTTAAACTTTTTTATTATGTGGGTTGGCTCATTGAAAGGAAAGGAACTGGCATTTATCTAGCACCTACCATGTGCCAGATACTGTTAAATGCTTTTACAAATATTACCTCATTCAATCATCACAACAACCCTGTGTGTAGGTGCTATTATTATTATTATTATTTCCATTTTATAGTTGAGGAAACTGAGGCAAACAGCAGTGACTTGCTCAAGGCTATACAGCTAGCAAATGTCTGAAGTTGCGTCTGAACTCTGGTCTTCCTGATTCTAGGAGCAGTGTTCTATCTATCCACTCTACCATCTGCTTACACAAAAGTAAAAGGTATCAACAAAAATTTAAAATTGTTTTAAAGAAAGCAAACATGAGACCACTAGTAAATTCAAACCAAAAACATTATACAAACACCAAAAGATTTTCTAGTCTATGAATTGGCAATTTTTTTCAAGGGGAAGGGAGGGAAATAGAGGATACAGAGAAGTCAAATAATTATTAAAAGAGCGAGATTGAAAACAGGATGTTTGAAGTGAAGCCAGAGAATAAAGGGGAAAGGAAAGGGGGAAATGACAAAGGGATGAGATGGAGATAAGAGAAAATTGGAATGGCAAAGCCAAATGGAGAGAAAAAAGAAAAAGCAGTGATACACGTAAGGAGGGGAGAAATGATGAGATGACAGAGGAAGGAAAGGAAAAGGTAAATAAAGGAGAAAAGAGGAAAATCTGAAGGAAAAATGTTCAATATTGGAATGATAAGGGTGAGGGAAGGTGTAGAGGGAGAAAAAGAGACATGTAGGAGGGAGAAAAGGGAGAAGGGAAGAGGATGACAATAGAAGAATGTGGGAGAGGAATCACAGGATGAGTAAGTAGGTCTTAAAGTGAATGCCTCAGCTAGAGGCAAATGGCTAAACTGCTTTTGTGCTCTCCTTTAATAAACTTGGTTGTAAAAATCATTCTAAAAAAGGGTCCCACAGACTTTGCCAGACTACCAAGAAGGTCCAGGACACACACAAAGATGTTAAGAACTTCTGTTTTATATTTTAAAACTATCTGATTACTTTGCCTCTGTCCAACACCTAGTCCTATATCTGGTATACTTATAATAAATGTTTAGTGACTCACTGACTTTGAGAGATCGTTTCCATTGTACCATGAGGCATAAAGGCTATATTTGGAATCAATTATTTCATTGTTCTGAGTCTTTCCTTATCACCAGCAGTACTTTTGCCCAACCTCCCTCTGCCAAAAAAAAAAAGAAAGAAAAAAAATCCAGATTTATATTCTACTTGGGTCATAGTGGAAATAATAAATAATGAGAAATGGACCCAAAAAAAAGGTTACTAAAAATAACTGGGAATAGCAGAGTTCACCACTTTGTATAGCTCTTTAATTGTTTTTGTCAAGTCTTCAGATGATTTGCTCCAATTAGACAGGCCAGTAGCACACCAAAGTGGAAACTATTCTCTGCCTTGCACGCTGTTGCTATCACTAAGAATACCATGGACAAATCACTTAATTTCTCCGAGTTTGTTTCCTCATCTATAAGATATAGAAACTAGTTTAGAAAGCCTCTGAGTTCCCTTCCAGCTCTACATCTATCATCCTATCACCTAATGAATTATCTACAACTCATAGACTATTTGCTAAGAGCCAAGATGGACTTATACACTTGACAAACTAGTGATTTGACCATCTACATTGAGTTAAAAACTCAATTCCAATTTGTAGAATATATTATTTATATAATAAGATAATAGTTACCCTGCTGCTTCATACATTTTTTAAAATGTGGATAATCTATTGAGCTTTCTTCCCCCACTTCTTTTCATTTGTTTGTTTTAGTGTAGTATAGATTCAGTCCATTATAGACATTCTAAATATATATCAAGAAAATCTTCCATACCCATGCATTCTGTCTTCCTTTTTTAACTCTCAGGCAGGGAGTTAATATATTTTCCTATCACATTTGACTATAATATTTTAAAATATATACGTATGTGTGCATGTATGTATGTGTGTGCGCATGTGTGTTTTATGTATGTGTGTGTCCTGGATTCAAGTGCTGCTTCAGAAATATACTAACTATATGATAATGAATGACTCATTTTACCTTTTAACACCCAAGGCAATACCTTAAGACTATAAGTTATAGATCAGATGCCTATCTGAATCAGTGGACAAAAAATCTGTAGTAGCAGTTCCTATACTGCTGAAATCTAAGATGTGGAAATGAATAAAGAATACATACACATATGCTGGGATATAAATATATATGTATCTATATATAATTTCTACTTCTTCAATCCTCTGATCTTTTAAAAATAGTGATCTTATTTGCCTACACAATATATATTTGTCTATCTATACCTATAAGTAACTTATACGTACACACATTTTGTATTTATATAAATACGTGTAATAGTATGTAGTGGTATTATAAAATATTAAATATAATAATATTTGATGTTTTATAAATAGTGAAAATCACTCTACTTTTAGACGTCCCAAAGAATTAAAAAGTAGAAACCATTTTATTTAGTGAGAAATATTTAAGGTATTATTGATTTTATTTACAATTGTAGAAATTTGAAGTAAAGTGCTCAGTTCTTAGATTGTATGTGAAGACAAGAATAGGTTACAAAAAATAGCTTTGCACAAAAAGATTAATTCTAACATAATCTGCGACACATCCAAGGAAAGAATTACAACCAAGAACTGACAATGTTATCAGGTATAAGTTTTCTGGTAGCATTTAGAAAATTCATGAAGGTTGATCAATCTCAAAAATTTTTAATGGAAGGGAAATATTTCCTTTTGAATAAAACAAATTTGAAAAAAATCAGACAAACATTGAATTGAAATATTTGTTGCAAAACTGTCACCTTTATCATTAGCAAAAGGAATTCAATATAGATTTCAAATAACTATATTTGCTAGAAATCTCTAAATATTACTACACCAATATTCCTTTTTTATTTCTCTATATTTAAAAAGGATGCAAAAAAAACTAAACAGTAAAAATTATAGAATGAGATAAAGTTTCACAAAATTGGTGAACTGACAAAAGGAACCATTTCTAATAAACGACTGCCATAACTAATGAAAGAATTTCCATTTAAAGGCAGTGTTTCATATTATAATTCTGAAGGTATGATTAACCAGTTTACAACTGGAATTGGAAATCACAAGGAGAATATAAATTATACAATGTAATATTTATATCTTTTAAGTGATGAGCTTGGAGAAAATCAGTTAAGGATATTTGAAAAAAATTTCAAGAAATAAGATGAAATATGTAGCAAATAGAGTAGAATTCCTAAAAAGTATTCATCTTTCATAGTCACATACTATCAAAACGGAGCTGTGAGTCATTTGCAGAATTTATTTGACAAATTATTTGGGAGGTTTAAACGTGCTGTTTTCAGAAATTGGATATGCTGTAGTCATATAATGAACTAATTAATCCATGACCTGATCAATAAGAGGGTTAATTTATTAATTGTATATTATTCTAGCTTAAATAACTATGTCTTTCCATCAGAAAAAAAAAATGAAAGTCCAAGTATACATCTTTAGAAATTAGACCAATAGTATTTAACATTACTGTATGTTAAAGGCTCTCTATCTAGCATTACCTTTGCCTCTGACTCTTAGCAACCAGTTGATTCTAGAGTATTTGTATAGGTGAAAATAACAACTTATAAAAGAGAAGAATATTAAATTCCTCCCTCTTTTAGTTTAAATGACATTTTAGAGATGGGAAATTCATCTTCTTTTCCTATATGTAAAATATTATATAGATTATATGTAAACCCACATATACATACACATATATGTTAATGTACCCCTTCCTTCTTCACAAACCTGCACCTTTATCTGTGTAGAGAACTCACAGTGTGGAATTTCCCTCCACAGATCAGTAACTCAACTGTAAGGGATACTGAGAAAGATTAAGTGACTTACTCATGCTTACCCAGCTAGTATGTGTCAGAGCAGAACTTGAAACAGGTCTTCCTTACTCCAAGGTCAGTCATCTGTCCACTACCCCATGTCACCCTTATAATTGGATTAAAAATGGAATAAAATTTCCTTGGAAATAACTGTGGCAATAGTTGTATCATTAAGCATGCACAATGTAACCCTAGTCTGAAACATATGATGTTGTCAGGATTCAGTTATACTATGGGGGGGACAAAACCCAAAACATGTATGCCATGTACACAGTGGTAGATACAGAATCTCTCTCACTGTAACATGTTAAGCCTTCTAAGACGAGTGTTGCAACAAGGTTTAGTGTATTTGGAAATTAGACAAAACTGTCATTAAAAAAATGCAAAGTGGAATCTCTCATCAGTACCTCTTTAGCATCTAACAGTCTTTTTTTCTTTGACTGAATTCAACTCAACAAGCATTTATGAAATGCTTACTATGTTGTATGTCTGGTCCTTTCTTTATCACAGTTACTGAGTAAAGCCATATTTATGAGTAGGCAGAGCAGGCTGTTACCCATTTTCATGATTTCAGAAAGGCCAACGGTATCTCCTACAATCTCAATATACCTTCCCCATTAACTCAACAATCTAAAACTCAACAATCTAAAATAGAGAACAAAGTCAGAGTCCTAAATAAAACTCTAAACTATAAGTAATCCATAGGAGAGGCAATTGATTTCAATTCACCTTGAGTATAAATGAATTCTATTAGAAGCCTCTTTCCTTAGATTATGCTTGGATGAAAAGGAAATGAAGGGACAGAGAGTGTGACAGAAGAGAAATAAGTAGTTAACATGAAGAGAAATAAAAACATACTAGAAGCAACAAAAGCAACCTTCATCTACTTCAACAATTTTGCATAGGAATGTCCCTAACTGAGAGATGAAATACTACATGGAACCAAAGTGATGGCAGCAGCCAAACTTCTATTTCCTATTGCATCCATTATCAATAAAAATGCTATGGTGATTGGAGTGAAGGGACGGGATGGTGAAAGAAATATGGCAACAATGTAAGATATTTTTTAAAAAAGGAAGCTAATGGAATTGGGGCAAGAAAGGTGTTCTGGAATGGTTGCTTTTGTCGTATTTTAACCATTCTATCTCAACATACTATTTGCCAAACAATCTTCCTGAAGATGTTCTACCTATTGCTACTAACAGAGAGGCAATGAGGTTCAGTGGATAGATAACTGCTCTCAGATTCATGACACACATTGGTTGTGTGATCCTGGGGAAGTAATTTAAGATTTCGGGGTGACCAGACAACTCTAAGCCTCTAAGTTTGAAAGCAGTTAACCAGTTTGCATTGATAGAGGGAATTTCCCCACTGGGTTCTCCCTACACAGATAAAACCACAGGTCCAGAAAAACAAGTACAATAAAAATACTAACAAAAACGCAGTATAGGGTTGCAAAAAGGAATGCTAGATTGGGAGTCAGAAGACCTGAGTTCCAACCATGTCTATCTCTGTCACTTAGTATGTATGTGATGTTACAAAGCAAGTCATTTACCCAATCTAAGCTTCGTTTTCTTCACCTCCAAAATAGGGTTGAACTAGATAACCATTAAGACCCATTCTAGCTCTGATCTATGGTCCTACATATTGTCATATATTGTCACATTAATGTGACAAAAGCATAAAGTGTTGGATTTGGTATAGATAGGTTGAGAGGGAATACTGATATCCTTGAAATAAGAAAAAGAGCTCAATGAAACTCTTTATAGCTACATTCATTATTAGGCAATGAGGTACAAATGCTGGGAAGAGGTAGGTAGGGTTTAAAATTGTGAAGTCCTAAAATTTCTCTAGCTGCTCAAGTCTCATTTATCTTTTGGTCAAAAATAATTTAATAGGATTTTTAAAATCAATACCATAAGCCTCAATGAAACATGAGCTTCTATGTATTTTCTCATGGCTATTTTTCTTCCTTTTAAAACCCTTAGATATGTCATATGCCATAGGTTTCAAGAGGTGGATTTAGGTACCACTGTCATGAAGATCTTGAAAAAAGCAAGTTTGGACCACATCACCTTTACTCCACCTCCTTTTTTAGTTAAATAACTTCAGCTTAGCTTTAATCAGTCGTCCAAAGGTAGTTTTCCCCATTACAAATGCTACATTTTAAAGGTTTTATACATTTAGAAATAGGTCAATATGAAAATTTAGAAAATGGTCTCTTGGCTTCAAGAGGACTTTGGTTGGGAGAGGGTGGGGCTACCCTCTATTAGCTATCATATGATTCAATTGTTTGGGGAACAAAAATGTATCTGTTGCCTCTTTTCCAAATTTCTTTCATGTACACATCATTTTTAATGACTTAGAAAATAAGTTTACTTATTAGACTTATTAGTAATCAGTTCCAGAATCCTAAAAGAAAATCATCTTTATCTAAATACAATTCAAATGATAAGCTGTTCTCAAACTCTATCTACACCAATTCAATATTTTGCAATCCTTCATAATGAAATGACCTTAATTAGGTGATTGGAAATTAAACCATTGAGAAAATTTCCCAGCAATAAGGACGGACGTGTGTCAATTCAGCTGTGTTCCAAAATGTCACACTTCAAGTATTCAACTCCATTCTAACCCTTTGCCTGTGCTTAGCTCCATTCCACACAGGGTATCAAGGGTATCAGCCTAAACCTGAAATTGGCTAAACTAGAGTTACAAAAGAGAGGCAGATAATATTTTCATTAAGGTTCTCTATGTACCAGGCTCCAAGTTTCCAAAAGCCCTAACCCCAAAGAAAAAAAGAAAAGGAGAACTGATGGAAAATATCAATGATATGAAGCATTGAAAATCAGTCTGCTATATGGTGTAAGACAGTCGTGATAACATTTATCAAATATCACAGTTTCGCTCATTCACATTCTTGTTAAAACAAGAAGTGGGAACAGAGGTTTTACATTTTTGCCAAAGACCTTAGTCCCTTCAATGAGGATGCCAATTCTTCATTTTTTTTTTTTTGCAGAGATAACAATTTGATTTCCCTTTATACTCACTCATTCATTTTTAAATTTGTTGTTGGGACTCAAACCCAGAGCTTTTCTATTACAGACAGCAAGATAAATCGTCCTTTTAGCCAAGCTGTGGTTATATCTGACTTGACACTATCACCTTCCCATGTTGTAGGCAAACACCTCTAAGGGTCTGGCACAAGTCAATCACTCCTTCCTCCACAGTGCCATTGGTTGATCCAATTAAAGTCCATTTAAAGTATTGGTGACCTCTGGATAGAACCAGATAGCAATTGGAGGACATATTTGTCAATGAACAGGCTCCATAAAGGAAAATGAATTTTCAAAAGTCTGAAATTCTATCAAAGAAGCACTGAGCTTCATAGAGAAAGCTACCAACTGTGTGCTCCAGAGAAGTTGTCAAAGCATTGTTTTAAGTATTTTTAAAAGGCTTTTCTTTACACTTGTCATTGTAAAGTTGAAAGGAAGGGTGTTTTCTAAAGGAAAACTCCCAAGGATTTTAATAATTTTTCTTTGTTTATTTGCATATCTATCCCACATGACATCCCCTGTAGTTTATTATCCTGACATTTCAGACATCAAAGTGATATTAAAAACCAAAAGCATAAAGAGGCCTTATCAGAAAACAGTTTCAATCAGATTGGGCACCAGTATTTTCATATCGTTAAAAATCATAATTAAATCAATATAATAGAGTCTGTCAACTACTTGCAGGCTCTATGGGAGTGAAATATTCAAAAGTGTCAGCAGGAGTACAGAAAAAAAGGCAATGTTACTACTTTTTCATTTTACTGAATTCCAGGGCTTAATGCTTTAGAAACAGGTTTAATAAAATTATAAGCATCATGCCTAAATGTTATTTAGTACTATGACAAATAACTGTGATTAGAGAGCATAAAAAATTATTACCCTTAAAATGAAAATTTATATTGTAAAGTACTTAAGCTCCCACCTGGTCTTGGAAACTGTATAGATTCATAACAGGCAATGCTATTAATGGATTAGCCTAAAAACAATATAGGAAACGTCAGAAGAATTGGATTTTTAAAAATCAATCTTTTATTTCTGAAACTGGAAAAAAAAATTTTTTTTGGCCCGAGAAAAGAATAAAGGAGCATTGTCAGAGAAACACAATATCACTAAGCAGCTCTGGGAGGCAGTCAGATTGTATGAATTAGGGTTGGTTGATAGCGAAAGGGAAATATGACGGACCCCTGGCTAGTTCACAGCGGGAACTTTGCACAGAAGCTTGCAGCGCCAGGCATATGCAAACTGATGTGGTTCAGCTTGTCAGCCCTGCTCTATGTAAAACATTAAAAGGCCATGTCAGCAGCCTATTCCTACGGCTACCAAGGGAGACGTTTCCAGGGTGGATGGGAGCTACACAAAGGTCTGGAAGCTAAGTACTGAGGTGAAGCAGACCGCACGCTCCCAGCCATTTAAACAAGCCGGGAGGCAAAAAGCCAGGGAAACCCCGGGAGGGGAGGGAGAGAACAGCTACACTAACTGGCAGAATGACTGGACATTTGGAGTGGAGGACCAGCTGTCTTAATAGAGCTGCAGGGTGAGGAGATAAGGAGCTGTTCTGGTGGTTCTCCCTCTTTGCTACTAATTCCCAGTTCACTACTTTGTTGTCGACTAACTTTGTTCTTTCTCCTTAGATTGAGCTGTGTGCTTTGGGAGTTGGGGGAGGGAACGGAAAGGTGGCAGCTGTCCTTTAAAAAACAAACAAACAAAAACTATTCGGGCAATTACCAGGAAGAAAAACGGGGTGCTGGTCCTAGAACACATAGGATCTGTGAACGTGCGCACGCTGAGGTACCTACCATGGTATTCTTGTCCAGGTACATAGTAGCTTGGGTTTCCCGCAATGTGCAGGGAAATGAGCACTTCTCCCTGCTCCCCATCCCCTTCCAGCTCCCCGTGGTGGGTGCATAGGAAAAAGAAGGGCGAGAAGCGGGGGTAGTAGCCCACGGCCCCCCTCACCCTCAGCATTGCCCCCAGCCACAGCGCCAGGAGGAAAGTCCACTGCTTAGCGAAACTCCGCTCCATGCTGCCGCTGCTGCTCCCGTGACTGCCGGCCCCGCGCGGAGTTCATTCAGTTTGGGAGAGGACAGGAGATGCTGGGATGGAGGCGCCAGGGCAGGGGAAAGGGAAGGAGGCGAGGGGAGGGGGGGGTCGGGGCGAGCCCCCCTCCGGGAAAGTTCAGGCGCTGCCGATGGAAGAGGAGGAGGAGCAGGACAAGGCGGCTGAGATCCGAAGTTTGCGGTCGCTCGTGGGGTTAGTGGGGAAGACTGTCAGCGGACGGCTGCGCCTCGGCTGCCTCCGCGCGGACACCCAGGTCCAGGAGTGGGAAAAGCTCCCGCCTCCTCTCCACACCTTCTTAAAGCCCCGGGCAGCGAGTCCTCCCCCCTGCACCACACGTGTCCCCGGCCCGGCTATGCCCGCCCTCTCTTCCTCCCAGAGCTCGGGGCTCTCGTTCCCTCCCTCTTCAGTCCCTCCCTCTCTCCCTCCCTCCCTCCCTCTCTCAGTGTCTTTCTGGCAACTTGGGAGGAACTGGACCAACGCTCTGCCGGGTTCAGGGGTCCGAGTTTACGGGAGGAGAAGGAGCGGAGTGGTGGAGGGAGGGGCTGGAAAGCAGTGCTGTGCGTGCTACTTAGGGATGGGGTGGGGGGAGTAGATCAGGGAGAAAGAGAAACAGCGCTAGATATGATTATTTATTTTTCCCCAGGTGTCTTGGCAAAAGAAGAGATCATAAAATCCCCTATCCCTTTCAGCTGAAAAGGGGATCGAAGAGGAGGGAAGAGAAAAGAGAAATGGATGTATGCATACACTGGAGACGGGCAGAAAGCTGGTTGGGAGACTCGGGCCCCGCTTCTCTTTCTTTGTCTGTATTGGTTGCTCTTCCTCCCTTCCAGCCTCCCAGCCTCTCCGGCTGTAGCTAAGACTTGGAACCTCAACCTGAGAGGAGACACCTAGAATCTGCTCAGGGTCCAATTGCTTCCTTGCCTTCCAGTCTTCTCACCTCTACTAGCACCTCCACCCCACCCTACTCTGTAGCTCTAGAATCTCGTCTGTATCCAGGTTTAAAATGAGATTAAACAAAGTAGAATTGGCAGCTTCAAGTGTTGCCTGGAAATGATGATTTATGATTCCAGGGTGGAGGGGAAATGTGTGGTTAGGGGAGGATGTAGCTAGGACTCAGCAATGACTCTTCTTTGGACTGAAATTTACTGTTTATTGTTTTTGTTTTTCTTGAGAGAAGGGTGGTGAGATTTTGTTTATGATTATTAGTGTTTATTTTCTTTTAAGTATTATATCAGTTCTGACAAATGTCACTGAAGTGGGGAGTGGGGGTGGGGAGCCCATTCAGGGAAAGGAGCTGGCAACAGTGATTGAAAGGGGTGGTAATGAGCAGCTGAACACGAAGCCGTGGGGAAGTGGAATAATTCATAAAACACGTTTTTAACAGAGGATGGCTGGCAGGAGCACTGACTGCAGTATCAAGAGAGAAGGGTGGGGGGAGCTGAATTGCTAAATGTTAATGCCTCTCCCCACCCCCCATTTGGCTTGCCACCAAACCCATATAAACCCACCACAAAAATTAGTAAATGCTGAAATTGGAAGGGATGCCATACCTAGTAGTGTTTTTTTGAAGTTCAAAAGGCATGATCCATGGGGAGTCTTTTATATTCATCTCATTGCCAAAGGGAAGGGCTTTTTCCTTTCTCATCCCTCCTGCCCAGAACCCTTTGCAGTTAGAAAAATAAAATAAGAAGTAAGCCCATCTTTAACACCTTTTCCATCCTTCAAGCCTCTGTAGTTCACTTCTCATATGTGCAGTTAGATTGATTTCTTGCATCTGATTCCTTTAGCAGCATTTCAATTTTTAAAAATATGTATTTATTAAGTACCTACTATGCGTTAGGCACTGTAACAGACACTAGAGATACAAAAACAAAAGTCACAGCTCCCAAGGACTCTCCATGGGGGAGTAGGATGTAGAAAGGGAGCACACTTACACTCTAACATACATAAAGCATCAAGTAGATAGAAGGTAATTTCTGGGGGATGGAGGCCAGTGAGTCCCTAGCAGCTGAGGGAGAGAACAGAAATCAGGAAAGGTTTCATGGAGGAGACAGCACTTGAGCTGAGCTTTTTCTTAGACTAGACAAACTAGAGCTAAAAGAAACTTACTCCTAATAGTAAACTCATTACAATCTCTTGTCTGGTTCATTGGGCATAAAACCAATGTTATTTTAGGCCGCAGGTAAGAAGCATCTGATTTTTATAAGAGTCCATCTTAATAGACTGTAAAATTGGGGGAGCTTGACACAGGTGTATAAGCTCTCCAGTCCTCTTAACCCATGCACATGTATGATCAATTTTATTTTCTACTTCATCTTTCTTAAGTTCCCATGCCTTTTAGAAGAATTAATTGTGAGTATTTGCATGAATTTTAGCTCTTGGAACTAAGGCACATCCCTGGCTGCAGGAAAAGCCATTCTCATCCAATAATGTGCAAGCTTCCTCATGTATCTCTGCTAGTATGGTACATATTCCCAGCTTCCCATAATCTTATAGTTTCCATGCATGGTTTTTCCTATGTAGATACTGCCAGCTATGCCTAACTGTGCCAGCTTGTGTGTGCCTGATGGTTTAGTGATATGAACTTAGGATGGTGCAGAATTCCCTTCTGTGATCTAATCCTTGAAACAGTCTGCTGTGTGGATTTCTGTAATCCGCATATTTGTCTACTAGCACATAGTCTTTCTAATCAGTTCAACCAAACTGCAGAGCTATTTTCAAAGGGACATTGATTTTCATGTTTACATTTTAGGCTGAGTATTGATTTATTAAGGTGGTGGTGCCTACCTAGGCACTGGTCAAAATAGAAGTGTATGGTTTTTTATTAGAGATATATTATCCCAAGTTTAATTGTAGTTATATTTATAAGTCATTTCTTGATCCCCTATCATGTGTAAGTTGGTAATTGGAACATGATATAATATCATACATCTGGAGCTAAAAGGAACCTCAGAGATTTAGTGACTTGTCCACGACTGCACAGGTAGAAATTGCAGCATCAGGATTTGAATCCAGGTCCTTTGACTCCAAATTCAGCACACTTTTCATTGTGGCATTTTGTGACTCGCAGATTTCAACTACCCCCTCTAGATAGATGATTCCTAAAGCTCTATTTTCAGTCATTACCTCTCTTCTGAGCTCTTCATCATATGGCTTCTGAGGTCCTTTTTAGGTCTAACTATATGATCCTATATTATGTTACATTTATCATACCTAACATCAGCACAGGATAGAAATTAATCTCTAAAAACACATGGAGACAACATGATATATGAAATAAAAATGCAATGTTGGCAAGTCAGAAGACCTGGGTTCTGCCACTTGTTAACTGAATGACCTTGGTTATAGCATTCAACATCCCTATACTTCACTTACCCTATTTTAAAAATGGGAATTATAATGTATTAGTTATCCCTTCCACATCATGACCTTCCCATCTTGGTTTCAATATATCTCAGGTTGGCATAAGAAATTAAATGGGAATTTTGGGGGAGTTTTGCAGAAGCCTCAGATGGCAGGCAAAGGCCAGCAGATGACACAGAAAAAGTTTAGAAACTCAGAAATGCATAAAATATATCTATAGTATTGTAAAATAGCAATATATTTTTTCTTTCAATACCATAATAATTTGGACTTCTCTGATTCAAAGAGAGGGCTAAATATTTTATGTGGATTTTCCAGATTTGGGGGAGGGTGCTGTACCCCTAATCTCCACAAAGTATAAGGAATAACTATACCTACCTCACAGGGCTGTTTTAAAAATCAAATAAGAAAACATACGTAAAGTATTAAAGAGCTGTATAAGACATCACAAGAATGAACTTCCTCCATTACTGCTCACAGTTCCTTAATTGCTTATGAGAAGAAAATGTGTATAGGGAGGAGGAGAAAGTGTTCTGGGAAATAAATGGTTCTCAGAGGACTGATAGATTGAGGTTTACTTCTGGACCACTGTTTCCAATTGTTTTTGCAGCCATACAGAGTTTTTCATTAACAAGTATAAAGAATGTTTAAATAGCACCCCTGGGTTGTGTTGAACTGGACTGGATAGGGGTGGAGGGGTTGCTATACCTCATTTTCAAGCCCTTTGGCTTAATATCATCAGTGTTATTTCTTTTTAATTTGAATCTAAGGTCCTATAGAGATGCTGACTCAAAGCAAGGTAAAACTCTGGCTTAATATAATCTAATTAATGCATTTGTTTAAAATACTTTGTAAAAAACTGTAGAATTGATAAGATATAGGTAGTACCACATTGTCCATTCGACTTGAAGTCACACACACAAAAAGTTAATGACAAAGCTAGGTTAAAATATAAGGCTCCCAATTAGCAATCTACTGGGCTAAGCTTTAGACCTTCCTTTCCACTCAATGCAACATGATAAACACCTTTGGAAAAAGCATTTTCTGTTTTTCAGAACTGACAAATCTACTGTGGTCTGATTTTTAAAACAAGCTAAATAGAAGTGGTTGTCAAATGAGTTTCTTTGAAATGACATTTCCAAAAAGGAAAAGCAAAAAAGGAAGAAAGAGATGAATGAGCAAGTTTATGGAAGGGAGAGAGACAAATTTGTTGAGATGAACAGATAATTAAAATAATTAGAAGTTTTCTAATGTTATATTCTGACTATAAATTCATTTCTTACTGATATATATTTGTGTATCTATGTATGTATGTATATATATGTATGTACATATGTATCATGAGACAAGTAGTCAACAAATCACCCAGTGTTTTTTAGCATGGAGTCAAAAGTCATGAAGCAGAATGAGGAACATTTGACTCACTTATGCATTATATCTATACCTTTAGGTCTATGAGAGATTATGGGTTAGAAAATTAAAGATAAATTGTCAAAGTAAATTTTAATTTACAAAAATACCCTGAATCCTTATCTATTCTTTTTGAAGAGGGCATGTTTTGAGGTTGTGCAATATGAAAGACAGGGTTTCATCACTTCCTATTTCTATGCAAAGTCAAACAGAAAGTCTATAAAATCATGTAGCAAATGAATAGTTTTTCAGTCAATAAATATTTATTAACTAGTATTCGCAGTTTGAAGTAGCAATTATGCAAGTGATGAAAAGAAAGAAATGACCCCTGCTCTCAGGAAGTTTATAATCTTGTAGAGGAGATTATATGTGAACACAAATAAAGATGATCTAAACTGTGTTTTAATATAAAAAGTACTATATGATAATATAAGGGAGAGATCATGAGAGGAAAGAGGGAGATAAGAAAAAATTTCATGAAGGAATTGACAAAAGGATAAAAAGGAAGGGGAAGAAGGGAAAGGAGGTATTCTAGGTTTAGTGAAAGATATACATAAATGGAAAGAGCTGGAAAAATATGGGATATGTGAAAGGGACAATGCTGAGTCTGATTTGGAGGAGAGAGCAGAATAAATGCAATGGAATATGATATTAATGTGGGTGCACAGAGAAACTATGAAAAATCTAGGAATTTTTTAAAATGTGTGATAGATGGCAGTAAGAGCAAATCGTAAAGGATAACTATGAAGGTGCAGCTTAGTCCTTTAAGAACAGGATTAGAAACTCTGAAGCTCAGAGGTTGGCAGTAAATATGATGAACACAAAGGGATTTTTTTTTTAGAAAGCTATGTTGAGGAAAAGAGGAGGATCAAATTGGAGATAGGATCACTGTTCAGTATAAATAAGGGGAAAGAAAGAGAAGGGGAATCTATTCCATTTTTATTCCACTTTGATTTTTCTCTGCCTGGGAGTATGATCTATGAATTGAAAAGGGCAGAATAAAAATGGTTAATAGGAGATGAAATTCAAGTAGTAAGAAAGCCCATAAGTTTTAAGTCACCAGTCCTAGATGAACATAATGAAAAAATTGATGGATCTAATTCATAATTTGTAAGTGAGAAAGATCATGGAAAATAGGAAAGGCTATGAGGCTGAAGAAGCATAAGTGATGTCCTATTTTTTTTTAAAGGAAGACAGCATAGGATCAAATTCTCTGGCAAACATTGTAGGCTGATAATGAAAGGGATCAGTTGCAAAATTTTAGAGAGTTGTAGTCACCAAGAGTGGGATAGGTTCATAAAGAACATATTGCTCACCTCATTTCCTTTTTATTTTTCAGAATGACTATAGACTACTATACACATAGGTTATGTACGTTTCAGGAAAGCGTTTGACAAAGTCTTGAATGTTATCATAGTGAACGAGACGGACAGATGTGGACTAGAAAATAGTATAGTTATATTCAAAAGTGGTTGAATGAATCAGACCCAAAGTGTAGTCAAGTAGGCTGATGTCACTTTGGAGAAAGGTCTCAAGTTGAGTGCCTCAGGAATCTGCCTTTGGTTCTATGCTTACAAATGACTTAAATGAAGGCATAGAGAGTATGCTCTTTGGATTTCCAAATTTCACTAAGTTAGAAGGGACAGTTAGCAAACTAGATGATAGAATCAAGGTTCAAAAATACCTTAGAAAATAAGGCAAAATTAGATTACATTTAATAGAGATAAATATAAAATCCTACATACAAAGCAAACAAATTAGTATCACAAGTACACATCTGGGAAGGTGTGGCTAGACAATTAATATGGGAAAAAAGCTAGAGAGTTTAATGAACTACAAGTTCAGTATAACCCAATGTTGCACCAAGAAAGGTGCATAATCTTACATTAGGAAGAGAGGTATCTTATATCATGAAGAGAGATAGTATCTGGAATATAGGAAGTATTAGAAGACTTTTATCAGCCCTGTTCAATAAAAATATGTAGTATTTTGTTTAGTCTGGGGCACCACACTTTTTGTGGGGAGAAAAAAATCAATGGACAAACTGAAGTAGACTCTTAAGAGACTATAGTGGTGAGAGAAATAGAAAGCCTATCATACAAGGATAAGTAAAGGGCTTGTGGGTGTTTATTATTCTGGAGAAGATGCAGAGGTGATATGATAGCTTTCTTCAAGCATTTGAAAGGTTATTACATGGAAGGGTGATAAAACTAGCTCTGTTTAGCCCTAGAGGGTAGAATTAGGTACAATATATGGAAGATGCAGAGAAGCAGAGTTCAATGTAAAGAAAAACATCCTAGCTATTTGAGTTATACAAAAAAAAAAATGGAATGGACCTTTTCATGAAGCTGGGAGTGTCTCCTCACTAGAAGTCTTCAAGTAAAGCCTGGAAAACCACTTGGTGAAGATAGACTTCCCTGTATATATATATAGATTGGATGAAGTAGATTCTGATATGCTTTCCAACACTGAACTTCTGTGATTTTGTGAAATAATCCTAGAATACAGTTTGGAGCTAAAATGTAGAGGACCTTGAATGCTAGAGTAACCTTTGTTGCCTCCCCTACCAAGGAGAAGTAAACATGGAAAATGACAACCGCAGGTTAGATAAGAATTCTTGGGTATGTTCCATGAACAAAACAGATACGTCCCCCCAACGTCAGCTGCTGCCTTTACTGTGCTCTGGGAGATCTGAGAAAGTCAAAAGTATTTTAACTACCCTCTCCCCCTTTGCCTGCAGATGGCAGACACAGCCAACAGATTTTTCTGTTCTTTAAGAATTTCAGTATTTCTATTTTTCAGAGTAACTAAAAAGCTGTCTTATCCTTGATAGAAAATTATAACTAGTCGTAACTTCTTGATAATTTGTATATATTCCTAACTGCAAACTGAGAGGCTTCAAAGGATGGAAAAGTCAGTCAGTGGATCATGATTAGATACAAAGAAGGTGAAGAATGTGCTCTGGCATGATTTGGGTAGGTGGGTGGTGGAGAAAATTCTAAACATATCTTAACAGTGAACCATATTCAAAAGGTTTTTTGTGATATTTGATGTTTTGACTATTATAACCTTCCCAATAGCAGAAAAATATTGAACCACAGGTCTCAGGCCTGATCATTATCATACACTATGTAGGAGTCATGAGTGAATAAATATATTTAGTTTGGGTAAGGAGCTTGGTAAAGAAAAGCAAGACACTATATTTAGCAACAATTAGCCTCAAGCAAACTCACGCCCCTTATTGCACTTTTTCTTTCAAAAATGATCTGTCCCTGGTAAGGAGGAATAAAAGTCACTCCTAAGGGCCAAATAAAAGGAAGAATTTGAAAAGAATAAGCATACCTACATTCCAAAGGTGGGAGCCAGAGGAGGGAATAAGTACCTCTTACTTTTAGTTTCTCCATCTACAGTCAGACTTTCATGAACAAGTTACAACACTATTGAAGAAACTCAGTTGACAGGTAATAAATTAATGAACTAGGATAGTGTCTGTGGGGATAGTAATAAGACTATTGAAGAGACAGATGTATAAGATTTAGTCACTAACTGAAGGTATGGAACAAGAAATGAAGATGATTCTAAAGTTGCAAGTATAAGTTAGTGGGAGAATGGTGACCCAATTGATTACATAAGAGAGTTAGGTAGTGGAGGAGTAAGAAAGATTATTTTTTCCAATCTTGGACACACTGAGCTTGTGTTGCTAATGGAACTGGGGCACATCTGAGTAGAGATGTTCAGTAGTCATTTAGTAATGTAAGTCTGAGTGTCAGGAATGAAGTCAATGTTGGAGATACAGATTTGGTAGTTCTAGTAGCCAAAAAAAAAAAAAAATCTCCCTGTTTGGGACACCTAACTTTTTCTTGTAACAAGCTGTCTCTACTCAAAGTACATTCCCTTCTGCCTAGAACATCTCTTTCCCTTTCCTTGAATCTCTTATTTTAGCTTAAAAATTAGATAAATAAAACCTTTACAACCAAACTTGCTAATTAGTATTTCTCTTCCAGGTGATATCAAATATGGGAAACCATTCAGATGAGCTTGCTAGAAATGGCATCTTTCCTTTTAAAGCACTGGCCCTCATTCAAAGCAGAAAATAGCATTTGGTATGAGATGTAGCCAGGGCATACCCTCATTAAAGTGGTAGGAGTAAAGAATGCTTAGGTTTCCAACCCCATCACTCAAATGAACCTTCTATCTCCAAGATTACCAATGATTCCTCAACTGTTAATTCCAATGGCCTTTTCTTAGTCTTCAGCCTACTTGACCTGTCTACAACTTTAAACACAATTAGTCTCCTGGATACTTCCTCCTCTTTTGGTGTCTATGACAAATACTTGTTCCCAGTAGAAATAGGAAAGTTTGGAGAAGGGGTTGGGTTTTTTTTTGAAGAAGAAGATAAAAAATACATTTGGGTGCATGTTTATTTTGAGATATCCACTGGAATCCTGGTGGAGATATCCAGGATGGGATGAGGCACCTAGAATTAATGAGAAAGAGAAGAGATGAATTTATAGATATGTGAACCATAAAGAAGATATATGAAATGACTAAAATAGTCAGGGGATAGAGAAAGAAGAAGTTCCAGGACAATTTTGAGGGAAACCCATATTTTGTGAATGGGAAGCATGTGATTATCCTGCAAAGGAAATTGCAAAGGAATAGTCAGATGAGTTAGAAAAACATTACCATCCTTCCATTCACTCCCATTCCCAATCTTCCAGTTGCCTTTGACTCTTCCCTCTGGCTCATTCCCTATATTCAATCAGCTGTAAACTCTATACCCCAGCATCTCTCAGATCCATTATCTACTTTCTCTCTCTCACATGGTCATGATGATACTTTAGATCCTTATCATCTCTCCGCTGGATTATTTCAGCAGTCCTTTAATTGGTCTCCTTGTATCCAGGCTCTCTTCTCTCCTACTGATCCTCCATACAGATGCCAAATTAATATTCCTAAAACACAGGTCTAATCATGTCACTTTCCTACTCATATATCTTCAGGGGCCCTTTTCCTATAGAATAAAATATATACCCCTCAGCTATGCTTAAGAATGAGGAAGACTGAAAAAAGGTCATTGGATCTAACAATTAAGAGGTTGTTGATGACTTCTATGATATGATTTCAGTAGAATTGTGAGATGAAAAACAAAATAAAAATTTCTCAATTTATCTACCCATTTCTCTCCTTTCCTTCACTGCCATACTAAAGCTGTAGAATATTTTTGCTTGCTATACTTCCTCACTATCTATTCAATGCTTAAAATCCTGCCTAGTTACTGGTGTACATGTTATCTTTGCTCCATTAAACTGTAAGATGTTAAAAGCAGGGTCTTTGTAGTATTTGTCCTTATAATAGTAACTTCCTGGCTATATCCTTGTTACAAGCCTGTGTATTGACCATTTGTCCTCATTTCTTCCCTACCATAACCTTGGACTGGCCTGGCTATGTGTAAAGGCAAGGACATTGGCATACCCAGGTTGGCTGCTAGCACAGCTTCTTATATCTGTTTTACTAGGAAAGAGCTGTGTAAGGGGTCAATAATCTTTTTTAATTACATTAGAAAATACAAACGGAGAAAATACAAGCAGAGAAATAAAGACCAACAGACTGCCTGAATCAAAGCAATATTGCTATACACTTTATATACATCCTTGGCTGGAGAGAGCCTTTACAACTGAGCAGTCCTGGAGCTCTGAACATACCTCCACGCCACTCAGAATCTAGACCAGGAAATAATCACAAAAGATTATTCTCATAAGCCAGCCCCCAAAGCAAAATACCAACTCAGAATATATAGAAGGCTTGGCCTGATTAGAAATTAGCAAAAGATGTGAAAGACTTCCTACAAGCAAGCCTCCCCTAAGCAAGCTTTCCTAAATGGCCCCACTTGAAGCCTATTAATGGTCAGAGAAGATCTTAAATCCCATTAACATTATTACACTGTGACAGGTGAGTTTTCTTATCTTGCTAGTAACCAGGCCTCTACTGTACTATTTTCTGACCTACTCTCCACATATCCCTTCCAGATCCTCTTTATATATTATTTTTCCTCTTTAAAATGCAAGCTCTTAGAGTTTAGAGACTGGCTTACTTGTATTGCCAGCACTTAGCACAATGCCCAGCACATAGTAGGTACTTAATAAATGTTCCCTGATTGATTTTGCAGGAGGAAATTAAGCAGAAGTTAATTTCACTATGCCATTCTGACTACCTAGATATAGGAGACGTATTACCTTGGGCCTTGCCACGTAGGCTAGGCTAGCTTTTCTTTAGACCCTATCCCATGAAGCTTAGGGGGTGAAACTTGGGCTATTTCTTTTTCTTAAAAAGTATTAAAACTGTTCTTGAGAACTGATTGGCTTAGGGGACTAAGACCCTGGCCACTGATGTGGTTTTTTAATTTCCTGAGTGCAAAAGGCCACAAGGAAACTTCAACTTACTTTAGGAGGCATCTAAACGCTCCATTTTTGGGGAAGGACCGCAGACTAGTCAGCCCTGATTCTCCTGACTTGGCTGCTTGGCCTCAGCGGCCTCCCATCTCTGTCCCTGTGGATCCCTTCTCACACTGGTAGAGAGGATGGGGTGTTGTGTTTCAGAGAACCTCTATTTTGAGGAAGAACCTTCCTGATTCTCCAGACTCTTACACCATTCCTCCTGCATGGGCACCTTCTTCTAGTCCCCCACACACACATACCCACTCTTCAGTTCCCTTTTATGTTTTGTCTTCTTCCATGATAAGGGAAGGGTCTTGAAAGCAGATAATGTCTTTTTATTTATATTTGAGTCTTCACCTCTTAGCACGGTACCCAGCACAAGGTAAGCACTTAATAAGGGCTTGTTAGCTTTTCTAATCCAACAGCATGAACAGTACAGAGAAGCTGAGCTCAGATGAACAAGATTATGGGCTCACTGAATAGTCTTCTCTACCTGGGCTAAGTAAACCTTTAGTTAGCTGTTAAATAGACCCTTAGTAAGCTACCAGGAACTGACTTGAGTCAGGCCCATCCTTTAATTCTCTTCAACTCCCCATCCCTATAGCCTAGCACAATGCCTTAGAAACATATTCAAATAATCTAATGAATCTGTTATCTCAGTGTGGGTATTACTTACAGTGATGTAAATTCCAACCCATCCATACCTGACCATCTTGTATCACTCTTGTCCATATCCTTGGATAACTTCACTATATTGGCATCTATATATAGTGAGATCCTTTCTTAGGTCACTCAGAGCAGGAATTAGAGCTGAACTACAACCTCTTTCCCCTCTAAAAACTATGATTTTATGTTTCCCTGTTATTGTTTAAACTTAGGATCAGTGATATAGAGGTAGAGGGATATGTTATAGACTGCCTATTCCAAACCCCCTTGTCTTATAGTTGAGGAAACTGAGGCCCAGGGAGCTTCAGGGACTTCTCCAATGTCACATAATTATTAAGTGAAAGAGGTAGGATTTATATCCATGTCTTCTGAGTCCAGAGCCAGGGCTCCTTCCCTGTACCAGGAAGCCTCCATTGTTGACTTATTTTCTAGAAGTGTCTATAGAATGCACCTGTTCGGTTCTCTACGGTTACATTGCAGTCATATATGTTGATTAGAATAGCTAGTAGACTGAAATGTCTAATCATTGCTTAGTCAAAGAATTCCATGCCAATAACTAATGGAACATAACATTTTCTGTTAGCTAGCTACCATAAAGTAAACATGAGTAAATTATTAGATTTCCCTGAATTGACTATTCTATTTGTTAAGTCCAGCAAAGTGTTGATCAATATTCATTGCTTATTGATGGGTAAGCTGTGCATTTCATTCCTGGAGGCAGCAGCAGGAAAGAAAGGATTGAACAAATAAAGTGGCATGGGACTACCAGATACTTTAAGCCCAAATACTATTATTATATATTTTCTATTCAGGTATTGCATTTATTAAACAATGAAGCACCAAAGAGACATTATAACACAGAAGTGTTTATAGTAAAAACTAAAGAAAGATTTGCTTAATATGGATGGATTTGGCCTTGTGGTTATATTGTAAGACATTAAAAAATTATTCAAGAAACCTAATCCTTGAGAAGATAGGCTGCATATTGTCAATAATGTTCATGTTCTCCGGCTTTGATAAACTATAACTCAAGCTGTCCATGCACATATACCAATAGGTTATTTTTTAATTTAAAGCAGTTTCAGAGTTCATGGGAAACCAGGGATTCTAAGAGCTGAAGCAGATGAAGGAATGTATTCTAGACAGGAGGGACAGGAAAATGAGAAATAGAATGTTGTTCACAAAGGGGCTAAGAGGCCAGTTTGGCTTCAGCATAATATGGAATAAGTTAGGAAAAGTGAATGAAAGCCAGATTGTATGGAGATTTAAATGTCAGACTAAGAAGGGCATATTTTGTCCTAGAGATTTTTTTTGTTTAGCAAGATCCAGAAAATATTATTGGTGGCTATGCAGAGGATGTATTAAAGAGGGTTATGGATTAAACATGCATTAAATGCTTACTGTATGTGAGGTATGGGGCTAAGTTCCGGTGATTCAAACAGATGCAAGCAACCCACCTGAAGATCTTCGGAATAATCCAGGTGAGATGTGGTAAGGGCTTGAACTAAGACAGTGACTAAATAAACGGGTGGATCCTAGACTTTATCTGATTTGAAAACTAAATACATGTAGGTAGTAAGGGAAAGGGAAGAGTCAATGATAAAACCATAGCTAAGGACTGGGTCCTTAGGACCAGTTCACTAGTTTGAAGGGAAAAAGGAAAGATAATTAGTTCTATTTTGGACATGTTGAATTTGAGATGCTTTTAGATGTCCAGGTGAAGATATCCAGCAGGCAGTTGGTGACACAGAACTGAAATTCAGAAGTCAGAGAAGGCTGTGATATATGGATTTAAAAAGAGGGAGGGAGAGAGCAAGAGCACACTGGTGTTCTGAGACATTAGAAAACATATTCAAAAACTTCATCCTTCAGAAAATATACTTTATGTTATCAATGATACTTATATTCCTACAGTTGTATAAATTAAAACTCAAACTTTCTGTAAATATAATATCTCATTTTCTGCACTTCCATCATTCAGAATCAACAGTTTCTACTAAGAGGAAAATCTTTTCTTTTTCTCTCTACTTTTACTGTACTCTTATCCCTACCCCATTCAACAAGTCCATATGCTCCTCTGCCTTCTCCTTCCATTGTGTGCTTGGAATTCCTGTTCTATTGTCAATAAAAATCACTTGATCTCATCCTCACCCCCTTTCTCTCTTTTGGTAGTGACAGGCATCTGGTTCCTTGCAGAATGCTTTGCATCTGGCAAACTGCTTTAGTTCTGGGTGTTTCTTTCATGATGACAATAAACTTTCACTTTTTGATGTCCTTTTCTTGACAATCATTGGGTCTATTAAACATGGGTATTCCTTAAAGCTCTAACTTGGAGTCCTCCTCCTCCTCCCTTTCTCCTCTCTGCCCCAGAGCACTCTTTTCTATTTAGGGATAAGAGGAGCAGGGAATTTTCCTGACATAGGAAGGAGGAAGAACCAGTTGATTAGGATGCCCTCCCTTAGAATCCTGTGATGACCAAGCATGGTAAAGGTTTAAACATGGAAGAGTTATATAGGCAGCAGGAATCTCAGTCTATAGATGCTGAACTAATGAACTAATTTTTCCCTTCCCCATAAACTTTCTCCTCTAAACAATTGAATTAATGGTCATGTTCTCCCAAGAAGATCAATCCTACCAGCCGTAGGATTTCATCACCCCATGGCATGAAATATATCTATAAAATATTCTGCCTATGAAGCCAACACTTACATCCCAATCTCTGAGCCTCAAAAATTACATTTCCTCCATTACCTTTGGTATCCTGTGGTTTGATAACTCCAATGACTTCATTGAGGGTCTTCTATGGATGTAGGTCTTTCAACTGTATCAGATAGCAACTCCTATTAATGGTGTTCAGAGAAGAACTTTTCCTGCAATAGGTGAGCACAAATATTATAGAACCTATCTATCTATTTCCTTCCACAGTACAAGGCATGAATAATAAATAAAAATAATAATACCACATTTACATAACATGTTCTCATTACAAAGCACTTTACAAATATGTTCTTTAATTTGATCCTTACAACTGCCCTAAAAATTGTTAATAATTATAATAACTGACATGAACATGGTGCTTTAAGGTGTACAGAGTGCTTTATGTTCAAGATCTCATATGAACCTAACAACAAACCTGTGAAGGATATACCTAAAGGATATCTACTATCCCCATTTTAAAAATGAGCACCTTGGGACTCAGAGGAGCTAAATGGTCTCACCAATGTTAGAAGTGGGAATTGAACCAAAGTCTTCCTAGCTCCAAGTCTGTCACTTAATCCATTATTCCAAGTTGATAATATAATAATTATTATTCCTGTTTTAGAAGAGAGAAAAATGAGGCTCAAAGGAACTAAGCAGACCTCAACAGAATTTAAGTAGTAGGGTAGTGGAGGGACCAGCTCTGTTAACTAAGCCTGAGGTGCTCTGATTTTACCCAACCTTCTAACAGGCAAACAATTAGGTTCTATTAGACTCAGAATAGATCAGGATCAGAAGAGAAATAGAGTCTTCATCATTCCCATTACCACCACTATTATTAAGAAACATTTATTGAGCATCTACTATATTCAGATCACAGACCCTCACCACCAAAGGAATGAAACACTAAGCAGTGACTGAGCCTATGGGTAACTGGGATGTGGAAGTTTAGAAGTCAGCAAATATTGAGTGATTTTGGAGCCTTGAAAACTTTAGAAGAAAGTAAACCTGGGTAAGATACTCAGTGAGAGTGGGGGGTGGGGTAGGATAGTCAGAGGTCAGTATGAAGCTTGTAGATGTCTTGGAAACTCAAAGGGAATATCCCAGGAAAGAAGATGGAAGGGCACCAAAAATAAATTTTGATTAGCTTGAAATTTTACCGAGGCCAGCCCTGCCCTCTCCTTTTCTATAAGACACATCCTCATTGTCTTCTTACCTTTGAATAAGGTCCAAGATGACACGAGTATCACCAGGGCAACCCTCCCTGCTTTCCTTTTCTGCTCTGGAAGGCTTGGGGGTTAGGCGAAATGGAGAAAGAGTACAGATAACTCCTCAAGTTCCTGAGTATGAATCTTCAGACTGACTGAATTCACTCTGTGAGAGATCTCTCCTGCTATTCGCCCTCGTTAGTTGTATATAACAAACAGTTGTGGATCAGGAGCAATTATAATTGTTCAGAGCTTACAGGCATCACTAGTTTTCAACATCCTTAGTATCAAACCCCAAACACATTTTCCCAGAGAAACAGTTTCAGAAGAGTCTATTAAACAGGTTTTTTTGTGGAAGAAAAGACATTCCAAAACACATAGAGGAAAACAAAAAGTTCAAGGAGAGATGTAAACAGCATAATTTTGCTACTACTTGTTAAATTTAATATAGACTTTGAAAAGGAACCAAAAGTAATAGAATTTCATGGCTTCACATAGACCCCTCTTAAAAGCAAACTGCTTACCTTCTAAGAGAGGAGGGTAGGAAAGGGAAGCAGGGATAGAATTTGGAACTCAAAACTTTAAAAAAAAATGAATGTTAAAAATTGTTTTTGTATGTAATTGGGGCAAAAATAAAATACTAAAAAGGAAAAAAAAGGAAACTGGAACAGGCTTGAGTAAAGATTTGTTGAAGATCACACACAGTAAAAGCAAGGTGATTTTGGAAGTAAAAACAAGCATTCGTGACTTCCAATTCCATGTCCTGTTATGTTGGATGTACAAACAAGCCAACTCATCAAACTTGAATCATCACAAAAGCATTGATTTCAACGGAAGCAAAAGGGACTTTACAGATGATCTAGTCTGATACCCTCATTTTATAGAAAAGGAATCAGATCACCAGAGGTTACAAAGGTTAAAAGTGACAGAGACAGGATTTGAATCCAGGACATCTGACTCTAAAGCCAATTCTATCCCTGTAAGAAAGTTCCTTTCAAGTTTCTTTTATGAAAGATCCTAAAGGATTCAGTTTGAGTCACATGATATGAAACTAACCCTGAAAATGAGAAAGATGAACAAAAGCAAGATAAACAATCCCTTTTTTAAAAAATAGAACTAGGTTTCTTTCACCATTTATTTTTCTCATTCTCCATAGACATTTTATTTCAAATGTTTTTAAGACTTAGAAGACTTTTTTCATGCCAAATAATCTTTATGAATTCCTTTTTTGTGTGCCAGAGGCACATAATAATGCAATCATTCCTTGCCAGTTACATGAACTTTGATTTCAAATGGGTCACAAGCCATTTTCAAACAAAGTCCCAAATATGAAATGATAAGCAAATTCCATGCCTATGATATTAAGAGATTTTAATTTTTTGCACAGTGAATACAATGGGATTTTTTTTGTCTTTCATTTTTCAGAGGCTGAATATAATGTGATTACTGCTCAATGTCTATAACAGGTCTGACAATTATATTTGAAGATAAAATTTCCTCAGCATTTCACATTCACTAATACATACCATATTCCCTTCTTAATATTTCACTGTCATAGATTAACACTAAAGAGCTAAGACTATAAGAAGGAATATTGACAAGATAGTTCTTGTGATGCTGATGCTGAGTCTAATTTTAATACATTAAGAGTTATAAAACTGATCAGCGTTAAGAAGTGGTTTCACAGATTTGTTACTGACGTCACAGGAACTGAAGGAAAAAATTAATATTAATAAAAATGCCCTAAATTCAACTGAGATAAAACATGAACTATATAACTTAATAATGGAGGTGTTAAATATTGCACATTTTACATTAAAAAGTGAGATCTTAAGGCCTTTATGACAAGACTAATTCTACAGCTACATTATTATGAAATGTAAATCACTTAGGAATTGTGACTGTGTGTTCTCATTTAACAGTTTTTAAAATGTACTAGTTCAAACAGTATAAATCTAAATAATATGAGTATAATATATCCAAATATTTCTCTGAGTTAAAGAGAAAAGCAACAGCCTTTTAAATTTGTACTGTTGAAAATGAGTGCTGTATAATTATTGCTGTGAAGAATCTTAGTCCAGGACAGCAAATAAGGCATCTCCCTCCTTTCATCAGAGAGGTGGGACCCTCACGTGCAGAGAATCCTGTAGACATTGTCAGATGGAGTCAGTGCATGACTTAAACCTTTGCTTAATTGTTCTTTGCTACCAGAGAGAGTCCAGTGGGGATGGGGAGAAAGGCATTGATAAGATGCATTTAAAATAAATAAGTAAATTAAAATAAAATTAACAGACTACTGTAGCTCTATTGCTTTGATTAGTTCAATATTTATGACTACTGTTTCATGAAAATAGTATTTACTATGGACAGTTCCACTCAATCTACAGCAAATGGAACTACCAATTCATCTGTTTCTAAATCAATGTTCTTTTTTTTTTCCCCATGCATGTATTCGTGGATAAAGTGGGCTGTAATAATTCAAACCTTGTATACATCTGCCCTCATTTTGTCCTTACTTTGAAATCAGGATTATCAGTCTAGTCTGAGAATTATGGTAGCCCTCTTCTTTTCTGGGTAAAATTAATAGCTGTTGGCTATTGCTGATTGCCTACAAACTGAAGTTTCCAGTTGTTATGAACTTGCAAACATTTATACTGGATAGCCTCTATCTAAAGTAATTTTGCAAAAACCAGTGGCTACAAATGTAGCCAGTCCTTTTTACAAACAAATTTGTCTCATTATATCACATGACTATTTCTCCTAGAATAACCCAAAATTGCAAGTGGCTAAGGGCTTAGAACAATTTTAATTGTTTTTCAAGGAAGGCGATATTCAAATACCAAGTATGCAAAACTTGTCCTTTCTGCTGAATTAAGTTGTTGAGTGCTCTAAGGCTAGGAAGTCAACAAAGCCACTTTTGTTGAAGGCCTTCAAATTTCTGTGGTAGTGAAAGAGTTCTTAAAGACACTTAAGTACTTTTAGTAAACTAGTTATCAGTGAACTGAAGGCCCACCCTCAAATATAAAGTCTATAATCTTTGAGCTGATTTCTTAACTCTGTAACTTGGATGAGAATTTCTTTTCTGCCACACTTCATTTTGTATCACCAATCAGATAAAAGTTCACAAAGAACATTCCAGCTGTCCCCCACAAAGCATCCTTTAAGACACCCAAGTGATGATTTGCCCTAAGAATTTAAGAGAATAAGGCAGTTGTTAAAGCCTCTTTGAAATTATGTGAAGTCTGCAATGTCTTACAGTTCAGAAAGCAAGTGACCCTAGGGGCCAGGACCCTCCACTCTAAAGATGGGGCCTAGCCTGACACACCCCTTTAACTAAAGGATCCATGGTCTCTGACCTGAAAAAGACAAACTGATTCATAATTAGGACGTCAGAACCTTGGTGAGTTAGGAGGGATCAAGAGCTTTGCAGGCTGCAGCTAAAGCCCGAAGCTTTATTTGCATGTCAACAGGCAGCAAAGTAGTCCCCTCTTTCTGATTTGGTTAATCATTGAGCCTTCTCTTTCTGAATTTGAGAGAGAAGCTGCTTAGGCTCTGAAGCAGGCTAAATAAAGGGCTCACCTCAATGGCATGCCCTATGATTTCCAGGTCAAAGGGGAATGGGAGGAAAGGGGAAAATGGAGAAGGAAGAGCCACAAGCAATTTGATTATTAGAAACTGTTGAAACCTATTTTGATCCAAAAATAACCTCAAGTAACTAAAAGTTTGTCCTGCACAGGGCAAAAAAGGTGAACCTTGGATAGGGCTTGATATTAAAAAAATAGTATATGCATTCTTGTTTTCATTTCACAATGTACTTAAATGCTATTGGTTGTAGATGGCCAGCCAATACACAGTCACATGGTATGATAGTGTGCTGACTTCCACCAGCTCTTCTTTTGTTTTTGAAGTCTTGGGTCACCAAGATTTAAAGTGTCACAGAAGGGGCAGCTAGGTGGTGCAGTGAATAGAGCACCAGCCCTGGAGTCAGGAGTAACTGAGTTCAAATTTGCCCTGAGACGCTTAACACAAAAACTAGCTGTGTGACCTTGGGCAAGTCGCTTAACCCCAATTGCCCAGCCTTCCCCCCTCATAAAAATAAAAAAAAATAAAGAGTCACAGAAGGTGAGAACTAGAAGGAAACTTCACAATTAATTAGCCTAACTCTTTCATTTTACATTTGGAGAAACTGAGTCCAGGTGAGGTTTGTCTATCATGTCAAAACATATGAAGTGTAAATCCTCTCATTTTGGGGACATTTGCTTTCATACTGCTATGTATTTAGTGTTGTTGCACAAATATTCGCAAAAGATAACATTGGATGAGTCAGTAATATTAACTTACTTCTAATAATTTCGGACAACGAATTAGTATAGCTTGGAGGCAGGGGTAGGGGAAGAGGGCCAAACAGATTATTTTCTCCCAAAGCTACATCCAAAACAAGAAAAGTTCAGATTTAAAATTGTAATTTAATTTGAAATTGAGTACAATTCAGATTTTTAAAAACATTTTAAATGTATAATAATTGCCATCCTCCCAAAAATAATTTTAAGAGACGGGAATGATGGTGAAATATCTTGGTCTGAGCTTTTTGAGAAGCATTTGATTATTTCTCAATTCCTAAAGGATCTATGATTTTTATCAGGATAAGTATTTCTTCCACAGATGTAAATCCTGGCCCCTTGATCATTTATGAAGTAGTTACCACGTCCAAAAATATTTATCATGCAATGATTAGCATCGTCATGACAAGTTTCACTAAATTTAACTAAATTGGTCTTCAGATAACAGAGGCATCACTGGAGCCATATTGAAATGCTTTCCAGCTTAATTAAAATAGTAATAGCATCTGGCATTTTTATAATAGTTAGCATTTAAGGTTTACATTTTATATGTATTGTCTCACTTGGTCCACACCACAACCCAGTGAGGTAGGTGCTATTATTATACCCCTTTTTTCAGATGAGGAAACTGAGGCTGAAAGATAGAAATTGATTTGCCCCGAGTCAGAGCTAGTAAATCTCTGAGGCAGGGTTTGAACTCAGATATTCTTCAGTCCAAGTTCAGCACTCCATTCATTAAGACACTGAGCTACTGAGAAACCCACAGAGCTTATACCTTACAGGGATAGCTATCAAGAATAATGAGTCACCTTTATACCATAATGAGGGAAGTATTTGAATATAAGGCAAGAACTTTATTATATCTCATCATTTATGTGTGTACAGCTACATATATGTAGCTATGCACACGTGTGTGCACATGTATGTACACATATAAGTATGTTCTGTGTGTGTGTGTGTTTGTGAGACTGGAATACTGTAAGTCTAAGCAAGACCTTAGGTTATGCAATACCTCCTACCAGATAAAGTTTAGACACTTCCAAAACCCTCCATTATGATGTAATGCTTTAACAAATGGCTCCAATGAATTTTGTTTTGTATGGGTAGGAGCTCTGTGAGTCAATTGTTCAATCACCCTGCCCCCATTTAAAATAACTAACAAAATACTCTATCCCTAATATCTGTATCAAGCGAATATTTCTTAGTTGAAACTGTCAAGTAGAGGTCAGAAGTAGGTATGAACAAGGCCTAGGCATTGAGTTTATTTGAGTCAACTCAGAGCATTTGACTAAATGCAAGAAATCCAGAAAATCCATTGGATGAAATGGAGTGACAGCAACATAGGAAAAATATGCAAAAAGGCTGAAGAAAGCTCAGTCATACCTTTTGAGTCTTCTATAAAACTGTTTTGGAACCCAGGTATTCCAGTGTCTAGCAGTGGAAAAGAAAGAGCCATGTCAGCCAAACCCCTGAATGGGAATTGCTTGGGGGATGGAGAAGAAGGTTCAATCTCCTCCACTCACCTTGATCAGTAGAGGACCTTGTGAACTCTGGAGGCCAGATGATTTGTACTTACAGCATCCTGACACTGCTTCTGGGAGAGCAGGGGCTGGCAGCAGAGAGTCAAAAGGAAACTAAATACCCTGAGGAAAGGGAGCTTCCCAACTCTGAGAAGAAACCAGCTGAAAGCTACATCATGCCTATGTGGCATTTTCTTCCCATTAAGGGGAAAAAAAGACTTCCAACCAGCAATAGCTGCAAGTTACTCCTTTATCAATTATGCTTTCTAAGTCTGAGTGTACTTTTTCCTTAACTCTCTGTATAAGGGTGAGAAAGTGTGTCAAAGACTTGGCTGGGGAAATGGATAGGGAGGTAGACATGCTTATACAAACAGCTCTTACTATCATTGTTGGTTAGTCATTTTTCAGTCATGTCAGACTCTTCATGACCCCATTTTTTGGGGGGAGTTTTCTTGGCAAAAATACTAGAGTGGTTTGCCATTTCCTTCACCAGCTCATTTTCTAGATAAGGAAATGAGGCAAACAGGGTTAAGTGACTTGCCCAGGGTTACACAGCTAGTAAATTTCTGATGCCAGATTTGAACTAAGAAAGATGAGTCTTCCTGACTCCAGGTTCAGCACTCTGTCCACTGTGCCACCTAGCTGCCCCAGTTCTTACTATATCATCTTAGAAAATATCTTTATATAAAAGCTAATTGTCTAATAGACTAATTGTTATCAAACAAGAACCATGGCGGGGGAGGGGCGGAACATTGGTGGGTACATGTGGCCTTTAGTATAAGAAACTTTACTCCTTATAATGCCTCAGGGCCAGCCCTACAAAGCTGACTGAAAACATAGTAGCTTGGCTAGGGGGACTCAGCATGCTGGTGAAAGTAAATGTTGGGAAAGTGGCTCCAAAGCATGTGCTATAGTTTTCTAACCCACTTATCAGATTAATCTCTAATTTATCCTCCTTATCAAGTTGCAGGGATGAGGCTGGATGATAGGTTACTTAAGGAGATTTGGGATTAATTAAATCACTAGACCCAAAGAGTGGTTATTAATGGTTTAATGTCAAAATGGAGGAATTCCTCTAAAGGAGTGGTCTAAAAAGACTGGTTTTGAGCCTGTTCAACCTTTGAGACCTTTAACCTAGAAGTCTTCAACTTTTTGTTGCTGATGTGAATGAAAGCATAGATGAGGTGCTTATTAAATCTGCAAATGGCACAAAGTTGGGTAGAGATTGCTTGCCATATTGGATTGACTGAGTTAGTGTCTAGAAAGATATTGATAAGACAGAATGTTGGACCAAGTCAAGTAAGATGAGATTTACTTCATTCCTTTGATTAATTCAGGAGATCATTAATGTGAATCCTCCCTTCAATACGGCATGTTGTGACCCATTCATGCCTTTTTGCCTGGTATGACACTTATTCCCATCCTCCTACCTCTCTTCCACAAATGATCCATACAATATGCTGAGTGTCTTTTTCAAGATCTCTTGACCTTCATACAAATACCAAAGGAACAAATAAGCTATCCTGGCCATTACTTGTTTCTCATAAATGGATAGCATCTTTTTCATTCACTCATCTCTCTGATGCTCTCCTCTATAGGACTTCTCCTATGTGCTTCCTTGTTGGTAGTGCATTGAAGCCTACTTGGGTCTTGCACTGTCCTTTGGGTTATCTGCCACTTTAGTTCTTTGGAGACTATGTTATTCCATGACTCATATCCATTCTGGATCATTAAAATAATATTTAAAAAGATGGAGTGAATTTTAATTTCTGAGATTTTTTTCCCCCAAAATTTTGTTATTCTCTACTCTTTCAAATATCTTGTAAATATATCCCTTAATGACCTCACAATTTTATACTTGGCTTAGAAGTCCAACTTCTCTCCATTGACTATGTAGCCAAAGCAGCCTTAATCTTTAAATATATCTGACTGAGGCACAGCCACTCTTTCTTTCCTATGGTGTGTCCTAAGGTAAAAGACTCATTCATTCACTCACTGAGTAACCCCATGCAGTAAGCTGGGAAGGCCACTTTCCTCTTCCCCCAGGCCAATTGCCTCTGAAAAAAGGGTTTGGGGTTTGGGCCTTGTTTCATTTATCCTTTTCAATACTAGGTGCATTAAGTGTAGTATCTAGTCTGAGAAGTACTAGATTTGAGGTATTAGATTTGGAGACAGGAATATTTCAAGCTAGATGCTGCAACCAGCCCAGTATGGAAATCCAAAGAAGCCAGGGTCCCTGGTCATAAGCCTAGGGTGGGGACAGACCTGCTTTAGGTATAGAACTTGTTAAGACTAATGCCAAGTAAGAACTAACTTAAGATGAAAATTGTGTAGAGTAAATTATACTTACATATTTCTTCTCATATGCCTTTAAAGTAAATATTTCTCTGTAAAAACTAAAAAAATTAATAATCATCTATATATGAAAAATTGGAGGAGGCATCCATACAGGAATGGTTCATATGACCTAGACAGCAGCATATGTGAGAAAAATGATCCTGGCATTTTAGTTAACTATAAGATTGATATGAGTCAAAAATATTATATAATAGCAATATAAACTAACATTTTAGAATGAATTGAAAGAATCATGGGGTGCAGATGAAAAGAAATGATAGTCCCACCAAACTCTGCCTTGATCAGGCCATGCTGGAATAGTATGGTTAGTTCTAGGAGCCATACTTTAGAAAAGAAATTGACGAGATAGAACACATTCACCTGATAAACTTAGTAGTGGATAAAATATCAGCTCCCAACCTTTATCTTTCTTCTTATTATTATTAAAACTAAAATATAGATTAAAAATAGCTTTATGTAAATAGGTAAATAGCATTATGTGAAATAGCCGAGTTGGGATTATGTTTGTGCCTCATTATCAAATTTGATAGATTAATGTATCTTGTATAGAAAAATAGAAAATGTTTAAAATGAATTAACTCTGAAAATGGCTTATATTTATCTTGCCTAGAATGCCCATTGTTTTTGCTTTGAAGATAGAATTCAAGTCCTGAAGACTTATTCTAATTTCCTACTCATTCATGAAGCCTTCCATGACTATTCCAGTGCTCACTGGTCTGCTCCTTATCTGAACTCCTACAGTATCAGAATTCCATAATACAGCACTTCACAATTTAGCCCAAAGTTAGAGTCTTTGATTGTTAAATACTGCTTCACTTATGTCTATCTTTTCTAAGTACATCTCAATTTCCTTGAGAATGGGAACCATGTTTTGTACACTTCTGCATCCTCCAAAACAATGGTTCTCAACCTGTGGGTTGTGACCCCTTTGGGGGTCCCTTTCACAGGGGTTGCCTAAGACCGTCAGAAAAACACATATTTCCTGATGGTCTTAGGAACCGAGACACCTCTCCTCTATCTGTCTCCAGGTGGGTCTGCCCGCATACAGATACACCCACATACGAGTATTAAAGGGTCAAGGCATTAGGAAGGTTGAGAACCCCTGCTCCAAAACATTTAGCTTAAATCTGAGCATTCAATATCTACTTGCTCAGTAATACAGTATTACTTGGTCAGTAATACATTATTAATCCTTTATGTCTTTCCTGGAAAAAAGGTTTTGATAAAGGAGAAATAGAAAGCACATAAAAATATCAAGGTGTGAATGGTTTTGAGAATGGTACCCCTGAAGCAGAGGAAGAGTATGGAAATGGAAAACTAGAAACATTGGAAGACATTGTGTTAACTTTCATTAGGGTGAGTCCCTTTTGCTAATGTTCCCCATCTTTCTCCCTACCAGCATTCACTTGTTCTGTGTCTCATTCATAGGATGCTAGATTTAGACCTAGAAATGATATCAGAGACTATTGAATCCAATTCCCTCATTTTTACAGATGATGAAACTGATGGATAGAGAGGTTAAGTTAGCTCAGGGTCACATTTATAGTAATTATCTGGAGGCAGGATTTGAACTTGGTTCCTTTTGACTCCAAGTTCAAAACCCATCTACTATACCATGCTGCTTCTCAGAGAGCTAACATCTGGAAAAAAAAAATCTGATACCCAGAAATTTCACTACTAAGCACATATCCCAAGGAGGTCAAAGACAGAAAGAAGGGCCTCACAGAGCAAAATAATTAATGCAATGTTTTGTAGTTACAAAAATCTGGTTGCATATCAATTGAAGAATGAATGTCTGAATAAATTATGGGACATGGTTATGATGGAATATTATTGTGCTAAAATAAATGGTGAATATAAAGATTTTTTTTAAATGTGGAGACTTGTATGAACTGATCCAAAATGAATAATCAAGAGAATTATATAGATAATGATTCAGTGCTAAAATGGATCTATGATCTCATCAATTTGGATGCTCTTTCCAACAATGTGCATCTCAACCAATCTATGCCTGATCATCTAGTGTTATTTTTGTCCAAATCCTCCATAAATTTGCCACTGAGGATCCATCCAACATGATGGGGATGGGGGACTTTTTCACTTTCTCCTGACATCATGAGGACACTAGTAGAGCACTGTGACTGTCCACTTCTTACCCTTACCATACAACTAGCCCATCTTTCTTTTCCTATCATACATTCCCTTGATGACATTTTACTTTTGTTCTTCAAAGTTCTTCATTGGGTTATATGTTATAGGCTGCTCAAATCCATCATCTGTCTCTTCATTGTTTCGAGTGTGATTTTCATTTTTGGAGATGTTTGTGTCCCATTTCCTGAAACCATTCAACAATACTGACAGGATGCTGGTAATAAAAAATATATAGGCCTTTTTCCTTCTGGGAAAAGCTCATTAAAGGAATCTTGCATCTCCTTAAGGCAATCCAGCTCTTTCTTCCCTTGTTAAATTCTGGGCTCAGCTCATTTTTTGTTTAATTAAATATGCATATTGATGGACAAGGTGCATATGTTGTCTATTCAAATGCATATCATAAGCTGAGCAATTCTTTTCGCTCTTCATCCACAAGGTTTTTCCTGAATGGATTTTCAGGGCAATTTTTTTCAGTGGTTATTGATCTCTCCAGGAGGTTCTGCAATGTTCTGGGGCTTGATGCAACCAGAATTGTGTCATCCAAAACCAGGAGCGCCTGGAGGAGCTTTTCATCCACAGGAATTCTGTTTTCATTTTGGTTATCTCTGCTGGATCTTCTCCATCATAATACCCATTTTTATAAAATAAGAAAAAAGAAAAATATTTATGAGGATAGAGTTAAGCACTTTTCAAAGAATTTTCAGAAAAAAATCTCAAATCTTAATTAAACATGTTCTTAGAAATTACTTTCAGTGCATACATCGACCTCATGACAAAGTGTCTTGGACTGAAAATTTGCTTATAAAAAGTAACAGAAAAGAGAAATATAAAACTATCATCATTAATGGTATTTCTAGTGAAAACATGACATTTCCCCTTAATTTTCCATTTTCTTCTCTTCAAAAAAAAATACAGAAATCATCGAAAATTTTAAAACATAGATAAATAAGAAAAAACTATGAGACATTCTAAGAGTTCATTGTTGTAACTTTTTAAAAGACAGTGTATGTGCTGTAGAACTTGAATAAACAGAACATTCACTGGAGAGACAATAGATAACTGTAGTCAAAAAATTACTCCTCTTCCTGAGGAAATATCTAGTAATTCAGGATATGGGTTGTGAGATCTTTCCCATAGGGAGCAGTAATATGTTCCAGTGTGTCCTATTGTTTGTTATATGCTCTATCTCTGTGTAGTCAATGAGTAGTAATCGTCTGCTATTTTACAAATATTTATATTCAGATAATAACTTTCACCAAAGGCCTAAATGTGTATGTGTTTAATTTTAACTTGTAGTCAAATCTTCTGACAAAAAATTTAGAATTTTAAGATAATGATTTTTCTTTCCCACAGTACTTCATCCTCAGTCTGTAAAGGGGCAGTGAAATGAGTCAGTGCATTTAGAAACAGACTAGAAATTGAAGGGTTCATATTTATTATCCTGGCCTCTATTTTCTCGAGTCACAAGTCACTTCTTTGGAAAGATATTTATGTCTAAGGATGAAACTTTATTTGTCATTAATAAAGCATAATTGACATTATAAAGTCGTATCTAGAATGCAGTATATGAATAGAAAGGTTAATAATTATATTTTATTTTCAGTTGGTACCTTACATCTGCAAAATTCACAGGGAGAAGATACCTAATTACCTAAAAACAGCGATCTATTCATAAGTTGGCTTAAAGTGGGTTAGCAGGGTTAATTAATTTATTCAGTTCACTTTTATTCTGAGATGCAGTTTGGCTTAATGGACAGAGAGTCATGAAGAACTTGATTCATTTTCTGTCTCTGACAGTTACTGACTCCATGTTCTGTTCCCTGGGTATCTCTCTAATGCTATAAGCTTCAGAGCAGATGTCATCCTGAGTCTGGTAGAGGGACCTTCTTTGACATAGTTGCTCACGTGAATGAAATCACAGGTCCAATAAAAGCCTTAACAAATCAAATTCTGCAACAAGATGTCTGGCAGTACACTAGATATTTTTCAGTGGGTGCACAGGCCAAAAAAATATAAAAGGTTGGTCCATCAAAGTATTATTAAAATCTGTCTTTGTCATGTTAGGTACATACAAGGTACCGTATATAGTAGATGGGAGATACTTTGAGAAGGGAAAGTACTAGATGTTAGTCAGTTTGGGAAATGCCTGACTGAAGAAGGTGAGATTTGAGCTAGGTCTTAAAGGAAGTCAACAAAACTAACAGCCATTTCAGACATGGGGGTTGGCCAAAGGCCCTGAGACAGGAAATGAGGGACTGAAAGTAGACCAGTGTACTAGGATCATAGAGTGCATGGAGATGAGTAAGAGGAGAAATACACTGAGTAGATGGAACACTGAACCTGAGTTCAAATTCAGCCTCAGATACTCATTAGCTATGTGACCCTATGCAAGTCACTTAACCTCTGCATCAATGTCCTCAAGTGCAAATCAGTGGGCATCAAATGAGATCTTTGCAAATTTTAAAATGCTGTGTAAGTGCTGTTGCTGCTTCCTGTTATTAATGCTCCAACAGCCTATTCAGCCTTAACATTCTATGACTCTCATTTGTGAGATGCCAGTGTTACAGTGCTATGAGTCTGAGAGCTCTGTCAATCACCTTAAAGCCTAAGTTTGTGCAGACCTCTCTTAAACCAAAGCCATACTGATTGCCCTCATAAATGAGATCCCACTTGGCAGCAACCTTCACAAGACCTACAGCCTGGATAACTTTCACCAGGTATGAACAATTATATGAAAAGTTTAACAAATTGGAAGAGCAAGAATGAGATGAATTCAGTAAAACAACACACTGATCAGAAAGGATACACATGAGGGCATGAAGGGAAGATTAACAGCAAGCACTTCTGGGCGTGGGGGCAGGGGATGTTCCCTAGAAGATGCAGATTTGCCATAGGTGGCAAGGGTAGAAAGTAGCGGTTCAGTCACTGGGGAAGCACAGAGGGGTCTGTCCACTGTTGTAGTCATTTGGCTGAGTTTCTATGAGCAACATTTTCAGTTTAAGAGGTTTTGTTGGTTGTTGTTGTTTGGGGTTTTTTGCTTTTAACTTTTAAAGCCCTTAGAAAACTGGTTCCAAGAGGCTTTTATGAATACCAGGCTGTCCCTTGCCTTCAGGGGTCTGAGGGAATGTAACATTTGGACTTCGGGATTTAGAAGGAAATTAAAAGGAATTGTACGGCTCTTTCATTCTACGGCCCAAGGCAGAAGAGTAGGATATGTCTCATTTAAAAACTTTTCAAGGATCCTTGGCAACTAAAATTCATTTTATGCCTGAGTTTTAAAACTGGTTTATTATAATAGAGGTGACTCCCCCCCCTCTCGCTGCCGCCCCTTTACACTCTCTCTGTCTGTCTCTCTCTTGTCTTCTGAAATGCACTTCTGACTGGACTTGAACTAATTCTCACTAATTATGGACAGCTCACTATGAGATGAATTAGATAGCAAGCAGGCAAAAACAATTTCTAACAGTCAAGCAGAGAGCTTTACAAATTGTACTTTGGGCATTAATTTTGACAAGCGGAGTTTACTAAGTGACTGTGTGGAGTTGTTTTTTTTTAAAGACTATTATCTAAGGACCATAGAATATGCTAAGCAGTCAATCTCACCTCCCACTCACAGGTCTGATTTATGCCGTGGGCAGAACTAAGTCACAAGGAACCTTAAGGGAGTCATGACTCAAGATGAAGCTGTCCTCAGGCAGGAACAGAATCCAAGACTCTTTGAACCAAGGGCGGTGTTGAAAGACAATGCATTGCCTATATTTTCCTCTTAACATTTCTTCATTTAATCATTCACTATTTGGTAAGCAGAGCACCGTGTGATATTGTAAGAGTCACAGAAGTTGGACAAAACTTATGGAAGTTGGGCGCTAGGGGAGGGATAAGACCAACACAAAGAACTATAAAACAATATTACATGACAAGTGAATTAGGTTGTGAACCAAACTGTTTTGCGAGAGTAGGGTGGGAGGTGGAGGCAGGGAAGATGATCCCTATGAACTGATGTTATCAGGAAAGACTTCACAGGGAAGATGAAATTTGAGTTAAGCTTTAATAGTTAATAGTCAATAAATATTTATTAAGCACCTACTGTGTGACAGGCCCTAAATTAAGCTACATATACAAAAAAAAAACTCCCTGGCCTCAAGGAGTTTACAATCTAATGGGGGAAGACAAAACACAAAATGAAGCTGAAAAGGGGGAATAGTTGGGATCCAATGAATATACATACAATGGATAAAAGGAAATACAAGAGAGAAAGGAAGGACAAAGGATCATATAATTTAGATTTGGAAGGAATCTTGGATATAACTTAGTCCAACCTTCTCACTTTATAAATAAGGACTTTATTTTTTAAATGAGGAAACTGAAGATCAATGAGATGAAGTGGCTTGCCCATGGTCACATAGGTAGTAAACAGAAGAATCAGGATTCACATCCAAGTCCTCTGACTCCTGATCCACAGTGTTTTCCATAAAACCACAACCAATAGAATACAAACACTGGTAGGCAGGCTTATATTCTAATTGGGGAAGACAACACATAAAAATGTTGCGGTTTAAACCCAGTAATGCCAAAAGCTGTTGAGGTTTAAACTCAGGGACTCCAAAAACTGTTGAGGTAGGAGCTTTGCCCACCCAAAAACATGGAGTTTCATGATGTGTTGTGGTGGAACTGTCTCAAAGAATTCAGAGTCAGACCACCTCTAATCCAAGTACAGGCATTTATTGAGATTTATGCCTCTCATGAAGTGAGCTAAGTTCCAACAGGAACCAGCAAGATGGATTTTTATAGGTAAAGATGCAATTACATAACAGAAATTTACATAGAATAGAGGAATATCATTAATATTAAAAAGGCATGAGGAGTTTATTAAGGGATTAGGTCATGGAGGAAGGGTCCCATCTATGGTTTGGTGGTTAAACATTTTGGTCACTTTGCCCTCCAACTGGCTAGCTATTGTGGTCCTGTCTGGTTAAGACAGCTAGTTAGGTATTGTGGTCCTGTCTTGGGCTGGAATGATGGATGATGTGATTGTGATTGAATACAAGAACACACCTGTTTCTGTGGGAATGGGTCTGGGGGCAGTGACTAGGCAGAGGCAGTGCCTGGGATCTCATCATGGGATCATGCACACACCTGCTATTCTGTGGGAACTAAGAGTTCAGGGACACACCTGTTGTTCCAGTGAACAGTGAGTCATATATGAAGAAATTAGGATATTGGCAGGGGGCTAGGTATATACAGTGGGCCTGCTGTTCAGTGGGGCCGGGCCTATAACGAAGTTAGAATATTGGGGCTGGGAGCAGCTTTATTAGGATTCCATCAAAAAAGAAGTTAGAAAGGGGAGAGGGAAAAAGATATCAAGTTGGGGAAGGGACCAGATGGAAAAAGTCTAGAGAAAGAACATAAGGAAGGAAGTTGAGAATGTAAAACAAAGGCACTAATGTTTCAAGCAAAAACTTAGAGATTTCACCTAACCCTTTTGTTCCCTGCTCCAGGTTTATTTGCATGTTAATCCTGGGTCATCTATAATCATTTCAACTTTTGTCCTGCCACTATACTTGGATGACTTGGGAAGTGAGTGAGGCTGACAACTCAGTGTAACTCTGCCTCACTTAAATTCAACTCACTTGCAAGTCAATCATTTGTGTTGTCATTGGTCCTCTTAAAAAAAATGAAGAAGGAACGACAACCCTGGGAAGCTTCTTTATAGTAGCCCACACAGCTCCTAGATGGTTTCCTTGGGTGGAGTACCTAAAGAAGCTACAGAGGAACAATCAAGCATTTGTCAAGATGTGAAAGGAATTTATTTAACACTGTCTGATAAGGAGTTAGAGACCTTGAATAAAAACATCAGAGAGGTGGTCCAAGAAAAAGATGTTGTTGCCCTGAGGACATCTGCTAACTTTTTCAGGTGACAGGTTGGGTGCTACTGTCATAGCCTTAGGCTGTGCTGATTGGGGAAAAAGAAAAAAAAAGGAAGCTTTGACTCTCCCTTCCAAAAGAGTGGCTTACTAGCTGACTTACTCCAGCAGATGGTAAGAGAGCATAGCAGATGATTCAAAGAGCACTATCTTTAAATTACTCAATAGCTGAATTCTAGGTAATGACAGTCAAGAGTAACTTAAAGAACTCCACAGCAAAAGAACCATGGAGACAAACAAAAATGACTATATGATACCTAATGGAGAAGACATACATAATGTTCCAGCAGAGAACCAAATGTTGATATGACCAGAGGTGACTCTGTAGTATCAGTGGTATAAGTCACTATAGGCATGCCTTTAGCCACTTATGCCCTCCATGCATATATCTGGGCCATATGTTTTTCCTGTATGTTCTTCATGTTTGTTTCTTGCACACACATGTATACACATATACTTCATGCATGGTCTTTTACACATGTTCCCTGGCAATAAATACCCACTCAAAACCATAGCTCAAGAGCCCCCACCACTGTTTCCTTTTGTAAAACAAATTTTATTTATATATTCTGTTTTCACATTAGATTCATTTCAGAATTAATCTTTGCAGAATTAATCTTGCATGCTTGCATGGATATCCTTATATGTGTGTTCCCTAATTATATGTCTGTGTGTATGTGTGTGTGTGTGTTCTCCTTCTACTCACAGTTTACTAAGGGAAGAGTATATTCCCTAGGTATGGAGAGATCTATTACTGTCATGTAATTTGCTATGCTATTTTATTAAATGTCTTTTGATTTGAACCATGTCCTGTCTGGTTTACTTAATAAAAGTGGTTAATTTTGGTAATTTTTTTTCTTTGTTACAGTTATGGCCCAATAGATAGGTCAAGGGGAAAAGATTAATTCTGAATCTAATGTGAACACAGAATATATAAATAAAATTTGTTTTACAAAAGTAAACACACTGGTGGGGGCTCTTGAGCTCTGGTTTTGAGTGGATATTAGTCCAAATAGTTACCTTTAAATTGGGATAACTTTCTGGGTGCATTTATGTAAGGTGGCTACCAGGTACCACAAATAAAATTAGACCAAAAGTAGAAGTCTATATGGTAGGTCAGAGGAAGGAAGAAGAATATGAAAAAACACAAAGATATGATGGTAGGAAAGCCCTAGCTATATGTGAGAAAAAAAGCCATCATCCTATCCTCTGTGGCTCTTAGTGGTTCAGGATGAGAAGGTTAGAGCATTTTGGGCAATTAAAACTCTTCACAATCGGACTTCAGCCTGCCTTTTTTAGCTGATTGTATATTACTCTCCTGTGCACACTCTATGTTCCAGCCAAATGATCCTACTAGCTGTGCTCTATATATGGCATTCCATCTGCAGCCTTATATAGGCTGTCCCCATGCTGGAATGTTCTCCCTCTTCAGCTCTTATAATCTCTACCTGTCTTCAAGGGTCAGTACCTGTGCCACCCCTTTCAAAAGAACTTTTCACATTTCCCCCAGTTATTAGTGCCCAGTTCTAAGATCACTGTGTCTATATTTTGTATATGAGCTCTACTATTTTTTTTTTTGCTTTTTTTTGGAGGGGGGAGGGCAGGACAATTGGGGTAAAGTGACTTGCCCACGGTCACATGGCTAGTATGTGTTAAGTGTCTCAGGCCGTATTTGAACTCAGGTCCTCCTGACTCTAGGGCTGGTGTTCTATTCACTGAGCCACCTAGCTGCCCCTGACCTCTACTTTCTTATCAGTGAAATGATTGTACCTACGACGTAGCGTGTAACTTCCTTAAAGGCAAGGGCTGTTGACTTTGGTATTTGGTATGACTTGTGCATAAAAGATGCTTAAAAATTGTTTGTGGATAGATTAAACTATAAAGCATGACCTAATCACATGTTTCTTACATAAAACAGATATATACAAATTTAGAAACAGAGGCTCAAATAAAATATATCACACCTGGGGTCAATATAACATATTGATCCCAGAAAATCAGTTGACATTATTTTGGACAAAACTGAGTTGAAAGTAGAAAGTGCTGTAAGAGATAAAGAGGGAAACCATATTATGCTAAAAGGTTTCATTAACAATTAAACAATGTCAGTATTAAATATATGTGTTTTGAATAATCCTTGCAACTAAATATTTAGAGGAAAAGTTAACTGAAATACAATATATATGGACAAAAAAATAAATACTAGATTCAATGCTAATGAAAACTGACAAGCTAAAGAGAAAGATAATGAAGTGACAAACCTTAAAGTTTCCTATCAGCTTAAATGATGGCTATTGTTATTTTCTATATCAGACCTACATAACTTGGTAGTAAGGTAGGGGACAGAATTAAAATGGGCTAAACTTTTTTGGGCCACAGATAGGTTTTGAGCAGCTCACTTTCCAAGTAAAGATATAATTAATGATTAAACTATTTCTTAAAAACACTTTTTTTACTGGGACATAATCCAGAAACTGCAATCAGCAAACACTTTTTTATAAAGTCACCTTTAGTAAAAGACTTCCCAGAAGCAGCAATTTCTTTAGAAATTGGAAAAACTAACCTTAAGAGCTGCCTCATTTTCTGAGTTTACTTCCTTCAAAAACCATTGAGATTTTTCAACAATTTGGATGCTCTAATTTGTTTTTCATTGGTGTCCAATTTATTTAAGTTAGGATGTTTTGATTCAAAACGGCCATGAAGATTGTATTCCTTTAGAACGTCAATTGCTTCTCAGCAAACAAGGTACAATATTTTGTGTCTCATTTAAGCAAACAAGTATCTAATTGTTCACTTCAGATTAAACACTCCATGTTCTGATTTGATCTTCTGGTTTTTTTTAGCACCTATCTTATAAAGCCACCCCAAAAACTTTAATGTTAGAACCAAAAAATCTCCATAGCAACTGCTCACATAGGAAGAAATACTGAACTGAGTGCCTTGGAGAAAGCTCCAGACACTCATGTAAGTTGGAGGGCAGCTGAGCAGTGAGGGAGGGGAAGAAGCCCTTGTGTTTTTGCTGCTCATTGCATAGTGGGTGTCAGCTGCATTGGCACCACGTGGCTGCATTCACTTTGTTAACACCAGAAATGACCAATTGAAAACATAGAGAAAAGACAAGACTCTCAGTCCTCTCAAACTAAAGACGGACTGACAATGGTTAGTTGCCAAGAGTCCTATGACAAACAGAAGAGTGTACAGTGGCAACCTACCTGCCAAGTTACATGATGGGCACAACAGTGACTAGTGGAAAGTAGGTTAAGCAGGGCATGGACAAAGCACTTATTACATCTTTACTTTTTTTTTTACATTCTCTACATTTTTTATGGGCTGCCCAAAATCCTTTGGTGTGCCACAAGCAGCCCACAGGCCATACGTTGTACAGGCCTGAGTTATATAGTTCTTTTCTTGTTGTCTCCACCATTAAAATGTGAGTTCTTTGAGGTCAGGGATCCTGTTTTGGCTTTTGTTTTTAGCTGCTTAGTATGGTGCCCAGCATATAGACAACACTTTATAAATGCTTGTTGACTACCTAACTAAACAGAATGATGAAAAAATTGGATTTGATAGGTATAGGGAGAGAACCAAATGAAAGTATTAGGGAATTTGATTATCACTCAAACATCCATCATATTTTCACAAAAACTGATCGCTCTAGGATATAAAGAATTTATAAATAAATGGAAAAGGGCAAACATCCTAAACATTTCCTTTGCAGAATATAATATACATTTACACACACAATCAGTACAGAAAATCTGATTGTAGTGCAAAGGCTGAAATGAACCAAAAATAATTATTATCTAAATAATGCCTTGTTCAAATAACAATTATAAAAAAAACAGAAATATACTAAAATAGCAATTTTGTGTAACAAATTTATGGAATGCAGCTATGGCAGTCCCTGGAAGTACTTTTATGCACCTAGATCATTATATATTTCCTCTCCCAACTGTGCTTCTGATTCACCAGACTTTGGTACCAAGCCTTAGCTGCCTTTTCATCCTGGAACATCCCTCAGTGCTTTGTATTTTCTCACCTCAGGACATGTTGGTTCCCACCTCCCATTGGTAAGTTCCTTCTTGAGGCCTCCATTTTGGGGACAGGCCCAGGACAGTCCTCTTTCATTTTCTTCCAGACTGTGCTTTTGTCTCCTTGAACTCTGACACCCTGGCAGCACAGTTGGCTCTGTGATTAGGAGGACTCGAGTTCAAATCTGACCTCAGATACTTAGTAACTAGCTGTGTGACCCTGGGTAAGTCACTTTATTCTGTTTGCCTCAGTTTCCTCATCTGTAAAATGAGCTGGAGAAGGAAAAGTCACACAAACAGAAACAATAGCAATAAACAATAACAAAAAATAATGACAACCCCCAAAACAGCAGCTCCCTGGCTCTGCTCTGGCTAAAGCACACTCCGTGGAGTGCTAAACCCGCATCATGGCCACACACAGAGAAATATGTGCTTCGGGCTTTTGGAATGACATTAGTAAAGCCTGGGTGGTCCTTTGGTCCCCCTCCCCACTACCACACTCCCATGGTGGGGTTGGCGGGGAGGAGAGCACAGTATGATTTTAAAAGGAGAGACAGCTCTCCAAAAGCATGTATCATTCAACCCCATCTGAACAAAAACATCTTCTCAAACCCAACCAAGGCAACCCATTCCACTCCTGGGAAGCTTTAATTTGTAAATTTGTAATTTACATGGCACCTTGAGTTTTGCAGCACACTTCACATGCCCTGGAAGCAACCTGAAGAGGCAGGTGATATTCTAATCCCCACTCTCCCAAGGAATAAAGGAGTAAGCAACCTGCATAGGATCACAGAGCCAGTTTGAGCCTGGATGTCTCCTGATTCCATGCTCAGCACTCTTTCCACACTCCTCATGCATCATTACATTCCAACCAAGGAGGCTCACTATGGTTTAAAAAAAAATCTCTCAGATATGATGACAATGATGGTAATGATGTTACATGCCTGTGCTTTGGTGGAGATGGATAGTCTTGCAGCTGAGGAGCCAGAGGAACTAGGGCATGCAAGAAGGGTCATTATCATTGGATACCAAGGTCCAGGAGGACGACAACAGGGAGTGAGATGGAAAGGAAGACATGAGCCATCATGTGAATCAAATGTTATTAAGCTGTTAGGAGAAACAGTGGACATAACCAAGTGTAAAAGCACCTTACCAATATGCAAGAAGCCCTACTCAAAGCAGACAATAGCAGTGATGAATTATTTCTACCTAAAGAGAAGTAGGGATTTAATTTGTTGTGCTACCACCACTGAGATAATTGATGGTCGCTTTTTCTTCCCAGACACAATAGAGCTCACCATCTAAACAATTTATGGAAGGACAAGCTCTGCAGTCACTGTGGGCGCCTGTGCCAGATTTCTATCGTTAGTTATCATGCCAGTGTTCAGTTCTGGGTCACTGGCATACACAGCTTTATGGGTGCTCTGCCAAGCTGATCTGAAAAGAAGCTTGCCTTTCCATATGATCACAGGCAAGGGGCATTTATATCTTGGTTATAAACAAACAAAACACAAACAAAAACTAGCATGGTATAGCATAAAAGGACCCTGGATTAGAGTCAGAGGACCTGGGTTCAAATTTCACCTCTGTCACTTACTACCTGTGTTATATCATAACAAGTTATTTAACAACTCTTGGCCTTATATATTTTTATATAATTTTATATTTTATATAAATTTATAAATATAAATATATTTTATATAAATTTATATTTTATATATATAAAATGAGAGGACTGGCCTAGAAGCCTCTAAAGTCCCTTCCAGTCCTAAATCCTATGTCTTCTATATACCTAAGCAAACCACTACCAGAGTTAGTGGGGATCTCAGATTAGTTTGTGGGGGAGGAGGCAGGGGATAATCAGATGATATGTTCCAGTAATCTAAAAAAGATTCAAAAATATTAGCGATGGGATTAGGATGCTTACAAGTACAAACGTTGTGTTAGGAAATGGAGTGACATAATTGTTAATAATACCCCACACTAGATGACTAACAAGCCAGAGACTGTCAGTATTGGTTGCAAAATAAAATTATTGCCAAATTTAGGGAATATTTGATGTCAGGTTCACAGAGAGAATCCAATTTGAACATAAGATTGAATACAAATCAGGAAGCTAAAAAACTTACTGGAGCAGAGACAGATTATTTTCTGTTTTTTTGATAACCCACTATCAAAGTCAGTGTTTAGGAGAAAATTGGAGAGTAGTCATACTTGAAAAAACCTCAATGGTGAGGGAAGACCCTATACTTGCATGCAACTGCACATAGGGTTACTTAGTAGAACAAAGCCTGGTGAGGTCTGTGAGTCTAAAACTTTATGAGGACAGGTCTAACATCATGGATCTAGGTATCCTCTTTTCCCTTGTCCATTGACCTTCTTTCCTACACCTTAATAAAAGCTTGTTGACTGACTGACTGATTCGTTCCTGCAGTGAAAGAAATCAAATCACATAGGTGATTGCCTACTCTGCCTATGTGCAAAGCTATCCTTGCCTCAGTCACAGGTTTCAGTATCAACTATGAAATATTTTTTTTTCTTGAATATTATCCTTGCTCTAAACAAACAACTAAGAAGTCTCCCAATATGTCACCATTGGTCTTAGGTTGGAATCTTTACATCTTCCTTCTCTCTCAGATTCCTTTCCAAATAATGTTCATTGATAAATGGTGCCTAATGATTTCACAATCATGATGTCATTAAGGTATAGTTCTAGAGGAAAACCATTTTTTATTTGGAATCCTTACAAAGGAGAGACTGCATGAGTTCTTGTGAGTATAGAAATAGCTTTTTCTAGAAGGAGTCACCACTCAGAAGCAATTTCAGGGTGGATTTCCAGGAGAAAGTCACAAATGACAGCAATTCATCCTAAAATGTGAAAAAGAAAGGCTATATAGAAACATGTTCCACTGATCTTCAGGGAATGTATTATATAGGTCATCCTGCCTGATGTAATTACACATTATGTGTACAGCAAATATAGTCTGATTTCCTTGCTAGAGGAGAAGCTAAAAAGACTTGAGAAATGTCCAAGAATGATGGAAAACACTGCACTGAGAGTCAGGAAGGTCTGGGTTCAAGTCTTGGCCCTGCTACTTGCTAGCCATGTGATCTTGGACAAATCACCAAAACTCATCTATAAAATGGGGGGAAGAACTTGGGCTAGATAATAATAGGTGACATTAAAGTATACCTTTTACCTATGGAAATCTCATTTTGATTCTCACATCAATCCTGTGAGCTAGGTTATTAATATAAGTATTATTCCCTTTTTATAAATGAGGTTCAGAGAGCTTGAGTGATTTTCCCAAGGTCACACAGTTAGTAAGTGGTAGAGACAAGACTCAAACTCAGGCCTTCTAGTGAAATCTGAATTCCCCTATAAAGAGGAAGGGAGGAAAGGTGAACAATTAGAATGAATGATTAGTACAGCCCCTGACTGAAAAAATAATTTTACTAATTTTTATGTGTATCCTTATCTAGCTTTAGACTAGCATTCTTAAAAGATTCTCACACTAGCTAGTTTGCTAAATTTGAAGAAGATATCGGCTCCTTTTGTTCCCAAAGTATAAAACAGTTCTGTTGTCATTCATCCTTCATTTTCAAAGAGGACCGATGATGTCATGACTTGCACATGAACTGAATTTAAGTGTGGCAGAGTAGCACAAGGTCGTTAGCCTTGCTCCCTCTGGATTCTTAGTCATCAAAGTCCAGTGGCAAGACAAAAGTGAGGACAACTGGAGATGGCTCATGATGCAATGGATGACCTTGACATTTTTGATGCCTGACCAAGGTCTAAGCACTCCACAGTGATTGCTTCAGCCACTTTTATGGCTGTTGGAACAAATTGTTCTCATCTATTCATTCTGCCAGGAAAAGTCTTTACATCCTTGGGGTAGACACCCCCCCCCCCAAACCCACCAATGGTTTTGAGGCCTGTTGGATATCCTCAATGTGGTTTAGCCCATCTGCTGAGATAGTTTTAGCATGTTGTGATTGTTGTACATGTTACAGCGTCTTAGAGCCAAAGGTGAGAGTTGGGTGAAAAAGGTCAACACCAAAGGTGGATGAACAGCCCTGAAAAGGAGTCATTAGGCCCTCATAGTAGAGGTGCCAATCCTCCCTGGACATCTGTAACAGCAAGCACCCTAGCATACCTAGGGCGGCTACTAGCACAGGTCCTTAGATCTGCTTTTCTAAAGGAAAGCAACTCAAAATGGGTTAACGGTTTCACTTTAATCAATCAAACATATCATTTACCTAGTTCAGGGGGAAAAGTCA
>CM053585.1:439003718-439036436 GCA_028646515.1 Pseudochirops corinnae
ACAGGCTCCACGTGACCACATTCAGCCTATTAGGGAACAGAGTATACTTTCAAATATCCAAGGGTCCTCAGAGTCACGTAGCCACTTTAGCAAAGGGCCTAGGGGCAGGGAAGATCTTCAGATTCCCATAACAACATCCCAGTGCTATCATCTAGCTAAATGACCATTTGAAACTAGCCTGAAATTCTGGATCAGACTGATTTTCCTGAGACTACTTTATGAGTTATTTTGCTTCTAAAGCCAGAATGGATAGCTAAAAAACTGAGTGACCAATGAAGCTGATTAATACCTGTATCTTTATAGCCTTTATTGTCTGTGTGTACCACACAGGTAAATTAAAGAGACTTGTTTCTGTTACTTGAATTCTGGAACCAGACTAACACACCTTCTAACATCACATTCTTTTTTTTTCATTTTATTAATTTGTCCCTCTCATTCTATTCAGTCTACTCCACCCATAGCCGCTGAGAAAATGAACAAAGAAAAACAAAAAAATAAAGCCCATGTTACATAGATTTATAGACCAGCAAGACAAACTCTCATATTGGCCATATCTGAAAATGTATGTCTCTTATTGATTCTCTGACAGGAGGTGAGTGACATGTCTCAACTTTCATCTTTTAGACTCTTGGTTTTTCATTCTGTCCTTCTAAGTTCTAAAATCTCCCACATTGGTTTTTCTCTATTTGTAAAAATTACTCTCCTCGTTCTCCTTACTTCACACTTGCATTAGTTCATAGAGGTCTTCTCAGTTTCCACTGAAATGATACATTCTGTCTATATGAGAATAATTATCACTAAGGTGCCTTGCAGCTCTCACATTTTACAGTCCTCCAGTTTCATAGAGAAAATAAAGGCCTTCTAAGCTGGACAGAAGAAGTAATTTATGAAAAAATAAGGCAGAAAGGAAGCGAATACAAGAAAGGGGAGAGGAATCAAAGGTGGTATCAAGAGGTTAGTGACTGAAAGACTGGCAGGAGAAGGAAGATAAGAAACTCTATTCTTCACGTGAAAGTGAAGCAGAATGTTGCATCTTCTGAAGAAGCAGCAGCATCTCACAGTCAACCCAACACAGTCATCAGTGATGAGAAGCATCCTTGTTGATTGCTGACAGGTAGACATATGGAGACCTGAAATAGCTCTGTGAGAGGTAAGCTCCTGGACTGTAGCGTATCTGAGACAGCGACAAAGAATTTGCCAGGATTCAGCCAATCTATGCCCCTTTTCATGTACAAAGGTTCAAGTGACCATCAGAAGAAGCCTGAAATGCATTTCCAGTGATTCAAAGTCTTGATAGGAAATTGAGTAATAATAATGAAAAAATTATATACTACTTTAAATTTGCAGCATTTCATTTGATCCTTGCAACAACCCTCTGAGGATTCACAGGAATTATTATCTCCTCTTTACAGACAAGGAAACTAAGGCTCAAAGGAGTCCAGCATTCCTGGCTTCCCTAAAGACTCATCTCAAAAGTCACTTTCAACAGGAGGTCTTTCCTGTTCCCCTCAGTCACTTGAGCCCTCTTCCACATGCTTGTAAGTACTTAATAATATACATGTTATCTACTTCATTTTAGGGCAGCAAGGTAGCACAGTAGATAGAGTGCCAGGCTTGGACTTGGGAAGACGTGAGTTCAAATCGAGCCTCAGATATGTAGTATCTGTGTGACCCTGGGCAAGTCATTTGACACCATTTGCCTTAGTTTCCTCATCTGTAAAGTGAGCTGGAGAAGGAAAAGGAAAATTACTCCAGTATCTTTGCCAAGAGAACCCCAAATGGAATCACAAAGAGTTGTACATGGCTGAAACAATTGAACAACAACAACCCCATTATAACTTAAGCTCCCCTTCAGGTCAAAGGCTGTTTTTGCCTTTCATTGTGTCCCTCATACTTAACACATTACCTGGCATATAGTAAGCACTTAAGAAATATTTGCTGATTGAAGTGGATTGTCCATGCATGCATGCACAGCAAGTAAATGTCACAGGCAGGATTGGAACCCAGGTCAACCTGGCTGCAAATACAGCACCCCATCCACTGTCGCACACTGCCTCTTTGAAGGCCTTAGCGCAGGTGGTATTTTCATTTTATTTGCCATTTGAATGACGTACAAGGGAAGAGCTGTTTCTCATGAAGACTGAGGGAAAAAAAAATGTGTTTTAAGAGATTTGTTTTTTCCAGCTAAAACTGTAAAGCTGAATACTATGGAGGGTAACTTCTATGAAACAAAAATAACTCTCGAAGTGGAGGGGCTTCCCAATAATTCTCAGAAGGAAATGGTAAGGAATACAGTAAGGAGCAGTGCCTCTGGCCTCCCTGCACTAGATAACAAGGCCCAAAGCATAGCAGTCAAGAGTGAAATGGAGACTTGAGCACCGATTCACAGGTGCCTCCAAGACTCCGTGAGTTTCAAATAATGACTAGAGAATATAGCAGGGTAAGAATGTGTTTTGATGCTTCAAGCTTTCCCATCAATGTAGGTATTCTCTCTCTGAGTATAAACTACATCCTACACTGGCATTATCTTTGCATCCTAAGGCGGCATTTCAAGCTCATAACCTAACAAAAAAGACATCAAAGAAAATCTACCCAACATTTACCTAGAGGTTGGACTGGTTCTTTAATATTTCAAGGATACCATCATAAGAACTGAGCAGTCCATTTGTTATCCTCTGCTCTCCTTTATACTGCCTGGCCCACGTGCTTTTCATGTCCCTGATGATAACTTGCCTACCACTTACTGGTAATATGTTTCAGCCTGCTTGTACCCACCATGCGTCTTACTTTGCCCTTTGGGTCATCTGAAAATCCGATTCTTCTGAGATGGTGGGGGTGATTCACAGCCCCAAGTAGAGAATATCTGTGTTAAAAAATAGGGATTTTGGCAGCAGAGAGCAGTCTGGAATCATTAGAAGTGATATGCAGCTTCACAAATGCAATCCAGCCTGATCTCTTAAAGAGTCAGGAGTGCTGTAGCTCAGAGTTAACTGAGGCTGGTAAGAAAACAAAAGGATAAGGGGAAAAAGGGTTATTTTTTAGGGCTATATTGAGGAAAAAAGCAAGGTCAAAGAAGGGATAAGATGCTTCTTAAGGCAGATGGTACAATAACAAAAAGAAAAGAAAACTGCTCAAGTCTTTTTTGACTTCTGTTTTCTCTGATTAGAAGAATAGTCTGGATTAGAAAGGGAGAATAAATTGGCCTATGCTTTCATTGGTATAGGGAACACCTAGATGGGGATACTCCCTTTACCAATGTAGATCAGAAAGTACCTTCCCTGCAACTTGCAGTCTTACAGAATACTGAGTCTGAGCATCGGAGATCAAAAGATTTGCCAAGGATCACACAGCCAGTGTGTGTCACAGGCAGAACTTGAATCCAGAACTTTCTGGTTTCAAGGCCAGCTCTCTGTATCCACTATGCCATGCCGCCTCTTAACAAAAATGGCTAATGGTTAATAGCGCATTGTTCAAGGGCTAGGTGGGGGTGTAATGAAGTGGTTAATGGCTTGTTTGTTTTGGTCTTAGAGAGTTGCCTGGGCATGGTAGGGGATATAGAGTCAGAAGGGAAGTTGGAGAGTTCAAGTCACATAAACTCCATTCTTGAGTACTAAGAGAACTGATGGGCGAGCCACTTATTGGGAGTGATCTTTAAAAGTTCATGCAAAATAAAAACGGTACATAGGACTAGAGAAGAGTATTATCCTGATTCCACCCCACCCCCACCCCCCAATGGAAGAGCACAGACTGTTTATGAGTTTGATTTTGATCCTGGCAACAATTCTGGGGATTAGAATTGATGATTAGTAAAAAACTAGAAAAGGAAGAAGTGACATTGAAGAACCACCATGGCTATATAAAAATGAGCCTAAACTCTTTTCCTTTTTGGTCAGTTACTAAATTGGTAGGTCAGAAGAATGCTACAGATATATCTTGTCTTGATCTCATCAAAGCATTTTACAAAGTGTTTTCAGCTATTCTTATGGGAAAGATGGAGAGTTGCAGGCTAGGTGGGCTAAGTGAAGAGAAAACTGGTTAAATGATTTGCTCAAAGAGTGATCAATAATGGTCCAATGTCAGATTGGAAGATAATGTCTAGTGAGTACTATGCAAACCTGTACTTGGCCTTCTGCTCTTTAATATTTCTTTATAATTGATTTAAATGAAATCATTGATAGCATGCTTAACAAATATGCAGATGACACAAAGTGGGGGTAGAAGCTTTCATGCTAGATAGTAGAGTCCCAAAGATGTGAACAAGGTAGAATATGGAGGATGAAATAAAAAATGGTAAAATTTTAAGAGGAATAAATTTAACACCTCATAAGTAAATTTTTAAAAAAAATCTATTTTCCAAGTATAATATGGGAGAGGCACAGTCATACATAATGCAGTTATCTGAAAAATCTCTGGGGGTTTTAGTGGACTGAAAGCTTAATATGATTCAACAATACTATATGGTGTCAAAGAAATCTACAGTCTTGGGTTGCATTAAGAGAAACATAATATGCAAGAGTATGGAAGTAAAAGTCCCTCTGTACTTTGCCTTCGTATAACCTCATCTGGAGTATTGTGCTCATTTCTGAGCCCCATATTTTAGGAAGGGCATTGATTAATTAGAGTATGTCCGGAGAAGGACAACCATGATAGCTGGTATAACAGAATAGGTATCAATAGCTAGCAATCAATAGGAATTGAAGAGAGTTGCTCAATGGGAAAGAAAAATACCCAACAACTTAAGCCATCCAAAAGTGAAATGAGCTGCTAATGGAAGTGGTAGATTCCCTCTCATTGCATCTCTTCTAGGAAAAAGGATGCCCACTGGTGTGCTTTGTGGTAGATATTTGTTCAGGCAGTAGTCAGACTAGGTGGCCATTGAGCTCCCTTCTGAATTCATTCCTTCTTCACTGGCTCATTCTCATCTGCCTAAAAACATGGTCAGGTCTTCCTAATGCTGAAACAACAGCCTTGCCTTTGACCCTTCCTTTCCATCCAACTCCTGTTCCATCTCCCTCCTTTCCATTCATTGCTACATGTATTTGAAACATTGCCTCTACTTAATACCTCCATTTCCTTATAACCTACTTTCTTCATATCTTTTAGTGGTCTGCTTTCTGTAATCTCCATCTTGTTGAAACTTCTGTCATAGAGGTGATAAACAATATAGCAATATGCAAATTCATCTGTCTTTTTTCCCCTTTGGTCTTTCTTGCTAGCTGTGCAATTTTTCTTTTTAACGCTATTGGCCATCTCTCATTACTAGATATTACCTCTTCCGTTGGCTTCCATGACTCTACTCTCCAGGGTCTCTCCTAGTATACTAATTATTCTTCCTTTGTTTTTTACTGGCTTTTTTCTCTTCCTGACTTCTCAAGGTTCACATTCCTTTGGCTTTCTTTTCTCTAATACTCTCTCCCCTGTCAGTCTCACTCACTCTCATAACTTATATGTTTGTAGGGTCATTGATTTTTAGCTAGAAAGGACCTGAGAAGCAATCTAGTTCAACTCCTTTATTTTACAGTGAGAAAACTAAAGCCAAGAGGTGAAGGGTATGCAGGGCCAAGTCTAATGGATTCTTGAGCTTGTGTCTGAGTCCAGAGGCTTGTGACTTGCTCCAAGTTCAAGGACTTGTTGAGCTATGTCTGAGTCCGGACATGCTAACTAGTTTGGATCTGAGAGGGTGCAAAGTCCCCTCTAGACAGGTGTGCCATATCTTTCCTCAAGAAGAATATTTGGCAATCAGTATCAAGAAATATTGCTGTGTCTCCTACAAGCAGTCTGGGCATTCAGGAAGTAGCCTTGGTAGTCAAGGTCGTTGCTGATATCTATGTTTAGTTGAGTGCATCCATGAGAAACTGGTGATTCAAAGTTCACTGTAAAACTTTCCATGCACAAGCAAGAAAGATATATAATCAATTATACTACTCCATTAAACCAGCATTGTTGCCTAATTATGCTTGCCTAGCCCAGATCTTTTGTTTACATATCCTACAATTCAGTTGCTGGCAGAAGGGACTTGCCCAAGGTCACACAGCTGGGGTAGAATCAGGATTCAAATCCAGATCCTGACTCCAATTAAAAACATTTATCACCCCTATCTAGAAGATGTCCAAATATACATCTCCACCCCTGACTTCTCAATTCTTGACCCATATTTCCAACTGCCTATATAAGACATCTACTTATGGATATCTGACTAGCACCTTGAACTCAATATGTCCAAACCAAGCTTTCTCTTCTATCCCTGTGGCTCTGACTTTGATGACATTGTCATTTAACTCATCTCTTGGCTTTATCCTTGACTAGTCTCCCTCTCCCTCAGCTATCATATCCATTTAATTACCATGACCTGCTAATTCTACCTCTGAAACCTTTCTCACATCTGTCTCTCCCCTCTCTTTTCTCATTTGTACCACCTTAATTTAGTAAATGTCTTCATTAACGCTCACCTGGACTTCTAAGAGTCACCTCACAGGCCTTCCTGACACCATGCCTCCCCTCTAATCAATCCTTCCTCCCACTGTCAGACTAATCTTTATCTGCAGATATGGTCATGTCACCCCCTCTACTTCAGTTGTTTCCCGTTTCTTACCAAATAAAGTTCAAACAACTTAGCATGATATTCAGGCCCTCTTCAATGTGGTTCCACTCTACTTTTCCAGCCTTGACTCATATTATTCCTTTTCATGTGGTCAACAGTTATTCAAACTAGACCATCTAAACTCCCCAAACCACTCCCAGAACTTTTTTGCCTCTATTTTTCTTTATGTCTGGAAAATTCTCCTTAAAATTTACCTTACTTGATTTGGCCATCATTCTCTACCATGTTAAAATCATTTGGAATCCTATCATCCAATGTGACAACTGTATTTCACAATTTTGTATCATCTACATATTTGCTAAGCATAACATTTTCACTCATATAAATGATAAAATATATTAAATAGCAGCAGATCAAGCACAGATCCCTGTGGTACTTTACTGGATACAAACTTTCAACTTGACACCAAACCATTACTGATTATTTGCCAATCATTTAACCAACTTTGACTCCATTTAACTGTATTATCCCTGAGTTCAAAGGTGTCAAACATGCTAAGTGTTCCCCAAAATGTAATTGGGAAATATCTGAGAACATAAATAAAAATACAGTAGAACAGAGATAATGTTAACATGTGGTCTTCTAAGTCAATATGTCACCGGTAGGAATCCTTACGTCACCACTGCTAACCCATGCTTCTCTATCTTTTCTATAAGAATAGTCTGAAATATTTTAGCCTCCTTCACATATTGAATTCTTGCCTATCTATTAAGGCTCAACTCAAATTCTACTTCCTCCAAAAATTTTGTTTTCTTTCCAGAAATAATAGCATGCCTCATCTCATTTCATATAGGACTTTTTGGTGATAACTCTCTGATGTACATCTTAGGTTCCATTATGTATCATACTTATTTACATTCGAGTCTCATCTTCTTGCTTGAGTAAAAGCCTCATAGGAGCAGGAATGACATCTAATATAAACCTCCCTCTCTCCTCCACTCAATGCCTAACATAGTGCTCTGAAAACTGTGAGTGCTCAATAGATTTTTGTTGAATAGATAATTGAATGAATAAACGACTCTCAGTAAAGTATGCTACATGATGTCTTTCTGGACAAGACAGAAGAATCTGGGCTACTTCATATGCAATTATCTTTGTAAAACAATGGTACCAATAGAGTGTTAATGAATCTATCTCAATATGAAGAAAAATCTTTTGGAATTACTGTTTATTGCACTGCTGAGAGGCAGCTATTGCCAGAGAGAGTAATATGTGTAGCCAGTAACTACCCAGGTGCAGTAAATTTTAAGAATCTAGAGCATGTGGCCAATTGGGCATAAAAAGAAATGTGCTTCCAAAGAATCAATCAATAGGCATTTTTAAATACCTACTCTGTTCCAGGTCCTGAGGATACAAAAACAAAAATAAGATCACCCCTGCCCTCAAGGCACTTATATTTGGAAAGGAAAGACAACTCGTTTTGTATATACAAAATACATGCAAAACATATACAAAATAACCTTTTGGGAGAAGTCATTAGCTGCTAGGCAAACTGAGGGGTTGCAAGCTAAAATTGGTGCCTATGCTGTGTTCTGAAAAAGTTTCCAAGAATCAGTAAGAGCATTCAGGCATCAGAGGCAGCCTATAAAAAGGGAGGATTGATAATGAACCCATGGGAGTTGATGAAGTCACTGAATAAGATAGTGTAAAAAAAAAAAGGGAAGAAAAGACTGACCCACACAGTTGGAGAGCATGATATAAATGATGATTCATTAAAAGAAAGTCACCAAACATGTTGGAGAAGAACCAGGAAAGACAAATATTAAGACAGGCCGGAGAGGAGAGAATAAGAATCTGGCAAAAGAAGTCATCAACAGTGTTAAATGCTGTAGAGGTGTCAAGAAGAATAGAGATTAAGCAAAGGCCATCAGATTTAGAAATTAAATGAATGCTAGTAATTCTGAAGAAAGCAGTTTTAGTTGAGTGAGAAGTCAAGAGAAATAAGGAGGCTGAGAACCTGGGAGACTGGAAGGATGATGTCCTCGGGAGTGGGAATAGGAAAGTTCAGGGGAGAGCTGGATTTACAGGGAAAAGCAGTGTAGTTGCATCCCATTCATTTCTGCCCATCCCAAGCTAATCAATCTCTCTTTTCTCTTAACCAAGAAAAAAAGAAAGAAAGAAAGAAAGAAAAAGAAAAGAGCACCTCCTCTTTAGCTATTGCTATAGTGATAGGGGACAAGTTGTGTGGACACTGAGAAGGTGGGGTGGAATTTTGCCTGAAATGCTGACATGCCTGGGAGCAGTTTAGTTATAACCTACCTAAAGGCCCCATGACTGGGGCAGTCACACAAGAGAAGGAAGCTGTGGGAGGGGCAGAGTGGGGAGTGTTGAAGGGGATGTGTAGTAATGTTAGAGACAAGCTATGGGGGCAGGAGGCAGGAGAGGGATGTGGCCCATCTATCCCATGTATGTAATTGGTTGATCACCTGGGAGTCAAGTCAAAGGCTCTCCAACTTAGGAAACTGCTATTTTAAAGGGGAGATCTGACTGCAGATTCTGGCTTAGTCTAAGGAAGGATATTCTAACAATTAGTATAACCGAGTTGTGGAATGAGAATTGAACATTTAAGGAAGTAATAAGGTCCCTGTTATATGAAGAATTCAAGGAGGTCGAATGATTGTCTTGTCTGGGGTATTCTAAAGGAGATTTTTCAACTGGAAGGAAACTCACTACTAAGATGCTTTTCAATACCAATATTCTATGATCATGAGGATTTTTTTTTAAACTAAAACACTAATGCACAGCAGAGCACCTGAGAATAGAACCTAGCTGAAAAGCTGGGCATGAGCCAGCACAATTTAGGAGGAGGAATTAGGAACCTGAGGCCTGAGCATTAGAAGATAATGCTTGAGAAGACTACTAAACTATGAATGAATGAATGAATGAATGAATGAATGAATGAATGAATGAAATGAGCACTTATTAGACTCCTGCCAAGTACCAAATACTTTTCATATCTCTGGGGTTAAAACTACCAAAAACAGTCCCTTCCCTTAATGAGCTTAGTTGGTTGGGTGTAGTCCTTTGTTCTTGAAGAGGACCAAAATGACATTGCTATGCTAGAGTTAAGTTACAGTGTGTCTGACTGTGACTGATCAAACCAATATGAGCTCGGAATTTTCTATCACAAGTTGGGCACAAATAATCCATGTACACATTTGGGTTTCATTCTCTAAATCTGTATATCTTGCATTTCCTTTGAGCTACTTCAATTCTGCTTTGCTCACAGAGCACAGCACCTTCTCTGATGTGGACACGCTATGCTGAGCAGTCCTATGCCAGTGTCTCCCATGTCACACAATCAATTCCAAAGTCCTTAAGAGAGACTTTGAGAGTGTCCTTGTAACACTTCTGACCACCATGTGAACACTTGCCCTGGGTGAGTTCTCCATAAAATAGTCTGTTTGGCAAGCATGCATTTTACATTCAGACAACATCGCCAGCCCATCAAAGTTGCACTCTCTGAAGTAGAGTTTGAATGCTTCACAGTTTAGTTTGAGAAAGAACCTCAGTATCTGGTATCTTATCCTGCCAGGTGATCAGTTAAAAAGTTAAGGTGATCCTTAACTTTCCCAGTAAAGGAGCTTAAATCTAATGGAGGAGAAGGCACATATAAGAAAATGGTAGCCAAGGAGGATTATTTTGATTTGGAACATTTTAGAGATGTTGAGTAAAGCCACTAGAAAGTATATTTACTCATGCTTTCCAGAAGCAATGGCAATTATGATTTGGTTATGGTCCCAGAAATAGATGTGGGGAATAGTGGGAGGGTTCATAAGCCAAGAAGATATCTAAGTAGCAAAGTGAAGTATGGTTCAGACCCATCTGAAACAAGGAATCAGGTAAAGTAGTCACCAAAAAAAAAAAAAAAAAAAGATGGGGCACTCAGTGCAAGTGTTCTGGAAAGGTCAAGGGCATAGGTTCTGAACCCGGCAGCAAACTGACTAGTAAGAAGATAGCCCAGCAGGAAAGCCTGTACAGATTTATAATGCTGACTGACAGGTTGATTACTCATGTAACAATGTGAGGGCAGTCCTTATATTACACCATCCTCCGTTCCCATGCTCCATTTCATTATTTCTGATTTATAGAAGTTGCCATTTGCCATTGACACTTTTAAATGCTTGCTCTCACATTAATAGCAAAATAATTGAGGCAACTTGGCATAGTAGATAATGTGTGGGCTTGGAAACAGGAAGACCTTAGTTCAGATCACACCTCTGACACATATTGGCTCTCTGCCCCCAACTTAACTTCTATTGCCTCTGACCTTATCTATTAAATTACTGCCAGATGGTGGGAATTTCCCCATAATGACAATAGTTCTCTGTGAAGAGTTAGTGAGTACTAGACCATACTTTTAACAGACCAGAAACTGATACAAGAATCTGAAGGTATCTTTGGGAGATTTTGTTATAGGTTAGCAACTGAAAACAGCATGGTAAAGGAAAGATTATAGGTAGCTAGGTGGCTCAGTGCATAGAGCACTGGGCTTGGAGTCAGAAAGACTCATCTTCCTGAGTTAAAATCTGGCTTCAGACACTTACTAGCTGTATGACCTTGGGCAAGTCACTTAACCCTGTTTGTCTCAGTTTCCTCATCTGTACAATGAGCTAAAGAAGGAAATGGCAAACCACACCTGTATCTTTACCAAGAAAATCCTAAATGAGGTCACAAAGAGTCAGACCTGATTGAAATGACTGAATAACAAAATAGGAAAGATTCTTTGATTTGAAATTAGAAGGATTATGTTTGAATCCTGGCTGTACTACTTAGTATTTGTGTGACCTTGCATAAGTCCTCCAACCTCTCAGGACCTCAGTAAACTATAGGGAGGTTGGACTTGATAATGCCTAAGGTCCCTTCTACCTCTAGAGCTATGATCCTAAGAATCAGTAATAGAGTCACTGAAAGGAGAATTTCAAAAATTTTCTGATCACCAGATCCAGCACTTTGATGCAAAACACAATTAACATGTAGTCTTTCTACAACCTGGGAAACATCTAGCCTGGATCTCTAAGGTGACTTAACTATTACCTGGAAAATCTCTGGGATTCCTTAGAAGTTGCTGATATACTCCTTTAGCTACTGAGTCATCTTCTTTTGCTCTTTTTGGGGTTTTGGCTTATTGTTGACAAGCAGTCCTTAACAGCTCTCTATAACGATAGGCAAGGGATTGGGGGAAAGAGGTAAGCAAAGAATCTGACAGCTAAGTATTTGTTCCACAATGCATTTCCACAACATTCTTCTTATTTCTTTAGCAGCCCTGTTCCCTTTCAGCTTTCAATTATTTTAGGAATTGTAATTATTTCAATGTCAATTTTAGGAATTTCAATAATTCAATTATTCAGGAATCTTTTTGCACAGCCTCATAAAGATACTTATTAATTTGGCACTTTGCCAAATTCAATTCAGGGACATGCCTGAATATTTTAACTAGGAAGATTTCATGAAAGACTGAAGTCGGGAGATAAGATTTATTATTCAAAAACAGACACATAGACTATTATTTTTATGATGAATCTCTTTGTAATTAATTTTTATTCAGAATCTAACAAACACACAAAAAGAAAGAACTTTACCATACACAAATAAGAACAGTTAAAGAGGGCTATATGTGAAACCATGAATCTCTGTTACATGCTTCTTTTTAAAAAAAAGTATATAATAAATTCAACATGTTTCTTAGAAAAGCTGTCCTCATAACTGATCTTACTGGCACATAATGTCCACTAGATGGCAGCAGCAAGAACACCGGCTATTTCTTTTCTGGGAAATACAATAGACTCAAGGTCTTCCATCCTTGTGGCTTTCTGCCTGTGTCTGACCTGGGTCCCACTGAATCTTCCATCTGTGTGAAACTGTTTTACAAATAGGATTTAGATTTACTTATTTCTCACGAATTTAAACAAAATTCTTTGTATTTTGAGCTTTCTGCAAAAATCCTTTCTGAAATCAATCCCTTTCTCTTTGGTGTCCAAATTACACTCTTATTTTTACCTTTTCCTGGCATATTTGTTGCAAAGGGTGATGCAGAACCAGGTCAGAAAATAAACAAGTGCCGTTAACTGTTCTGGGCTTAAGTTTCCTCAAAAACCACAAAGCAACAGTTGGTCTAGACAGCCTCTGAGGTCCCTTCCAGCTCTGTCTATAAGTAGAAAACTGATAAGATTTCAATAAAATTCAGTAAGCATTGATTAAATGTCTACTATGACAGCTAGCTGGTACAGTGGATAAAGCACTGAATCCAGAGTCTGGAAGGCTTGAATTCAAACTCAGACTCAGCTTGTGATCCTGGGCAATTCTTTCAACTTCCACCTCATTTTCCTCAACTGTACAATAAGAATAATAATAGCACCTCCCCCTGCCGTGAGATAATATTTGTAGAGTATTTAACTTTACAAAGCTTTGGGGCAGCTAGGTGGCTAGTCGATAGAGCACGAGGCCTGGAGTTAGGAAGATCTGAGTTCAAACTCAGTCTCAGACACTTACTAGCTGTATGACCCTGGGCAAGTCACTTAACCTTGTTTGCCTCAGGTTTCTCATCTGCAAAATGAGCTGGAGAGGGAAATGGCTAACCACTCTAGTGTCTTTGCCAAGAAAACCCCAAAGTTTGCATCTGACTGGAACAACTGAACAATAATAACAAAATCAAATGAGGATCAAATGAGATATTTGTAAAGCACTCAGCACAGTAGGTGCTTAAAAATGCTTGTGTCCTTCCTTCTCACTTAGTGCCAGGAGCTAGGGATATAAAAACAAAATGAGACAGTTCTTGTTTTCAGAGAGCTTCTGTTTAACTATGCGGTGTGACAAGGGCCATCCCTTAGGGCATATTTGGTGTTGACCTTCCTGGGTCTCTGGACAAAGCACAAGCTTTAGAGCACATTTCTGGTCCTGTGCGACTCAGCACTGAATGGTTTTCATTTTGAGTTGATGATGAGTCCCCTTATTGGCTTAGCAGAAATAGCTAATGACTTAAGGGATATTTAAAAGGAAGTGATCCCACTATGAAGCCTCTTTCCTTCAGGATTGAAGTCTGCAGATTCCCTTGAAGGATGAGGGAGGGAAGGTTTGCCTTGGGTCCCAAGTTGACCATCTGGCTGTGATGGTTAGATGTACCCTGTCTAGGCAAGCCTGAGCCTGGATTTGGGGGAGCCTCTTTTGTGCTGATTCTTTTCTGACCTTAAATGGTAGAAGGTCTGCCCCTAAAGTCAGAATCCAAGTTTAAGGCATTTCAGTCAATTATGCCAATTGTTGTTCAGTTGTTTTTCAGTCATGTCTGACTCTTCATGACCCTATTTGGGGTTTTCTTGGCAAAGATACTGGAGTGGTTTGCCATTTCTTTCTCCAGCTCATTTTGCAGATAAGGAACTAAGGTAAACTTGGTTAAGTGACATGCCCAGAGTCACACAGCTAGTAAGTATCTGAGGTTGGATTTGAACTCAGGCCTTCTGACTCATTATTTTCTCTCTCTAGGCACACTGACTTACTTGTTCTTCCCTCTCTCCTCTCTGTGTCTTTGCTCAGACTACCCGCCATGCCTGGAATACTCTCACTCCTCATGTTCATCTCTAGGAATTCCTTTTTCCTTTCACGGCTCAGATTCTACAAGAGACTATTTAACTACCTTCTACAAGAGACTTTTCCTGCTTCCTCAAGTTCTCAAACTTTTTCCCCCAACACCACCCCACTCTTGCAAAAGTATTTTACATTTATTTTATATGCTTTTACTCATCTGTGTATATGTTCTCCCCTCCCTTCAGAAAAATAGAAACTCCTTTTGGACCGGGATTTTGTTTTTAAAAAATTTTGTATCCTTAGTGCCTACCACTGTGCTTGGAACATAGTAGGTCCTTTTTTCTTGCCCATCATCACCACTGCTCCTTTATCATTTTGTACTTGGATAATTCCATCAGAGTCTGACTTGTCTCTTCCCTTGAATTGTCTCCTTTCTCTTATAGGTCCTGTTTACTTTCTCAGTACTCTGGACTCAATCCATTTATAATCAGAATCACACAGGTTCACCCTTAATTGTCTTTCTCATTGTTCCAGTGATGTTACTGGGTCTCCCCAGATAAAGCTCAGCAGCTTAAGGACTGAGGCTATATGACATACTTCTACCCTCACAGTGATGCTTGGCACATAGTAAACCACATACATCGTTTTTGACTGACAATAAATGGTTGTTAACTAATGCATCAACCCATGCTAATGTCTTAATTGAAAGGTTAGATAACAGGAAAGGGATTTGAATATGGTCACTTCTAGGCATAATGTCTCTCAACTTTGTTTCTGAACCCATTAAGTCATTCTAAAAGGGAGAACTAAAGTTTCTTCTATAAGATAAGTGAAAGATTTAGACTAGGCTGTCTCTAAGGTTATTATACAGCTAGCAATTGTCTGTGTCTAGATATGAACTCAGGTCTTTCTAATTCCAGGCCCAGTGCTCTATCTACTGTTCGACCTAGTTGCCTCAAAATATAGCCTATTGAGATGTAAAGAGAATAACATCTGTTGTTATCCAAAAAAAATGCATATATACATGTTGAGAGACAAGGTGGTAGTGGGTGAAGAGTCAGTCTTCAAATCAGGAACACATAAGTTCAAGTTCACACACACATACACACATATGTTTGTATATGTATGTGTCTACAAATATGTACACACACATGCACATATATATCCAGAGTGTCCCAAAAATCTTAACATAACTTATTAAGCTATTAAAACTTAAAACAGTATTAAGAATTTTGGGACATCTTATATTTTAAATGCATATATACATTTATATCTATACATATGTATATATGTGTGTAGATAGAGATATCGCTAATACATTGGAGAAGAAAATGGCAAAACACTCTGATATCCTTGCCAAGAAAATCCCATGGATATCCTTGGGCTCACTAAAAGTTAGACATAATGAAATGACTGAACAACAGTGAGAGAGAGAGAGAAAGAGAGAGAGAGACAGAGAGAGAGAGAGAATATTGATTAGATATAATCATATTCTATATTTAATGCAAACTTCAAACCTTGCCCAAGGTACACATAACTCAGAGGATGCCTCCGTTGGGTAGTTGGTGGTCTATCAACTATCAGATCTTAGAATATAATTGTAAGAAGCCACTATGACTATAAGACATGATTCTATATTTTCCAGGGAGAACTTTTTCTTGGTTCTTCATACACATCAGTGGATGTACAACTTCACCCTTGATAATGTCTTCCCAGTGGCAAATCTTCACATAAGGATTACAGTCACACTATACCTAATTGACTCAAAAAAGGACATCAAGATTCCTAGGAGCACTCTTGATATGAAACATTGGGAAATAGAACAAGTCTCATTATATTTCAATTATCTAAAAAGTTGATGTGGTAATTATTTGGAGTCAATACTAATAGGATGACCTGAAACCTTCATTATCACCTAACAATAATTATGTACCTTAAGATGCATGCAGCCCCTCTAGTCCTACATCCTTGGAGCCATCCATGCCCTTTCATTTTTATTCACATGGAAACAAGAGGAAATAGATTTAAATGGCTTCAAGAAGGATTTTATGTTAGACATTATAAAAAGCTCACAATTTAGACGAGTCGCAGAATCATGGATTTAGAGTTAGAAAGGATCTTAGAAGTCATCTATTCCAATTCTCTCACTTTACAAATAGGGAAACTGAGATATGAGAGGTCATGTGACATTATTCTTCATATATTCATATGTACATATTCACACGCACTTGTAGCCTCCCCCATTAGAATGTCAGTTCCTCCTGCTCAGCAATTGTTTCATTCTTTGTCCTTGTATCACCAGCACCAAGGACAGTGCTTGGCACATCCTAGGCAATTAATAACTGCTTGCTGATTGATTAGCTGATTAGCTAATGTTACCCAGGTAAATGGCAGAGTAGATTTACCCTGTAGGTCATGGAACTCCTGAGTCAGTTTACCAAAGGAAGATAAATAGTATTCTGAAAACATTTTAAAATTGGGTAGACACAAATGCATCTGAAATAGACTTAGAAAATGCAGAACTGTATTTTCTGTATAATTTTTGTTGATTTTCAAAGAAAGAAAAGCATGAGAATATTCTCTGATAATCTTTACTTTACTTTTAGTGTCAACCCTCAGCAAAATTATAAAGCATAAAGTCTGAAGAAATTCTTAGGTATATTTCCCTGGCTTTTGATGAAATTCCTCTGTCCCTCAAAACCCAACAAGTATTGACTGAGTGCTAGCTATGTACAAGAAAATGTGGGAAGAACTTGTACCCTATTTTGAAGAATTTCATTCTCATCCAAAATCTAATCTCTGCTGAGGCTCAATTCAACCCAATTTAAGCTAATTTTTAAGTGCTAACTATGTACAAGGCACTGTGCTGCTAGGGCCTAGGAACAGAGAACTGAAAACTGACACAGTTCCTGTTTAAAGAGGTTACAATATAATAGGGGAGATAAGACAGGTACACAAATAATTACAGTGTAAGTAGAATGTGAGAAGGGTAAAGCAAAAGTTCAAAGAAAGTGTTATGAGAAATTGGAGGAGTGAGAGATCACTTTCAGTCGGGGATATAAAATACAACTTGGCCCAGATGGCATCTGAGTCTGAGGTGAGTCTTCAACGAAGGGAGGGATTTAAACAGGTCAATGCAGGTAGTGGGAGGGATTGGCATTCATTCCACATACATTTGATTAAGCTCTCGCTATGTGGAGCAGCTAGTAGATAGAGCTAGTTGAACAGAATCAGGTTCAAATCCAGCCTCAGACACTTACTATCTGTGGGACCCTAGGCAAGTCACTTAACCGTTCTCAGCCTCAGTTTCCTCATCTGTAAAATGGGGTTACAATAACACCAATATAAGGATCAAATGAGATAATATTTGTAAAGCACCTTATAAAAACCTTAGGGCTCTATACAAATGCTAGCTATTATTATTAGCATTGAAGATTCAAAGACAAAAGTAAAACAGTTCCTAGAACCACAAGGTTTATATTCTAGGAATATAGGAAAGCATTCACAAAAGCACAGATATGAAAGAGGGGAGGATGAGAATTTCTTAACACACCAGGTCATGCAGAGTTACCCAAGACAGACAAATTATAGAGGAGAGTTCTGACCAAAGGCGATCCACTGGGGAAGAAAATAGTAAACCACTAGAATATCTTTGCCAAGAAAACCTCCTGAAGGACACCTATCAATTGGGTAATGGAATTATAACATGTTGTGGAATATGAATATAATGGAATACTACTGTGGAATAAGAAATGACAAGCAGGCAGATTTCAGAAAAACCTGGAAAGTCTTTCATGAACTGATGCAAAGTGAAGTGAGCAGAATCAGTAAAACACCGTACACAGTAACAGCAACATTGTGAGATGATCAACTATGAATGACAACTATTCTCAGCAATGCAATCATCCAAGACAATTTCAAAGGACTTGATGAAAAATAATGTCCACATCTATCCAGAGAAAGACCTGATGGAGTCTGAAAGCAAACTGAAGCATACTATTTTTACATTTTTTTTTTGGTTTGTTTTTTTTTAACAACATGACTAATATGGAAATATGTTTTACATGATTATGCATATATAACCTATGTCAAATTGCTTGCCATTTTAGGGAGGGGGAAAATTTGGAGCTCAAAATAAAAAAAATAAATGTTAATATTTGTAGTTACATGTAATTGTAAAAATTAAATACTAGTAGAAATAAAAAAAAAAAACATGGACAGTATTAAAATACACGATGTTGCAAGATGAGCCCATCAAGTTGAGGGCCTGGTATGCTAACGTCGGTGAGGTCAGGAAGAGCCAGTCATGATTGAATGACTGAACAACACCAACAAGGATGAGAGTGAGGAACGAGAATGGTGATAAATCTAGTTTGGCTAGAAAATAGACCATGTGAAACAAAGTCACGTGGAAGGAGTATTGGAGAGAGATTGCGAACGATCTTGCATACCACAATCAGAAATTCTTAGATCAGTTGGCAATGGGGAGCCACTGAAGGTTTTTGAGCATAAGAATGATAAGATCAGAATGGTGCATTAGGAAGATTAATTGGGCAACAGCATAAAGGATGATTTAGAGATGTGAGAGGCTCAAGATATAGAAGACTCCCAACGATAGTTATATCCTCCTAGGTGATTTTGGAAGGTAAAAAGCCTTCAAGATTTGAAGAAATGAATCTCTGATGGAAGAACGACAGTTGGCAAAAGTAAATTATATTTTTGGCCTAGTATTTTCTGCCAAGAATCCCCAAATCACACTCTATGTGACTACTTTGCCCCCTTGTAAAACTAGGCCTCTTTACTTCTCATGATTCTGAAGAGCTCTACTCTGGCTTAGTCTCTTCATTCCTTTAGAAAGGAATTCCTTCTGTTGTAAAAGGGGAGTAATAGGAAAAGGAAAATTGTATGACATGACCTCCAAAGACCCTTCAGGCTCTAGTAACTTAAGATTTTATAAGCTGTCCATCTGCAAAAGAAAAAGAAAAGAAAAGAAAGATAAAAAATGAAAGAGAAAAAGTGTTACAGATTAGTGCATTCTGTGAAAAGAAAAGTAGCCAGCATGGTACTGGAGCCAGATATTACCAGAATTTTCAGTGTGACCATTTATATACTTGGAAATTTGCAAAAGTTATAAACCAAGGCTTGATACATTGTTTTATTAATTGACTAGACTTGAGAAAATGATGGAGAAAACATCAAAATCGCAGATTAAACGTAAAACTGTGTCATGCATTTTCCCCCCAGAGAGCTAGTTGTTAAACATTTATCAGCATACCTCTGCTTGTGTCTGTCTCAAACTCCTCATAACTCCTAGGATAATTGTGAACACATATTAAAGGGAAGGAGCATTATATAATCTTAGAATTGAAAGCTAAGAGATCCAACCTCCTTTCTCAATGTATGAATTTGCTTTCAGTGTTTAATAAATGTTTACAGATTGAGTTAGGTAGACAAAGGAATGAACTCAGAGATGACTTGTGTTTCCAATCAGTCTTATGATCGTATATTAACCCAAAGGGGAATTTGTGAGACACAATGGAAAAAGGCTCTGGGTTCAAATTCTAAACCTGTCAATGTACTTCCTATGTGATCTTGGGCAAACCTCTTAATGTCTCTGATTTACATGTGACTTCCTTCATTAGAATGGGAGCTCCTGAAGGCAGGGACAGTTTTTACCTTTGTTTGCCTGCTGGGGTCTACTATGCAAATATGAAGGCAGATATTAAAGGCTTAATAAATGCATTTTGATTGATTTAGCTGAGGAAGTCAGCCTATCAGGGTTAGTAAAGTACAGCCTAAGGCCCATCTTTAGGCCCTCGACTCAGAATGTTTTGTTTTGTTTGAATATTTTTAAAGTAAAATTTTGTTATATTAAAAAGGTAAAAAATTCTCAGTTAACTGGGCTGGCAATACAAAACCAGGTAGTCAACAAAGAGGGAGTCATCTACTGACCCCTGGGCAAGATAAACTCCTCTAACGTTCTTTTTGTTTCTAAATCTATGATGCTAGAAAGATCAGTGTTCAGCAAATAAGATATTCCCTGTGTGCTTCATAAGTGGATTAAGCCTGTGTGTCTACGTGGTCAGCAAAATAATTGAAAAAAGTTTCCATCCTTATATCATTGATTTGGTGTCATGTAGACATAACAGCTAGGTAACTCAGTAGCTAGAACACTGGATTTAGGGTTAGGAAGATCTAACTTCAAATACAGCCTCAGATACTCACTAGTTGTGGGACCCTGGGCAAGTCGTTTAACCCTGCTTGCTCCAGTTTCTTCATCTGTAAAGTGAGCTGGAGAAGGGAATGGCAAACCACTCCAACATCTTTGCTAAGAAAACCTCAAATGGGGTCATAAGAGTCAGACATGACTGGAAATGACTTAAAGAACAAATGACATAATCTTAGGGCAGGTAGATAGCATAGTGGATGGAAGCATCAGGCCTGGAGTCAGGAAAGCTCATCTTCCTGAGTTCAAATCTGGCCTCAGACATTTACTAGCTGTATGACCCTGGGCAAGTCACTTAACCCTGTTTGTCTTAGTTTCCTCAGCTGTCCAATGAGCTGGAGAAGAAAATGGCAAATCACTCCAGTTTCTTTGCCAAGAAAACCGCAAGTGGGGTCATGAAGAGACAGATACAGCTAAAATGACTGAATGACAACAAAACACATAATCTTAATCCATGTGTAAAGCAGGAATATAAAAATTCATCAATAATAACTTCAATTCAGTAGAAACAGCAATCCTGTATAATTACAGTTTAAAAGAATATGCATTGTGTATGTTGTAACTCCAGTAACATAGTGAATTTGACTCAGTTTTCTTCTAATACTGACGTTAAGTGGCCATGGTTCATATGTCTACATCACATTATTGTCTCACTGTAAACGTGAGTGGGAAATCTATTTTGTTAGATGGAATGGAACTTGACATCCCTGACTGGTAAGATTGGATAGCATGGAGCCCTTCTGATGAGGTAGAAAGAAAATGTAGGCCTAGGTACTATCTTAAGAGAATGCATACAATGATTCTAGGCTGCCAGCTACCTCTTTATTCACAGAATTACTGATAATTTCAGCCAATACGCTTTTAAAAATTCTTCTTCACTTATTATAAATGATCAAACATAAATTTGTTCTCAGATACTAGGGCAGCAACATGTGGAAGGCAGAAAAAATATTGAACTTTCCTGAAGGCCAAGTGAAGTCTGATTTGCCTAGTGTTGGGATGTCACTGAAAATAAAGTATGAACCATTGTTCCGATGATTACTAAATACATTAGCAATTCCTGTGCCTGCAGAGAACTTATGTGAATCTCAATGGCACTTCTAGATCTGAGCAGTTGTTCACAGTAGGAGGTCCTCAGTCCTCATCTCAGCATTAAAAGAACGCACTGGGGACCCTACATTTCTTTGGAAAATGAAGTTGCAGTTCAGGTTCTTGTAACTCAGGAAGTTTTGTGATCATACAGCCTTAGAGTAGGAAGGGACCTCAGAAGTCATGGTTCTAAGCAAAGCAAGTCTAAACCTTCTTCCATATAACAATCCTTCAAATATTTATAGATAATGATCAATCCTTCCCTCTCTAAAGGTTCAAAGTAGGTCCTTAATAAAGCCTGGTTGATTGATTCTCCAGAATAAAGAGCCTGGGTTCTTTTAACCAATCCCTTTGTGGCATCTTTTCTAGGCCCCTCATGAGTTTTCACCCACCTCTGAGGTTAATCCAGTTTGTCTATCTCCTTCCTAAAACTCAGTGCTCAGAACTAGGTCTGGCGCTCCAAATGTGTGTCTGAACAAGGGTGGGTACAGCAAACCAGCTCCACCCTCCTTGCTCTGTATGCTAGACTTGGGCTAAAGGAGTCTAAGTTTACTTTAGTTTTTTTGACTATCATGTCACTTTGCTGACTTATATTGAACTTGTAATTTACTAAAACTCTCAACACTTTTTCATTTGCCTTTCTTCTGTAGGATGATGGATTGGTCAGGAATAATGGCATATAACTGTAACCCAAGCTGCCATGGGGGATGGGGGGGATCACCTGTGTTCCAGGGTCTTTAATTGCAGTAGAATTAAAATTGATACACTAAGTTCAGCACCAATATGATGATCCTTCCCATCCCCTCTCCTCACCCAAAGAAGAGGGAGAGGGGTAGCATACTGCCTAAGGAGGGGGTGAATCAGCCCATGTAGGATAAGAGAATTAGATCCATCAAGCCTGGGTGAGATAGGGAGGCCCAATCTCAAAAAATAATAATTTTTTTAAAAATGACTAAAGTAACCTCAGTAAAATGTCATACCAAATAGCCTCACCAGTAGCATAAGTGGGTTTCCTGGACCTATAATTATTACATACAGCTCTGGAGAAATGAAGAGGATGAGTGTTTTATAGGAAGAAGACACAGGTATGGATGATTGACTTCCTACCTCTAATGTCACAGAGAAGGGAGCACCAGTAAGCCAGGAAACTGGCAATATCCAACTTAGAAGTTTCTAAGTACAAGGTTCCAACCATAGTACATCTCATCCTCTTCTATGAATTGACAAAAGGCCCTCACCAGGGCTTTTGGAAACTAGAAGATTGAGGGGGTGAGGGGAATTGAAAAACTTATGGAAAAGTTGAAAAACAGATGATTAGCAGTAATTCTGCTGCCTTACTTAACCTATCAGCTATCACGCAGTTTACCCATTTACACATGCTTATTGATTTAATGTTTTGTAAATTTAGCTCTCTTCAGACTCAGCTGATGTGTGGGTGTGTGTCCTAGGCTGGTATTTATTCCACACGTGTGAAATGACTTGATAATTTATGAGTGGTGAAACCCAAAGTCATACAGATTTTTTTCCCCTTCCTCAGGAAAAGGAATAAATGCATGCAACACATTTTAATCGACTTGTTCCTTTTGATATTTCATTTTTAAGAATTATTTATTTTCTGATATGATATTCATAGGGATCTGACAGAAAATTGTCAACCCACCTCTTCTTTCTATGAGCTATCTTTGGAAACCAATTACTTGAAATGACAAAGTTTTCTTCATAAAATCATTGTAAGGAAGTCTTAAGGGATACCCATAAGAGAATAGGGAAGAGAAGGAAACCCTATCTGTAGGTTTAATCCCACACCTTAATCTGGAACTAATCTTGGTTATAAAGAGGGAGAATGTAGAGAGAGCTACCAGTTTTTCTCTTGACTCAATCTAGTTAGCATTTCTTTGCTTCCTTTTCTACTTTGACAATCCCATCTTTTAGAAATTAGAATCATTTCTTTGACCCCTTATCACCCTGTGGTTCTTCTATACCTTGCCCTTTATTCCTGTCCCCTTAGCCTTCTTTTCCTAGGTTTGGACCCCTTATACCAACTGCCATATTTTCTTAATGACAAACACCAGCATTTGGATCTTGGCAGATCTCCTCCCCATCCCAGATTTTGAAATGGACTTGAATTTCAGCTTCCTGTCCTTTTTCCATTGATAAACTTCCTAGTCTTGTATCTGCTTTCCAGACACGCATCCCTAAAATAGCCTCTTCATCATGCATCCCTGTTTAGACCTTATACTTCACTTGGCCTCATGGTCTCTTGCTACTCACTGTCTTGTCTTTTCCTAATCTGGTGCATCCCACTGCTGCTTAAACCCTAGGTATCATCATGCTTTGTATTGACTTTGCTACCTCTGTGCGAACATAGGAAGCACTGATCTCCTTCTTCATCCTGACGTTAGATAACATGACTGTGGGTGTTCAAGCCCAGAGTGGGGTGAACACCCCTGTCTTCTCTCTGTTTTCAATTTAGCATTTATTCCTTCCATCCCAAGCAAGAATCTTAGCCCTTTCTCCCAATATAGCATGACCCTACACTCCCAATCCTTTTTGTTATCTTAACTTTCCTCACCTGAGAGGAAACTTGACATAACTGATTTAAAAAACAAAAACAAAAACAAAAAAACCAACCTACCTCAGAATGAGGAAGATCTTGGTTCAAATTCTGCTTCTGCCACACACTAGCTTTGGGACCCTGGGCAATTAACTTAAACTTTCAGCACTCTAGATGACTCTTCAAAACTAGAAGTAGCAGGTACTGCATTAGTGGAGGCACTTTCCTCATCTGGGAGTTCTCCATTGCAATGACATCATGGGTCTAGTCCCTAGCCTTTGCTTCTCTAACCAGCTGTGGTTCATTTTGAACGTTAGCATTTCTGACACATTTTACAGGATGGTACCTTATTTTCTTTCTCTTTTTCCTAGCATGCTACATTTCTTTAAAAAATCTAAATTGAGTTCTTTGTGTATTCACATGGTCTCTTCATAACAAAATACATATTTTCCCCCCTGTACTTTGGAATTGTTTCCTTTGTTTTGGGAATTTCAGTCTTGAGTATTTCACATTTCTCCTGGTATGACTTTCTTTGGAGCATTTAATGGTAGTACAGGGTTTTCTAAGTCAGTATGTAGCCCATGGGGATCCTCATGCACAGCTTAGTGGTCCTTGATCATATCTAAGTTTGATATCACTAGTCTATAGTATATTCCAAGGACTGCTATAGCAATGTAACATAAAAATTATGCATTAAAACCAGGAATATTAGGAATTCAGGGCTGGCTTAATATTAGGAGAATTATAAAGAAACTTCAATAAATTATTCCCTTCCAGAACTATGGTTCAGTCAAGGGTTTTATCCCACCAAGTTTCAGCAATATTCATAAAGTCAGATTTGTCTCCTTGAGTTACTTTTGTCTGTTGCTTAAACTTTGGATGAAATTTATCTTTGTGACATTACCCCTCCACTCCTTTGTATGCCAAAGTGTATAGACTTTGGAGCAATTTGTGTCTTGATTCCAGGCCAATAGACTGATCAACATCCCTATTTACCATTATAAAATCACAGGAGGGCCAAAGAACATACACAATAAAGACCCAGGACCATATAACCACAGTTGCTATAATTGCACCTCTCTTTCCAGATTCCATATGTCATTAGAGTTCACTAAAGGTATTTTATTTTAAGGTAAGTACATATTTATTATTTACTTATAAAGACATTTTTATTCACAGGAAACTAAAACAAATTCATTTAAAAATTACTAGATTTTAATTTTAAGAATTCAAACAAAGGTGAGAAACAAAATACCAGTTTTGAGGTGTTAGGGCATAAGGGCCTACTTTATATGCACCACTATGCTTCACTGCCTTCTCTTGGGCCATTCTCACCATTTCATCTTCTGCTCACCACCTGGGTAGGTTGGACTGACATAAAACATGCCAGATCTACTATCTGGCATCTATAAATATCTTATCATAAATACTATTTCATTTAGTGTCCACCATCTTTATCTGTTTCCTACAACCACGGGAGTCACTGGAGTATCCAAAGGGTAATTTCTGAGCCATTTACTCATGTCTGTACCAATTCTTCAGTGGCCTATTCTCTCAAACTCAGGATCTAAGGCAGTGATTCTCAACCTTCCTAACGTAGCGACCCTATAGTAGTCTTATGTGAACGTATCTGCATGTTGGCAGACCCTCCTGGAGATGGATAGAAGAGTGGTGTCTTGGTTCCTAAGACCATGGGAAATTTGTGTTTTCCGATGGTCTTAAGCGACCCTTGTGAAAGGGTCGTTTGACCCCCAAAGGGGTCACGACCCACAGGTTGAGAATCACTGGTCTAAGGTGTTATCTAACAAATAATAATTGTTACTAACTAAAATGACTATTTTACATATATTATCTCATTTGAACCTCACAACAATCTTACAAGGTAGGTATTATTATTATATTATTATTATCCCCATATTACAGAGGAAGAAACTGAGGCAAACAGAGGTTAAATGACCTGGATTTCCTTACAAGGAAATATTACATTACAAGGAAACATGATATTACACAGTTAGTAAGCGCCTGAGGCAAGATTCCATCTCACATCTTCCAATTTCAAGTTTAGTACTCAATTTGCCTCTAATGTCAATCTGATCAATCCTACTAATGACCTTGGTGTCAAATGGCTTTCTTCCCCCACCCCAGCTCTTTTAAGGTTTCACTGTGTGGATGGCATGCTGAATTTGATGTCAGGAAATCATGAGTTCAAATCCTGCTTCTGACATTTACTGAACAATTCTGGTTAAATAGCTAAACTTCCTAGAATAGTTACTTTAGGCCTAAAATTGGAATCACAGTAATGCCTTTCCTACAGGGCTGTTAGTACCAAATGGAATCACAGATTAAGGCCTGAAAGGGACTTCATAGGACCTCTCCTCCAACTCTCTTTTTACACTCAAGTAAACCAAAGCCTTGTTGCAATTCAGCTATTTTTAAAGTCGTGTCTGACTTTTTGTGAACCCATTTTGGGATTCTCTTAGCAAATATATTGGAGTGGCTTGCCAGTTCCTCCTCCAGCTCATTTTACAGATGAGGAAACTGAGACAGACAGGGTTAAGTGATTTGCCCAGGATCACACAGCTACTAAGTTTCTGAGGCCAGATTTGAACTCAGGAAGATGAGGCTTCCTGTTTTCAGGACTGGCACTCTATCCACTACACCCCTTAGCTGCCCCTAGGAAAATTACATGAATTGCTTAAGATTACACCAGCTTTAAGTACGGGAGTAGGAATTTGCACCTGTGTCCTTTCTGACTCATAGCTTAGTAGTGCCCTCGTTGGCTTCTGCCCCTCTGATTGGAAGGCTGAGCAAAAATCTCCCTGCAAAGCTTCCAGAAAAAGAAGGTTCAGAAATCTAGAGGGTTCTTCATTTCACATCAGCTGCATTCTTGGATTCTACTCTACCATCTTTATGGCCCCACAGGAGGTACCTTCTCCTGCCCCATCCCTCTACCTTTCCAGCTTCCTTTTTGTGTGCTGTCTTCCCACGTTTGACTGTAAGTTCTTTGAGGGCAGGAGCTGCTTTCCTTTTCTCGTTTGTACCCCCAGCACTTATCACAGGACCTGGAACACAGTAGTCACTTAATAAATGTTTATTGCACAGTATTGTCCTCTTACTCCACAGCTAATATACCTTTCATCATCACATGCCATCTGCTATAAAGATAAGTATATTCCTTCACAAAGCTTAAAACCCTATACAAATGTGAACACTGGTTATTTGTCGTATGACCGATTAATGACTTCAACTGGAGAAATTTTCAGCAGGATGGCAGAAGAAATATTTTTCAGGCATGTAGAGATTTTTAGAGACTGTCATAAACGGTAGATAATTTCATCTACAAGTCTGCTTTTATACTATCGGTCACATAGATGGTTTATTAAAAAAATAAAATAATATCATCCTTGTTCATACTGCTTCACTTGGCAATCTGCTACGAACAGAATATAAACCCACATACACCTTAGCACTATTCTTCGTGATTTAAAAAAAAAAATTCTTCACCAACGGAGTAGAAGGAAGTGATAACCAACTGACTTTGATTTATGATCCTGTTATAAATATACAAAATTCTTAAACTGGGGTTTCTTTTTATCTTAATTAGAAAGGCTTTATGTATGGATGAAGCATGTTTATTCCATTGAGATTGTGAATATTTGGACTGTGGTTTGGAAATACTTTTATCATGTGTACTACATAAGGTTAGGGTAGATGGTGAGTGACTGGTGTGTGTGTGTGTGTGTGTGTGTGTGTGTGTGTGTGTAGTATTAAACAATGATGTTTGAAATTGCAACTGAAGGAAGCAACCTGTTGCTCTTTAGGAGATATATTTGACCCCAGTTTTATAATAGCTTCAGATTTTATATGGATTATAGGCTTGCAATATCTACATATTATATGTAGTATAATATATATTAGGAACAGCGATATTTTCTCAATATTTTTGATGCGGATAGAAGAAAAGGAAAAAGAAGACATTTTGGACTAATTTCCCTCTCATTTCTCAGACTAGTGTTTTGCTTTTCATTTTCCCTTCAAGTGGCGGTGCTGTTAGAAATCTGCATATAAGGATTTTACTAAGATAACCCCTTTTCCCTCGGGTATGCAATGACCTTTCTAGTCAATATTTACCAAAATTGAGCAGAATCTCAAGTCACCATCTTCTAAACATACAGTAAGTTTAACTGAAAAGGAAGTTTTGCTCTGTCAGAGGGCTTTGATCCAGATAAAGAAGAAAATTATTAATCCTGGAGGAAACAGGACTTTGATCTCATGTCAGTGCTCAGATGAATGACAGCTGCAGGTATCACCAGAACAATAATCATCTTTAAAGTTATTCACCTCAGGAGATTCTTTGGATCAACAAATTGCTCCATGTTTGTAAAAGCTCAGTGCTTGAAGCATCATCCAAATGAGTTCCAACTTAGCACATTACAGTTTTTGAGCAAGATCATCAATGGTTTGATTCCCCATTACATAAAAGCCACACATGGTAACTTAGTGATTATTTTCCCTACTCTTGTTGGAGAAGGAAACGCATTGGGAAATACAGCCTTATCTTTAAGGCTAATGGGAATACTGTGAACTCTCACTAAAAGCTTTAAAAGATAGGGGCATGTGTCTGTACTGGAGAAGGAAAAAGGAAAGGACAGTACCGATTCTTTGAATAAACAATTTTACCCCCTTTTTCTTTTGGAGTTGGTGAATGCAAGGCAATTAGGTTTAAGTGACTTTCCCAAAGTCACATAGCTAGTAAGTGTGTCAAGAGTCTGAGGCCAGATTTGTACTCCCGTCCTTCTGACTCCAGGGCTGGTGCTCTATTCAAACCCCTCTTTTTAAAAAGGTATTTGAGATTTATTTGGTTTTTGTTTTGTTTTGGGGAGGCCTGTACAACCTGCAGCCATAAATGGCCTGCGGGCATGCCAAAGGATTTCAGGCAGCCTTCAAAAAATGTAGGTGATGTTTTCTTCTACATTTTTTTGCAGGCCAACCAAAATCCTTTGGTGGGTCACAAGTTGTGCAGTGCTGTTTTAGGGGAATGGAGCTGATCTGAATTTGTGATTTCATCAGTGCAGGTAGTTTGCAGGAAGGAAATTCTACTAATGCAAAACCTTCAACTATTCTGAAACTTATAAAGTCTTAGAGATTCTCTTGGGGTCACTGAAGTTGTGACTTGTTTAGGGTACACACAACCAGTAGGTATCAGAGCATATTGGAACGCAAATCTTCCTGATTCTGAGGCCCATTTTTTTTATGCACTATGTAATTTTGGCCCTCCTTTTTAAAAGGTAAAGCAATGAGGGAGAAAAGCATTTTTTAAAAATGGTTGCTCATTGATAGGAGAATTAGCTGTGGGAATTAGTTATGGAATATTATGGTACTATAAGGAATGGGAGAGGCATTGTGACATGTGGATAAAAACTTGGCCTTAAGAGTCAAAAAGGCCTGGATTTGGGTCTAGCTTTTGACACATACTTTCTGTCTCTTAGTGCCCCAGTTAATTCTCTGAAAGCATAAGCTGCAGATTATGCATTAATATGGTAAAGAGGGTTCATCACCCAGAGCTCCCTACACTGATGAAATCATAGGTCCAGTCTGAAAAAAAAAGGACAAATATGAAGAATCCAGAGGAACATGAAAGACTGTCTAACAGAGCATGTACAGAGTTGATCTTCCTTTCTTTTGATGATCCCATGTACTGGTGAGGTGCTTTGAGATGATAAAGCACCTTATTGGTCTCTGAAAAGGAAGAGCTGATAACTTACTGGATACATAAAAAGGAATAATTGTGCCTTCACAGTTCTCTTCCCTTCTAGCTACAGACCATGTCTGAGTTACTGCTCTCAGGATAGGAGAACAGCTCAGGTCATCTAGACTCCGACTGCCACGTGGTAATGAGCACATGTGGCAGACAAAACACACGTCCTTCCTACTTGAGTCTGAGCCTGAGTTTGTGCTACCTCTTGTTTCTGTTCTTCCCTGATCTTAAGTGAAAGAACACCTGTCCCCAAATGCATGTGTCTAGGCTTGGAGGTGACCTTGTGAGTCGCAGAGTTTGGGATGTCGTGGGTCTTTTTGTTCAGACATACGGGTGGCCAGGAAAGGAGAAACTACTCTAGCCCTCTCAGAGAAATCAAACACCAAGAAGGTGAAGGGTACCCACCTGTCCTGTTTTGCCAGAGGGTATTAACTTGAGAGAGACAATACAGCACTAAAATGAACTAAAAATGTCTAATCAGGAGTCCTGTAAATTATTTCATGTACAGATGGAGTATGACAGGAGTTACTACTGACATTTTAAGGGTTTTGTTCTTCCTTTCTTCTCTCTCTCTCTTTCTCTCTTCCTTCCCTCTCTCCCTTCATTTTTTCTTTCTTCCCTCCCTCCTCTTCTTTCCTTCCTTCCTTCCTTCCTTCCTTCCTTCCTTCCTTTCTTCCTTCCTTCCTTCCTTCCTTCTTTCCTTCTTTCCTTCCTTCTTTGTAATTGAGTAGCTGTAGGTTTTCTGTACTTTTAGCATTTCCTTTGTGTGTAGGAAATAAATATCTATCCCAGATTTAGATTATATAATGCACTGAGAACCTCTCTACTCACCAATGTAAGCACACCCTAGACATAAAATAATATTTAAGCTATAAGTAATTTTCACCCAGGATGTCAGGATAGGCATATAATGACTCGAAGACTATGAGAAAAAAGTAGCCTGGTTCCTCTTCCAGGCAGTTAGGCAGCCCCAAATGGAACCCAGTCCAGAATAGAAGAGTCTCTTAGGGAGGAATGAGTACAATGCTTCTGCTCTTTGGGCCAAGCAGGATACAACATTACAATTATATGAAATAATGAAGCAGAAGAGAACAGTGTACATAAGAACTATAATAATGTAAGTTACAAAACTGCTGAATTCCAGTTAAATTCTGTTAAAACCAAAAAGTTTCCAACTAGGAAAGTATGACTCAGTAAGAATAATTCTAGATTTAGAATGAGAGGAACTGGAATGAAATCTTGACTCTAACATTTACTACCCATGTAATCTTGGGCAAGTCACTTAACTTCCATGGGACTTAATCCTAATGCATAAAATGAGAGAGTTGAATTAATGGACTTAGAAGTCATAATATAACTTTAAATCTATGATTCTCCTGTGAAGTAATCACAAAATCGAATTATCTCCTATCAGAAGAAAGATGGAAGACTGTGGGTGTAGAATGCAGCATGTGCTATCAGTTGCCACAATGCTTGGTTTTATTTGAATATTTCTTTATAAGAGAGGGTTCAACATGGCGGTAATTTAAGGTAAAATGACAGAGATGTGAAATGAAAAGGCAACAAAAGTGGTTTTTTTAAAGGAAAAAAAGGGAAAGTCTTTGTATCCTAATTGCATAAACTTAATGTATTTTTAAAAACATCATTTTTTTAGAAGTTGGGTTAATGAACTCAGTACATATGTAAGTGAATGAATAAATGTACCAATGCCTTTTTTGAACATTTTGGTCCATTTATCCCCTCCATCTTCTCTAGCAAATGTTAAGTGATATTTATACTAACCTAGGGGTCTGATAAGTTCTTATCTCATTTAACTGGTGATATATTATGAACTGCTATGCAAATTACTTTAGCAGAAAAGATGAATAATGATAAACTGGCTCACCTCTTTCCAAAGAGATAGCAGCTTTTCAAAGCTTATTTGAGCTTACTGGGGACTATCCTTTTCCATACACAATAAGCTCAACTTTCCTCTTGGAAATTCTTTGTCTTTCCTTATAGGACAAAAGCAAGATAGCTTTGCTTTCAAGGATGTGCTATAAGATGAATTCTTCTATCCATACAACAACATAATCCCATATTCCAGCACCTTGACCTTGAGACACAGTGAGCAGCAATAGCTCTCCTTGGTGACTTGGGGGAGCATGAGGCAATTGTGTTTCAGACATTCATTACCTGAAGCCTTCTCTTCCTTCAAGACAAAGTTCATATCTGGCCTCCTCCTTGAATCCTTCCCTGACCACTTCAGCTTTCCATCATCTCTCCAGTATTATCCCTGGATAATACTGTACCAGCTGTATTTTTCACGTCTGACCTATCCATCTCATTACATCCCTCATAATATCTAAGCCTAGAAACAAGCTCTCAAAACTTCCTTTTTCACAGTGCACTCTGCTTCAGCAAAGGGGGAATATATCAGAAGGCCTAGGTTTTGATTATAAAGCAAGAGACTCCTTGGGGAAGGAGTCCCTCCTTTGGAGGGAAAAATAGGCTACATAGTAATGTTATCTTTTTTCTGCATAGAGGCCTCATCTTCCCAAATAGATATTTTCTTGAAGACAGTTTCTTAGACACCTCCCATAATTCCTAAAATAGCATCCTGTACATATAGTAGAATATATACTCTTAAAGGGCAGGGATTATTAATTTTTTTTGGTCCCCAGCACTTAACACCTTGAGCACAATTAAGTGCTTAATAAATACTTGTTCAACTTGTAAATGCTCACTAAATACATGATTTATTGAGCCAAAGCAATCATAGCATCATAAATTGAGAGTAGGAAGATATCTTTAAGGTCATTTGGTACAACCTCATCATTTTAACAGTTACAATTGTCACTTTTCCATGTTGTCATGCAACTAGTTCATCTTTGATAGGTACCTTATGATTTCTTTTCCGTGTTTGTCTTCTCATGCTTCTTGTGTTGGAGTGTCAAACTTTCTTTTCAGTTCTGGTTTTTTCAGCAGGA
>CM053585.1:439042347-439074268 GCA_028646515.1 Pseudochirops corinnae
CACCTCATTGAATGACCATATTTTCTCCTGAAACATTATACTCAATTTTGCTGGGAAGGTGATTCTTGGTTTTAATCCTAGCTTCCTTGATCTCCAGAATATCATATTGCAGGCCCTTTGATCCCTTAATGTAGAAGTTGCTAGATCCTGAGTTATTCTGTGTTTCCACAGTATTCAAATTGTTTCTTCTTGGTAGCTTGTAATATTTGCTCCTTGATCTGGGAACTCCGGAACCTGGTTATAACATTCCTAGGAGTTTTCTTTTTGAGATCTTTTTCAAGAGGTGATCAGTGAATTCTTTCAATTCTTTCAATTCTTTGCCCTCTGGTTCTAAAATAACAGGGTAATTTTCCTTGAGAATTTCTTGAAGGATGATTTCTAGGTTCTTTTTCTGATCATGGCTTTCAGGTAGTCCAATATTTTTTAATTGTCTCTCCTTGATCTATTTTCCACATCAGTAGTTTTTACAATGAGATATTTCACATTGCCTTCTATTTTTTCATTTGTTTGGATCTGTTTAATAGTATCTTGATTTCTCATAAAGTCATTTGCTTCTATTTGCTCCACTCTAATTCTGAAGAAATTATTCTCTTCAGTGAGCTTTTGAGATTGTTTTTCCATCTGGTAAATTTGGCTTTTTAAGGCATTCTTCTCCTCATTGGCTTTTCGGGTCTCTTTTAACATTTAAGTTAATCTGTTTTTTAAGGTGTTATTTTCTTCAGTCATGTTGTTGACTCTTTTTTCATGATTTTCTTGCATCATTCTTATTTCTCTTCCCAATATTTCCTCTACTTCTCTAATTTGGTTTTCAAAATCCTTCTTAAGCTCCTCTATGGTTTGTAACCAGTCTACATTTTTCTTGGAAGCTTTTGGTGTGGGAGATCTGACCGTGTTGTCTTCCTCCTGTTCTATGCTTTGATCCTTTTTGTCCCTAAAAAAGGAATCTAAAGTTGGATTGCTGAGCTTGGTTTGCTTCCTTTGCCTGCTCATGTTCCCAGTAAATTAACTTGCTTTTAGAGCCACAGCAGATCTCTGCTTCCCGGAGGGAGAGCTTTGTCCCAAATCACTGGGGTTTTCGCAGCTGCCGGAGCTATTAGGAGGCCACTGTCTCTGCAGCGCTCACCAGCTTTGGCTTACTGGTCACACACCTCAGGACCACCACCCAAGACCATGATCCCAATCCAGGCAGGCTAAGGCAAGAGCACTTAGCCTCCGAATGATTGCTTGATCCCCCCTGCAATCTGCAGGCCGTGAGCTCTGAAGCAGCCACGTGGAAGTGGCTGCAGGGGCCGCTTCCACTGCTTTTTTGCCCTGGGGGCCAGTGACCAGACCCCTTATTTCCCCCAAATTTAGCCAAGTTCCACTGACCTTTCACCTTGTCCTTTGCTCTTATGGGTTAATAATTCTGGAAACTGCCACAGTTGCTGGTGATCCATTCTCCCAAGTGCTGTGGCACATCCTGGCCACCCCAGGACCAAGCCATGGTTTCAGGCTGAGCTTGTTTTGGCTCCCAGCGCACTGCTATGGGCCCTTCCCATCTGCCTGCCGGGCTGCCTTCAGCGGGAGATGTGTTTTTCTGTAATTTAGTGGGTTCTGGAGCTCCAAAATTTGTTTAGAGTCATATTTTATAGGTATTTGAGATGGTTATGGGGGAAGCTGCAGAGTTTTCCTGCTTCTACACCACCATCTTGACTCTGCCCCGTGAATAGCATTTTTTCAATATGAAATTTAGGATCTGTCTTTTAAAAGAATGTTAAAAATAAATATAAAATATTATAGATAGCTAATTAGCAGAACTTCAATGTGAGCTCAGGTCCTTTGATTTTGAAACTAGTACTTTTTCCATTATCACCAGGATAGGATTCTCAAGTAAATTTTTATGCAGGAAAGAAGAATGGTCTCAAGTGATGCTCAAAAGTCAAGGAGAGGCCGCCGCTATTATTAGTCATTAACTATAAGAGCAAGTATCTATATAGCACTTTAAATTTTGCAAAGTGTTTTTGTTTATCATTTTATTTGATACTTACAACAACCTCATGAGGTAGGTGCTATTACTATCCCCTTCTGCAGATGAGGAAAGGAAGTTTGAGAAAATTTGAATGACTTGGTCAGTAAGTAATTGAGAGGGTGAACTTAGTTCTTGTTAACTCCTGGTGCAAGACTCCATCCACTCTAACCATTAAGGGAAGAGGAAATAGAATCCAAAGAAGGTAAATACAGGGCAAAAGGATGGGGGTACTAAAGACAAGCCTCCTAATTTTGCCTTATTCTGGCTCTATCCATAGGCTTATATTCTACTCATCTCCTTCTGGCCAGTATCTAGCTAGCAAACTTGTCTGTTTAAGAATCATTGTCATGGATGGCAGCCAGAGGCCCTCAGCTGTACCCCAGGAAGGAGATGAGATTGGCTTCTTGATATGGAGTGAAGCACAAAGGAATCAATACCACAGTCAAGAGAAACAGAAAAGGAAAAGGAGGGAGCCCACGACATGGTAATGTTTCTGGTATAGCAGAATGAGCACTGACTGACTTTGTTAATGTGTAAATTTGCACAAGTCAGTTCAATAAAGGTAAATCAATTGAACTAAATTCAATGACTATTAAGTAATAATCATCTACTATGTGTTGTACACTGTATTAAGTCTTGGGCATAGAAAATGCTCCAACACAGGACTTAAACTCAAATAGTTTACAATCTAATAGGGAAAAGAACAAGTTCAGAAATGATAAGGTAAGAGTTAATTGAGATAAGTGGAAATCCAGACAACTTATAATACATTTGAGAAGGGAGAAATCATTTTCACTTGAAAGGTATTGGGAGTGGGAGGGTGGGAAGGGAAAGAGGGTTGGGGATGGATTATTGGAGGAAAAGTTGCCCAAAATGGTTCTTGAAAGAAAAAGAATACTTCAACAGATGAGATGTTGGAGAAGGTGGAAAAAATTCCATTTCAGGCATGGAGAATGATGAGAGCAAAGACATGCAAAAGGTTGGACAAGCATGGGGGGCAACAGCGGACTGAGGAGGGGATGGTTGGAGAGTTGTACATTTTACTTCTTTGGTCCTCAGTTTCTTTATCTTTAAAATGAAGGGGATGGAACAAATTAGCTCTGTAAACATTTTCAGTTCTAAATCTTTAGACTAAAAAAAAAGATTCAATAAGCATTTATTAGATACCAGTTTTCTGCAGAGCACTGTACTAGATGTGTATATATGTATGGAGTGTATATATGGGGGTGGAAAAAGCAAAACAAATTTATACTGAAGGGCAGTTTCTATTCTTAAAAGGTTATAATCTAGTTGGAGAAATGTAATGCATGTAATGGTAGCAGAACACTGAACAAACATCTCTAAAAATACAGAACAATATTATCTAAAGGAGGAGGGAGGAAATGCTTTAATCTCTTTTTTTGTGCATCATAGACCACTTTGGCATTCTGGTGAAGTCTATGTTCTCAGAATAATGTTTTTAAATGACTTAAAATAAAATAGGATATAGAAAAGAAACTAATTACAATGAAATGCTGTTGCCAAAATATTCTTTAAAAATTCATAGACCATATATTAAGAAGTCCTGATGTAAGAAGAATGATATAGTCAGAGCTGGAAGGAACCTTAGAGGCCAGCTAATCCTAGCTTAACATTTTACCACTGATGACATTGAGGCCCATTGAGGTTAAGTGATTGGCCCAAATCACAAAGATAATAAGCGTCTCAGGTAGAATTTGAAGTAAGACCTCTATGGTTACAGAGCTAATGCTCTATCCATACTCTGCCTCCAGATCCTTTAGTATCCAGGCAAAGTACAGTGGTTATCAGACTGAGCAAGGTGCTTCTTGAAACAAAGAATTTTGAGTTAAGTTTGAAGGAGTTTGGGAGCATTATGTTGGTCAAGGACATCCTAGGTGGGAAATTTCTTCACCACTATGACTCATGGATCAATCCATAATGATAGATTTTGGTTATGTGGGCCTTGCATGAGCATTTTTTCCAATAACCCTAACTCTTAGAAGCAGTTTGTCAATAAGCTGAGTCATCTCAGCTGTCATTAAAAAAGAATCAATTTTTATTTACCCAAGTTGTGAATTTCAATTCTTAAGAGTTACTTAAAAAAATTTTTTTTAAAGAATGTCTTACTTGGTTATCTCAATCTAGAGCCTGCTTTCCCTGTTACCTCTATATCCACAGTCTTGCCCAAAGTTATCAATATATATAGACAGAACAGATGATAAGTAGTAGCAACCTATACCCACATACTGATAGGGTTCCATGAACCCTTTGACTAGCAACTCTCCACTAAATAGGTGAGACTTACAAGCCTTTGTAGTAGCTACCTTTTCTGGTTCCTTTCTTTCCCCTGTGCCTTCCCTCTGAATTACCTTCAATTTATACTGTATATCTTGTGTGTGTGTGTGTTACACACCTCTTTTTCTATATATAGTGTTTTAGATATATATCTGTATATATATATATATATTTATATATAAAAATATATGTATATATGTGTGTGTATATATATATATACATATATATATATATATAAAATATAAAATATGCATGCTATGTCCCTCCATTAGATTGCGAGATCCTGTAGTGTAGAGACCACGTTTTTTGCTGTTCTTTGTATTCCTACTGATTAGCACAGAGCCTGACACAAAGTGTTTAATTGCACTATCATCAACATGGGGCTTGATTCATCATTCAGCTCTGATACCACCTCTTGGTGCCCTCAGTAGCCTCTTCCCTCTGATTGGAGGGCCAATAACTCCTCCCTTTATAGAGGGATCAAAATGATCTAGTTAGCTTCATGCTCCATCTGTTGCTCTACTTGATGCAGACCCCCAAACATCACATCCCCATCCTATGGTCACCCCCACCCTGTTTGGCTTCCTTTTGTTTGTTGTGTGTGTGTTCCTCTGTTAGAATACAAATTCCTTGAGGGCTGGGACTGTCCATATTTTTCTAATTTGTATCCCCTGTACTTAGCATTGTGCCTGGCACACAGGTAATGCTTACTAAATATTTATTGAATATTTACTAATAAAGGCTTGTTGATTCATTGACTATTCTTTGTCTTTATGAAGACCTAAGCAACCTGAAGTTACCTTCAGTCTATCCATTCATCCATCCATCCATCCATCCATCCATCCATCCATCCACCCATAAATACTTGGTCCATATAACAAACTGTGGTGAACACTGAACTGATATTCAAAAGATAAATAAGATATGCTTTCAGTCTTCAAGGAGCATAAAATCTAACTATCTCCTTTACCCAACATTTCTTCAGATTGGAAAGGATGGACCCCAAATGGTTAAGAGGAAATTGAAACCTAAAACAAGTGAGTAGATAGTAGCAGAACACCAACCAGTTTAAATGAACTCCAATCACCTGGTCCTGATAAATTACAACATGGAGGATACTAAAGGAACTTGTACATATGACTAGAGAGGACTGGTTGAGATGCATTTCAATTGGCAATGGGCAAACATTGTCTTGTTTTTTTTTAAAGGGTAAGAAGATAGATTCTTCAGACTATAGAATAATGAGCTTGATTTCTCATTAGGATAGTGGGTAAGAAGCCAGATTGTGAGGAGTGAAATGTGAGGAGGCAGTGATCGAGAGGGGATAGTAAGTGCAGATAGATGACTTTATCTTAGAAAGGAAGAAGAGATATAGGATGATATCTTAAGGGCATAGCAGGGTCAGGGGGAGGTTTTTTTTTTTAAAGGAGAGATTAAAAATGGAGGAAGTGATAAAGAGCAACAGAGAAACTGAGACAGACAGATAAAAAGAGATTGATAAAAGTGGCAAGCTCACAAAGGAGGAGATGTGATCTGGGGCTCAAATAGAGAGATTGGCTTCTTGCTCAGAGACTGGGACAAAAGGTCCAAGAATGAGTGAACATATAGTGGAGTTCTGATATGTGGAGTAGAGGGAACTCAGAGATGATGGCCTCAATTTTATTACTGAAGTAAAAGTAGAGGTCTTCTTTTAAAAAAGTTTTTTTTTAACACTTCATTCTTTAAAAATTTATGAATTTATTTTTAGTTTCCAACATTTACTTCCACAAGATTTTGAGTTCCAAATTTTCTCCACATCTCTCCCCTTTCCTCACCCCAAGATGGCCTATTACCCTTTCCACAATATGCCTTCCCTTCTATCACCTCCTCCCCTTCTTTTATTCCCTTCCCTTCTATTTTCCTGTAGGATAAGATGGATTTCTATACCTGTAATACCACACATGAGCAGCTTTCCAGAAGAATTCTACTGTGAACAGCTTTTAAGATTCTGATTACACAGTATAGTGAACACTCTATTTATTCCATAACAAAGCAAAGCAAAACATTCACAGTAAATCAAAGTATAGCATTCACAGAAGTTACAACTTATCACAGAAAATCAAAATATAGCATTCACAACAATTTATCACAGAAAATGGCCACATAGTTTCCACCACAGTGGTCACAAAGTTTTCAACAAAGAACAGTCATTTAGTAAATCAATCATTTAATCATCCTTAAGGAAGTTTGCCTCCTCAAGGAACACAAAGTACAATAGTCAAAGGTCTCCACTCATGGGGAACACTAAGTTAACTCAATCAGTTATTCAGTCATCAATGGCTAAGTACAATCATTTAGTCAATCAATCATTCAACTCCTTATTCAATCATCCTTCATCATTCACTATTCAATCATCAGAAAATATACAGACCCTCCATCCCTAGGTCACTAGTAAATTTACAATTTCTCAGTCAGTACATAGTATCCAATTAAGTCTTCTTTCAGCTTGACTTGGAGTGGTTCCTCAGATTCTCTGGATCCCCTTCCATGGTCCCAGATCCTACCTGAATTCACCCAACTGTCACCTGGGTTCAAAAGCAGACAGCTCCCAGGTCCTTGTCCAGCTCTCTGTGCAGTTCCTGCTCCATACTGGAGTTCACAGTGTCCAGTCCATCTCAAATCCTTCAGTCTCTGTTCCTGGGAAGACAAGGCTCCACAAAGCCACAAACAGGTTCATTCAAAGTACCAACATCACAGTCATACTTCCTCAGTCTTTTGGCAGCTCTGGCTGGCCCTTGAAAATCCTCAGCAGTGTCAGCAGTTCCAGCTGGCCCTTAGTTCTGATGGCTCTTAGAAATCCTTAATGGCTCCGGCTGGCCCTCAGACTCAGCAGAAGTCTCAGCTGGTTTCCAGAATCAAAATCACTTCACCCAAGTTCTCCAAATCAAAATCATCCTCTTAAGCCTCTTGGGGAGAGGGAGTGGGGGAGTCTTCCTTTTCAGTCTCTTCAGCTCCTCTTTAGCCTCCCCAGTGGCAGCAGCTTCTGCCTGCACAGAGCTTGCTCCAAGAAGATCTGTCTCTCCTTATCTGGGGCTTTTCCTTATATACAGTATTGCCCTTCCCTGTTCAGCCCTTTCCTGTTACATCAGCAACAGGAGACAGGAGTTCATACCTTCTGTTTCTTTAACAGAGGCTTAATCTGAACTAGGTGCTAAGTACCTCTTAGCTTAGCAATACAAAAGAAACTTCAAATCTCATTTCTGTTACAATACCCCATTATTATATATCTTATTTCCCAGTTGTAGGTAAAAACAATTTTTAACATTTGTTTTTAAAAGTTTATTTCCAAATTCTCTCCCTTCTTCCCTCCCCACTTAACCTCATTGAGAAACAAGCATTCAACATAGGTTATAAGTGTGTAGTTATGTAAAACACTTCCATGATAGTCATATTACAAGAGATTTACTATATTTCCTTCCATCCTATCCTGCTCCCCATTTATTCTATTCTCTCCTTTGACCCTGTCCCTCCTCAAAAGTGTTTGCTTTTGATTATCCCCTCTTCCAATCTGTCCTCCCTTCTATCATTCCCCCTCTCTTAACTTCTTCCCCATTACTTTCCTGTAGGGTAAGATAGATTTCCATACCCAATTGGATGTGTATGTTATTCCATCCTTAAACCAAATCCAATGACAGTAAGGTTCACTCATTCTCTCTCACCTCCCCCTCTTCGCCTCCAATATAAAAGCTTTTTCTTGCCTCTTTTATGTGAGATAATTTACCTGATTCTACCTCTCCCTTTCTCCTTCTCCCAGTACATTACTCTCTCAACCCTTAATTTTAGTTTTTTAGCTATCATCCCTTCATATTTAACTCACCCTGTGCCCTCTGTCTATATTAGTGAAAAAGGTCTCATGAGTTACAAATATTATCTTTCCATGTAGGAATGTAAACAGTTAAACTTTAATAAATCCCTTATGATTTCTCTTTCCTGTTTACCTTTTTATGCTTCTCTTGAGTCTTGTATTTGAAAGTCAAATTTTCCTATTTAGCTCTAGTCTTTTCATCAAGAATGCTTGAGAGTCCTCTATATCATTGAATGCCCATATTTTTACCCTGAAGGATTATACTCAGTTTTTCTGGGTAGGTGATTCTTGATTGTAATCCTACCTCCTTTGACCTCTGGAATATCATATTCCAAGCTCTGTGATCCCTTAATATAGATGTTATCTCGATGGCATTCCCACAATACTTGAAATATTTCTTTCTGGATGCTTGCAATATTTTCTCCTTGACCTGGGAATTTTCAAATTTGGCTACAATATTCCTAGGAGTTTTCCTTTGGGGATCTCTTTCAAGAAGTGATTGGGGAATTCTTTCAATTTATATTTTACCCTCTGGTTCTAGAATATTAGAGCAGTTTTCCTTGATAATTTCTTGAAAGATCATTTCTAGGCTCTTTTTGATTCATGGCTTTGAGGTAGTCCAAGAATTTTAAAATTCTCTCTTCTGGATCTATTTTCAAGGTCAGTTGTCTTTCCAATGAGATATTTCATATTGTATTCTATTTTTTCATTCTTTTGGTTGTTTTGTAATTTCTTGATTTCTCATAGTCACTAGCTTCCATTTGCTCCATTCTAATTTTTAAGGAATTATTTTCTTCAGTGAGCTTTTGGATCTTCTTTTCCATTTGGCCAATTCTGATTTTTAAGGTATTCTTCTCTTCATTGGCTTTTTGGACCTCTTTTACCACTTGGTGTTATTAAAGTGCTATTTTCTTCATTATTTTTTGGGGTCTCCTGTAGCAAGCTATTGATTCCTTTTTCATTATTTTCTTACTTCACTCTCATTTCTCTTCCTAATATTTCCTCTACTTCTCTTACTTGATTTTCAAAATCCTTTTTGAGCTCTTACATGGCCTGTGACCAATTCATATTTTTCTTGGAGGCTTTGGATATAAGAGTTTTGACTTTGTTGCCTTCTTCTGGTTGTATGTTTTGATCTTCTTTGTCACCAAAGTAAGATTCTATAGTCTAATTTTTTTCCCTTACTGTTTGCTCCTTTTCCCAGCCAATTACTTGACTTTTTAGCTGTTAAGGTAGAACTCTGCTTCCACTGTGAAGGGTATGCTGTCTCAAGCTTCAGGGGTTTTGTGCAGCTGTTTTCAAAGATACTTGTAGGGACTCATAAATTTTCAGTTCTCCCAAGGTGGTATGATCAAAGGAGAGTTGCTTACTCCTCTCCTGGTCTGTGCTCTGGTCAGTGAGTGACCACAAGCACTCTTTTTTGCTTTGGAACTGTGAGGAAGGTTCCCTCTCCACTGCAGCCACAAGCTCTGCCATGTCAGCACTTCTCTTTGCCTCAGGACCACCACCCAGGACTGTGACCCAGATCTAAGCATGGCTAAAGCAAGAGAAACCTGCCTCAGCATCACCAAAGAAATCCCTTCAATTCCCCTCTGGTCAGCTGCTTGATTCTCCCACCCTCTATGGGTCAAGATCTCCAGAAGCAGTCATTTCTACTGCTGTGGCCTCCCCCACCCTGGGGCTGAGGCCAGACACACTCTTCTTTCCCTCAGGTCTGACACACCTTTTCTGCTGACATTCTAAGTTGTCTGTGGCATTTGCAGATTGAGAAGTCTGGAAACTGCCACAGTTGCTAGTGATTCAGTTCCCTGTGGCCTGCTCCAGATTTGGTGGGGGGTCTAGTCTGTACCCATATGGCCAGTGTTGGGCTGAGCTCCTCTCCTAGCTCTGTACAACAGACCTTTCCTGTCGACCTTCCAGGTTGTCTTGGGCTGGAAATTTGTTCCACTCTGTTATCTTGTGGGTTCTGCTGCTCTATAACTTGTTTAGAGTCATTCTTTACAGGTTTTTGGAAGGGTTTTGGAGAGAGCTCAAGCAAGTCCTTGCTTTTACTCCACCACAAGCTCTGCTCCTTAGAGGTTCTCTTCTGAATGACAGGGAACTGTGATTGCATAAAAAGCTTGAAGAGTAAGAAGGTTTAGAGAGTTTCTCTGGGAAATGTGATGATGCTTTAGGAATGAAGGAAAGAGTAGCCATGCAGGAGTTAGGATCTCATTGAGACTAACTAACATAAATTTTTAGTGACCCAGTTGTCACTGTTGTATAACTTCTTCCACCAACATTTAACTATACAGGAGTAGGAGTAAATGAGAGTAACAAGAGATGAGATTTGGCAAGGTATGGATAATGGTAGGACAAAATGTTCAAAGGATCCAAGGGTAGAATATAGTACATATTTAAACTGGTCAATTATGCAATTGAGACCTTGAAAGGGAAAAAGTGAGGCCAGAAAATGGAGAAGAGTAGAAATCTTGAAGGCCATGATGAAGACAAAGAATAGGTCTTGAAAAGGGGCTCTTAAACATTTTTGTGTCATACACTGCTTTAACAGTATGGTGAAATCTGTAGACCTCTTCTTAAAATAATGCTTTAAATATACAAAATAAGCTGTCTAGGATTGCAAAAGAAACCAATTATATGGAGTCTCCAGACTTTTTCTAACATACCACAGCAGACTTCTCAGCCTGGAAGTTTGTTCACTGTGCCCCTGTGATCTCCTCATCCTGGAAGCTCATGACACCATGAGCTTCTTGCTCTGACTGGTTGATTCTTCCTAGAAACTCCATTTTAAGAAGAGTTTCCAGCCCAGACAGTCTACATTACTTTCCAGGATCCACATCTGATTCTCTAGACTTCCTCTACTACCCCCTGAGCATAGGGAACTTCTCCTTCAACACCTTTTAGCTTTTATGGGTTGTCTTCCCTGGTAAAATGTAAGCTCCTTGGCGACAAGGGCTGTTCTCTTTGCTCGTATTTTTATCCCCAGTGCTTAGCATAGAGCCTGACATGCAGCATATGCTTAATAAATGTTTGCTGACTTGACTTGCATTCATATTATGAAAGGTAAGTAGAAAGCAATCTGTGCTACTCAAATATCAGATTAAAGAGTATGCTACTAAGACCTAAGTGGGTAGGACTCTAACCATAAGGATAAACTAAATCAGAATTTACCCATCTCTGTAGCAGTTGTATTTAACAAGGCCCTGTTCTTGTTAGCTACTAACCTAGTAACAATTTCAATGCTATTTATATATTTAGAATGTGTGTCATGTACTTATTAGCTTCTCCTCATAAGCCAAAGGATTGTGTTACCAGCTATGTTTTATGATTTAGATTTTATTTTCTAGAGATTCCTTAAAAATATTTTGCATTGTAAATTTAATCATCAGCACATACAAATATTTCCATATGTAAAGAATAAAAAAAGATTGTGTAAACTGTGAACTTGTACTGTTGTTCTGTTGTGACCTCATTTGGAGTTTTCTTGGCAAAGAAACTGGAATGGTTTGCCATTTCTTTCTCCAGCTCATTTTACAGATGAGGAAACTGAGGCAGAGTTAAGTGACTTGCCCAGGGTCATACAGCTAGTGTCTGAGGCCAGATTTGAACTCAGAAAGATGAGTTTCCTGACTCCAGGTCTATCTATCGCACCACCTAGCTGCCCAGAGCCACCTGGCTTGGTACAAAACTTCAAAAATACAAGTATCAAATACAACAACCTAGTCTTGAAATTGCCCTCTTCCCTTTGAACTTTTGTTTTCTTCTGTTCATTTTAAAATATTTTATTGATGTTTTTTGGTTTTTTCTTTGCATTTCTATAACTACCAACTAATCTCCACCCCCCCAAAAAACCTTCCCTTTGTAATGAATAAGTATACCTAAGAAAAATCAACACATTAGTCATGTTTGAAAACATATGTCTGTAGAGACTTTTCGTATGTATTGTTTCAACAGTACAGAAAAGTAGCTTAGCTCCAAAGGCACTAGGTGCTAACTCTTCATCATGTAATCCTAAATGGCCTTGAGATTTTCTGAAATGCAAAAGAGGACTTAGAAAAACTGAAGCATACTTTGAATTTTTTTTTTGAGGGCAATTAGGGTTAAGTGACTTGCCCAAGGTCACATGGCTAGTTTTTTTGTGTGTGTTAAGTATCTGAGGCTGGATTTGAACTCATGTCCTCCTGACTGCAGGGCTGGTGCTCTATTCACTGTGCCACCTAGCCACCCCATATACTTTGAATTTTTAAAATGAAAGAATTAGGGTAAAGGAAAAAATAACACTTCTGAACTCTCTGGAAAAAAAAACAACTTTTTTTTTTCTTATTTGTTGCAAACTGCCAGTGATGAACACGGAATACTGAAAATGAGCATTTGTTTTCATCACCTCCTAGCAAATGATGAGACTTTTAGGTGAGGGGGTTTGTTCACAGCATTCTTTCATTTCCCAAATAGAGTGACTTGTAAGTGACCACCGATAAATGCTTTTCACTGCCCTGTGACTCCTCCATGGCAATCACTTTTAAACTTTGCTATGTAAGTTCTTCCAAAGGACTGAAGATCAGCATATTCATTTTCCTTCAGAAACTTCAGTAGTGTAGAAGGGAAATGAATCACATGCAAGTCTGAATTTCAAAAGATGTTCATGAATAAAGATGTTTGTTTCCAAGTAATCTGCACTGCTCTTCATATCAGCAACTAATAGTCTTTAATCAGCAGTTTAAAAAAAAAAGATCATCTTGTGAGTGTCTTTTTTTTCTTTTTAAAGAAATCTGATTGCTGATTATTAAAGAGTACTATATAGCTCAAGCAAGTCAGAAGGTAAGGAGAAGATTGAAGGCTGAGTTTTTGGTCAATGGAAATTCAGAAGGCAACAATCACTCAATATGTGCTCCTGAATATAATCTTAAAATTCTGCTTCATGAGAGCATTATGAGAGTCTGATTGCTGAAGGAATTCAGTAAATTATCACTGCAGAAAAAGAAGGAGGAATTTTGCAAACTCAACTCTTGGAAAATATATACTTATTTGGAATACACATGCATGTATGTATCTGTATACACAGATACATACACATATAATTGACAGCATGGTATAATGAATAGCAAACACGTCTAGAAGCCAGGTTCAATTCCTGCCTTGTCTGAGACGCTGGGCAAGTCATTTAACCTTTTGGTGCTCTAGGCTAGTGAGATCAAACTCAAATAGAAATGTGGCCACTAAATTGTACTAGTATGGTATAGTGAGGATTTCTTTGGTGCAAGGGTTGGAATAGGTAGCCACTGAGGTCCCTTCCACCTCTCAAATTCTGTGATTTCCAGTTTCTTCAATAAAATGAAAATTGTTTGAATGTCATGCCTTCATTTAAATAACTCATAGATGTATAATTGTTACTCCCTAGTCATCCTTTACTGAGTTCTTAGATTCACTTAAAAAACCAAATATATCAGGTGGGGAATGACTAAACAATTTGTAGAATATGTATGTAATGGAATATTATTGTGCCATAAAAATGATGAGATAGATAGACAATTTCAGAGGAAACTGGGAAAGCCTTTATGAACTTATGCAGAGCGAAGCAAGCAGAATTAGGAGAACTGTTTAACAAAGATAACATCATTACAGTGAAAAACAACTCTGAAAGATTTTAGAACTCTAATCAGCCCAATGATGTACCACAAATACAAAAGAATGAAGAAAAAATTTGCTATTCACTTCCTGAGAAGTATGAACTTAAAAAAAAACAAAAAGAGAGATGCTTTTTTTAGACATGGCTAATAGGGGGAGATTTATTTTTTTTTGCCATTATAGGTAACTATAAATTGAGGATTTTTTTAAATGGATGGCTTCTGGGGAGAGTGGGAGAAACATATTAATATACCTGTTACTTGAAAAGTAAAATAAATTATTTAAAAATATGTCAGGAAAATCAGTTTTTGCTAACCCCTCAGAGTGCAATGGAAACTCTATGGATAAATTCAAAGACATGTGTAGGTATCTATATATCTACATCTGTACATATATCTCCCACATCATAGATAGATACATGCATGTAGAGATAGCCTTATGATGAGAGCCCCATGTCTCTTGAATCAATCAATCAAATATTTATTAAATACCTCCTATGTGTTAGGCATTGCTCTAAGTGCTAGAGATAAAAGCACAAAGCAGTAAATGGTTCCTACAGGCAAACAGCTTATGTGCTAATATAGGTTTAGAAGTGACCTTGACTAAGAGTGAGGTCTTTTTTGCTAATATGCTACTGTAAGGACTAAATCACCTTGGGTAAAGACTAAGTAGATTGTATTTAAACTGAATTCTATTACACAGTGAATACTGCTTTATAAAAACAGCAATATTCCTGGGTAAGTGCTATAAGTATGGATAGTCAGCTGCTTATTATTTGTGTATGATTTAATTATTCTTTGCAATCCAATGCCTATCTATTGCCTACTGATTCTATGAATTACTTGAAGAAAGTTTTAATTCCAAACTCTTTTATTTCTGTCACTCAAGATACTTCTGGGACATCTTCCTTCTCCTTCAGCTAGTTTGTGTTGAGAGAATACAAACATTTTAATATGAGCCCAGGCAAAACATGATTAAAGAGAAATCCCTAACTACTGAAGTAATAAATATGGTACTTTCCCCAAATCAAATAATGTATTCCAAACTCAAGGAGGAGAATAATTCCCATTATGTATCACTTTACAGTTTTACAAAGTGGTTTCTTTTCAGCAACTTTGCGATGTACACAGGGATTCTTGTACTATTTACTGTTTAGATTTTCCGTACCTTATCCCCATCTCTGATGCCACTTTTTAAGAACTGACTCTACGTGTATAATTAATAACTGTAAATATGTACCTTGTATTCTGTAGGACAAACATGGGGGCAGCTAATTGACATGGTAGACAAAAGCACAGGACTTACAATCAGGAAGACCTGAGTTCAAATCCAGACTAAGATACTTGCTAGATGTTTGAGCCTAAACAAATCACTTAACCTCTCTCAGCCCCAATTTCCTCAACTGAAAAATGCAAATAATAACTCCTACATTCCTGGGTTGTTGTGAAGATCAAGTTTGTGTGTGTGTGTGTGTGTATGTGTTTGTGTGCCAGCTAGGATTTACATAGCACTTCTAAGGTTTGCAAAGCTCTCTACAGATAATTCTATGTAGATAAATAGATACAATATATAGATAAATGTATTATGTTATCTATAAAGAGCTTTTCAAACCTTAAAGTGCCATGTCAATAAGTAGATCTTACATATGTATATATATAATATGTGTATAGAGAGAGAAAGAGAGAGAGAGAGAGAGAGAGAGAGAGAGAGAAAAAGAGAGAGAGAGAGAGAGAGAGAGAGAGCAATGCTTTGCAAACCTTAAAGGTCTATTTCCAGAGATGATTAGGGAAAAAGGAAAAGAACCTACATGTCCCAGCTTTCTTTGTGGTGGCAAAGAACTGGAAATTGTGGAGATGTTCATCAACTGGGGAATGGCCAAACAAGCTGTGGTGGATGGAATACTACCATGCTATAAGAAATGATGAGCTCAATGATCTTAGAAAAAAAACATGGAAAGATGCATGAAATAATGAAGAGTGAAATGAGCAGAACCAAGAGAACACTGTATACAGTAACAACAATATTGATTTAAGAATGACTTTGAATGAATAAGCTATTTTGACTCTTATAAATATCCAAATTGACTATAAAGGACTTATGAAGAAAGATGCTATCTGCATCCACAGAAATTAGTGATAAATAGAAGAATGTCTGGGATAATTTTACATATATATATATATATTTGTGTCTAATGGTAGTCAACTCTAGGGCAGGGGAAGGGGAGGGTAGAAAAAAGAAGGAAAAAGAAATTCATATTATAATTTTGTTGTATATTTGAAAGGAATAGCAAGTTGTGCTTAGTAGATTAGCAGTTTCATGCACAATCATTTTTTAATGCACTATGTTATGGAAATGCTTGTTTTATTCCACAAATATGGATTAATGTAAAAAAGAGATTAAGTGGTATGTATATATGTATGTATACATACATATATGTATATATGTGCACATGCATATTCATATATACACATACATATATAATACATACACATATATACACATACACACACATATATGTCTTTGCCAAAGTATTTATAGATAAGGAAATTGTGATTCTGCGTAACTGTTGGGAAATTGCATCTTGTCATGTCAGGCAACAGCAACTGCACATGTACATGAGAAGGAAAGTCCTGAATATTCCAGAACACTGCAGAATATGGAATAAAAGGAATTCTTCCAGATCACAGAAGTGGGGAAAGGACCCATATGTACAAGGATATTTATTGCAACTCTCTTTGTGGTGGCAAAAAACTGGAAATATAGGGGATGCCCATCAATTGGGGAATGGCTGAACAAGTTGTGGTATATGAATGCAATGGAATACTATTGTGCTATAAGACATGGGAAGGAGATGGACTTCATAATTACCTGGAGAGGCTTATACAAATTGATGCTGAGTGAGAAGAGTAGAACCAGGAAAAATTTGTACACAATCACAGACACATTGTATGTGTGATGACCAACCTTGATAAACTGGACTCTTCTTAGCAACACACAGTTTTAAGACAACTCTACAAGTCTCAGGATGGAAGGAGATGTCTGCATTCAGAGAAAGATCTAGAAAGACTAGAGTTTAAATGGAGACTGAAGTAATACATGCTATTGTTCTTTTTCATGTTTGGTTTTGTTTCTTTTTTCTCAGTGTTCACTCATTGCTTACAACCCTTCTATACAAACAGACTGTTGTACAATGTCAAAGTATTTGCAGATCCTATACATGATTGTAATGGGGTTGGGGGAGAAGGGAGGGGAGAAAATCTGAAACTCAAGGGATTGTAGAACTGAATCTTGTAAACTAAAAGTAAATAAACAAGCCATTGGAAAAAAATAAAATAAAAAAAAGCATGAAATATATGGAATCACAAAGTAAATAAATGGATATATAAATATGAAAAAAAACAAAAAGGAATTCTTCCTTGCAAAAAGCTTGTTCATAAGCAAAGGAAGGCAGTCTCCTTCAGCCCAAGTGAGGATAAAGCTACCTAATATTTTATCTTTGATTGTACAAGTTATTCCCAGTCCCCAGGGGTACTACATGATATCTAAGGTACTTTATAGCTCTATCCATCATCAAGAAAAAAGTATGCTTCTGTGATGATGAGGAGAGTGTGTTGGCAGCTACCAAATCACTGGTACTTTGAAAGGTCAAGAAGGAGCACTAAAGAGTTATGCTGGGTCAGGGTCAGAACCTGTCCATGGTTCCCACTCTTTTTATCTGTGCTGCTGCCCTTTGCAATACTTTGACTTGTGTGAATTGCTACCAGATAAAAAAGTTTCATTTTCCAGATTTCACCAAAAGCAGACAAAACATTGCCCTATATCTTTTGACATTGGTAAGACATAAAGAATAATTTGTATTTCCTTAGTTAAATTTCTACATCTGTTTTTTTTTCTTTTGTTCTACTTCTTTTACAACATGACTAATGTGGAAATATGTTTATTATGCTTGTACATAGATAGCCTATATCAGATTGCACGCCATCTTGGGGAGGGGGATAAATTTAGAATTCAAAATCTTATAAAAGTGAATGTTGAAAATTAATAATAAATAAGTAAATTTAAAAAAAGAAAATTGTCTTTAAATGTAATTGGAAAAATAAAATACTATTAAATAAAAAATAAATTTATACATCTGCTGTTTGGGCTTTTTTTGAAAAATGCCAAGGTATTTGACTGGTAGATAGCCTATGAAACACATGGAAAGAGAAATGGATTTGAAGCTCAGATCTGTTGCTACCTGTGTGTCCTAGGCAATTCACAATCTCTCAGGGCCTCAGTTTCCTCATTTGTAAAATGGAGGTGGTTAGACCAGATGGCCTCTAGGGTCCTTTCCAGTTCTTTGATCTCATCATATTTCCCTCTCCATTAGGTCATAGGGTAGAGCAAATGAAGGCATCTTTGCTGTGTCAGGCAGTATTTGTCCCTCCACAGAACCTGTTTCCATCTAACCCTGTTAAATTACACACCATTTTCTGTCCCTAGAAAACTCCCTTTTTCCCTAGGGATGCATTTTATCATCCCTACCAGCACCGTGCCCAGAGCCCTGCTTGCCTCTAATGCCTAACTTCTCAGCCCTATTCATTTAGTCCCTTTGTCTTAGGGGAGGGAGGGAGGTTTGTTATATATTGCTTTTATAATGCTTTAATCACGGATTATGAGTTGCTCTACAGCTCCCTGAATGCTTTGGCAGGGGCTCTATATAAATAAAATTATTATTATTAAAGTCAATTAATCAGACACACAAATCAATTTTCAGTCTTTGGCAGGCCTCAAGCCCCGTGATGGAAGACAGAATTATTTTTTTCTCTCCATAGTTAGTGTGGCAACATTTGAGGGTGTCAATAATGTGGAAATGTCACTCATATAATACACCACTGGCAACCTGAATGTGATTCCAGCTCACAGGCAGAAATGAAGGCTGAATACCTCCAGCCTTCAGCCCATTAGCAAGAGCATGGAATGCTCTGATTAGCTGTGAACTAAGCTATCCAAGCAATGAGATCCATTTTTAAAAGAAGGTTGGCATGAACAATACATAAATAATTTGGGAAGTATTTTAATTAAACATTAAAAAAAAGAAAAATTAAGACAAAGAAAACAGTTACTGGGAAGCAACTCTTTGTATGATTAAAATCTCTGAGCACTCTGGGTGTTTTTCCCTATACTCTTAGCCCAAAAAGCAGTGTGGCATAGTGGTCACTGAAGTTAGCCTTAAAACCAGCAAAACCTGAGTTCCAGTTCTGTCTATGAAATATACTGGTTATGTGACCCAGGTGACTCAGTGTAATGGGCACTATGGTAGAGGACGGAGTTTCCTTCACTGGGAGTTCCCTATTCAATGAAAACCACAGGTTCAGTCAATATCCCTTCAGAATGAAGTAGAAAAGAAGCTATCTTTGTTGGCACATTTCATGTTTTTATTGAGATAGTAAACTATTTCCAGTGTCTTTTGGGACTGAAGAGAAGGTAGAACAAGGAAAAAAATGGTGTCACCAGTCTTTTGAAGGAGACTTTTATTTTGTATTGAGTTCTCCTAACATCCCTGGGAAGTTGCTATTCAGTTGTGTCTGATTCTTAATGACCCCATGGACAAGTCCATTTTTGGGGGCAAAGATACTGGAGAGTTTGCCATTTCCTTCTCCAGTGTGTCCATTCCCATTTTACAGATGAGGATCTGAGGCAAACAGGAGTTAAGTGACTTGCCCAGGGTCACACAGCTAGTAAGAGTCTGAAGCAAAATCTGAACTCAGGTCTTCCTGAATCCAGTCCCAGAGCTCTACCATCTGCCTCCACTATCATTTTAATTATTTTAATTAACACTTTTAATTATCATCATTATTATTACAGGGTTTGATTTTCTGACTAATGCTATCTAGAAACAGCATCGTAGTGTATTTCAGTAGGATCAAACCTGCTGGCTTCATCTGGCCCACAACACTACCAAATATTGCCAGAACTGGATTATTGGGAAATATTTGACAAAATTTTAAAAAACCAGTAGAACATAGATAATATTAAATTTTATTTACTTTTGGTGTAGAGAGACCATCAGGGTTAAGTGGCTTACCCAAGGTCACACAACTGGTAAGTATCTGAGGCCAAATTTGAACTCAGATCCTCCTGAATCCAGGGCTGGTGCTCTATCCACTGTGCTACCTAGCTGCCCTATAATTTTAAAATTACATTTTAAAACTAAGTCAATATGCAGCCCATAGATTGGAGACCACTGTTTCTGAGTTTGACATCCCTGGTATAATGGATAAAAGTTCCAATCCTGCCTCTGACACTTAATAGCCATGTGAACCTGGGCAAGTCTCTCGACCTCCCTTGGTCTGTTCCCTCAAGTATAATATGAGGGGGTTGGTCAGCCAAATTAAGTAACTTTCTCCAGATAACAATGGAGTTGGTGACAGGCATATTAGTCCAGGGCAGGCAGCCTTAGCATATGGTTATCACTGGTTTTATTCAGACATTTCAGTCGTGTCCAACTTTTCATGACCTCATTTGGGGTTTTTGTGGCAGAGATACTGAATGGTTTGCCATTTCCTTCTCCAGCTCATTCTACAGATGAGGTAACTGAGGCAAACAGGGTGAAGTGATTTGCCCAAGGTCACATAGCTGGGAAGTATCTGTCTGTCTGAGGCCACAGCTGAACTCAGGATGATGAGTCTTCCTGACTTCAGACCTGGCACTCTATCCACTGTACCACCTAGCTGCTCACTGATTATCATTAGGGTTTGGGAATATGGTAGAAAGGGCAGGACAGGGTGAAGTAGGAAGGGGTGTCTAGTATTAGAAAGAAGAAGAATTGGCTGGGACGGGATGGCAGGGCAAGGGATAACAGTTTAATTTCTTATTTTTATTAATTTTATTTTTAATTTATTACATATTATATTGTATCGTATAAGATATTATGTCAAGCCCTGTCTCTGACCTAAACGAGTCTGGTTAATATATCTGTGAAACCGACACACATGCTAAGCACTGTTCAGTCAGAGCTGTTTGGCTGCAGTGGATAGAGATCTAGTTTTGTCTTTTCTGGAGAAGCTTCTTTCTTTCGTAGAAAAACCCTAAAAGGTGGTTTGTAGTGATTGCCTGCCCACTCAGAGGAGGCCAGAGGCCCCCATTATGTGCAGGATAAATAAGAGACCATTTAAAACACCAGCCAGAGCACTTGGCCTCCAGCCTCATCGATATGCCAAGAACAATCCAAACTGTTTTTCTTTTTCATCTGATTCTGACAAGGTGGTTTCCATATCTTACTCATCCACAGCCTGGCTAAATGGAAGGCATGTATGAGAGCAAACTGGCTGAAGCTCAATTCAGGCAATCAATTTAGCACAGGCCATGATTCGCATCCCCTTCCCTGCTCCCTCCCCCCCACTGCTTGCTCCCAGGCCACCCCCAGGGTAGATTTTGGCAAAGTATTGCAGCTAGGGCTGTCTTCTAAGATGCTGCAACTTGTGATTGACATCATTGGCAGCGATGTGTTAAATAGGTCAACCTCACTTAGCTGCATGTTCATCTAACATAAAACCAAAGCAGGCGGTGCTCTGATTTCCATATTGGATGAAGCACGATGCTGCCTGCTCCAATAGCCTGCTGGCTATGTCAACACTTACAAGTCTCAGGTAAGAAGTGTTAGAATATTTTGTTATTAATTAGTCAGATGCTGGGCTCCACTAGCCTGGTTGGGGAAGAGGGAATATGAGGCCCAGTGGCAGGTCCTAAAAGGGCTTTAACATCTGTATTGCTAACAGGTAAGGGTAAGGGCCTGTTTAAATGTCTGATAAAAATCATCTCCCTTTGACTGCTAGCTGGGGAGTTCTGATAAACCCCTGGATTATTGGTAAAAACACCCATGATGGCTACTTAAACTTCCAAGTCCCATGAAGAAGGTACAAACTCCCTTAATTAAATCTGTGCTCTCTTTGAATATATATGGGGTTTTTGTTAATATAACATCATGTGGTTTATCTGTCTTTTTGGCTAACTTTTCGCGGGAATTGCAGGACAGAATTAATTGTATCTACAAGCGCCAAATGGCCAAGTGTTTTTAACGACCTATTATGTGTCAGAGTGGATGCACAGCTGGTAGGGAAGACACAGGCTTGGGTCTAAACTCTGACATATACTGGTTGTGTGACCCCTGGGTAAGTCACAACCTCTCAATGCTATAGGCCACTCTTAAAGACTAAGGTGCTGATCTTCATTGATAGATAGTTTCTCACTGGGCCTTCATTAAACTTAAAACAGAGGGATAGTTTTGTCTTTTTTTTTAAGTGCCAAGCAGCATGTGATAGGGATTCCATTGAGAAATTTCTAAGCCAAGAGGGAGCTGGTTCTCCTGGAAGTATTTCCCACCAGCCTTTCTTAGATTAGAGGTCAGATAAAGTGACTAGCCACAATAAAAAAAGGGAAAATCATTACTTCTTCTATGTTACAGATTTGGTTTCTCTAGCCTTTCCAGCCCACTCTGAGTACACAGGCAATCATCAGCATTCAGCAGTAGATAAATACCTGCCTGACCAATGTGGTGTCAGGTTCCCATATTTGGAAGAGTTATTACTGGAACCTATAGCATCTTCCAGATCCAGGGTTCACAGGGATATTGCTCATTAGAGTTATTAAACCAGGATGATTTGAGGTAGGTGGGTGACCTTGTCAGTCACCAAGGTCAAAATGAAGGCTCTTAAGTCATATAATACATTTTTAAAATGGCACCATTCTCCTGCCACATTACCAAGACAAAACCCAAACAGTACCTGCCCTCAAGAAGAGTGCATTCTTGTGGGGCAGAGCTGTAGAGAAAGTACAGATGAAAGACAATACAGGGTAACTTTAGGAGGGAGGGAACACCAATATCTGGGAGGGATCTGGGAAGTCTTCCCAAAGTGGTATAATTTGGCCCATGCCTTGAAGAAAGACGCTTCTGAAATGCAGAAATGAGAATTAGTCAATCAGCACAGATACAAAGACAAAGATGAAATAAGCCTTGCCCTTGAGTAGATGATAAGCTGACAAGCAATTGACTGACTATGGGGAGTTAGGCAGAGGGAAGTTAAGGACACAGAGGAACGATGCTCCTTGGAGTACATGTTATTAGTCTCCCTTGTCCTTTATTCTTAGGGTTGGCATGATTAGCTAGTGTGAGGACATTTGTTAGACTTTAAGGAATGGGAGATGGGGTCCCTTGGGTGAGAAATTAGGTAAGCTGTAGTCTGACAGAAGCTATATGGGGGAGCTAAAAGGTAAGCTAAAGCTAGTGTTTTTAAAGTGAGGTTAAGAACTTAGAAAAGATTTTGATAACTAAATTTCAACATAATTGGTTTAACTGGTAATCTTATGTATTTTAACAGCTGCATTTAAAAACATTATTCTTAGAAGACGTCTTTAGGTTTTACCAGAATGCCATGGGGGTTCATGGCACACACACAAAAATGAAGAGTCCTGCACTAGTGGGTAGAGAACTGACCTCAGAGTCAGGAACACTCCACGTCCAGCAGCCTCTGATAAAGACTTGCCTGGGTGAGTCACAAGTTACTTAAATCTCTCAGTCCTCCAGGGGAACTCCCTGAAAGACTCAGAGGTGCCAACCTGAAAGGGTGGAGGGAGTTTTCTGATTTGAGAATTTTCCACACCAACAAATCACCGGTCTGGCCCCTGTCCCTGTTTTATAAAAAATAATTTTACTTTCTGCTTTTATTTTTTTATTAAAGATTTTTTTTTTTTTTTTTGCTTTTTGGAGGGGGGAAGGTAGGGCAATTGGGGTCAAGTGACGTGCCCAAGGTCACATGGCTAGTTTTTTTTTGTGTGTTAAGTCGCTGAGGCTGGATTTGAACTCAGGTCCTCCTGACTCCAGGGCTGGTGCTCTATTCACTGTGCCACTTAATCGCCCCTACTTTCTGCTTTTAAAACAAAGCAGATAAAAGACATTTTGAAAACTGTGATCTGTACAATATGGTTTCTATACACAATGCACGGGAATATTAATACAATTCCAAAAATTCATTTTCATACTGCACTATAGATTTTGTACAGAAAACAGGTGTTTAATCCACATACAAGAAGTAGGTATTTTAAAACTGTACCTAATATTTATTTTAGAGTAGGGTATGATGCAATTTGTAAAATAACAAAATGGCAGTAGCAAAACCATCCTGATTTCTAGATTTTTTTTGGAGGGGGTATTCCTAGAACTATGACAAAAAAAAAAACCCAACCTCAGACTCTTGGAAAGTTCTTACCCAATATGATGAATGCCATATACTCCATCATTCCCCCTTTCTTAACAATACCTTGATTGAGGTTTTGTAATGTTACTGGGCATTTATTTTCTGTTTATGGAGAGAGCTTCTCCATGGAGATATGTCTGTAATATGAAGGCATCCAATATAGAAAATGACATGCAATGTCTTTATTCTTCCAATTTAATTAATGCTATGACAACAACTTGGCAAAGAGAGAAGGTAGAGAATGGCCTCTGTAGGGAACTGCAGGTTGTAAACAGAAAGAAAACTATCAAAATGTTACTAGGAGTCAACACATGACAAAAGAAAGCTTCTCCATGGTATCCATAAATGCTTAGCACAACAGGAAGATCAAAAACTGGGTGGTAGCCCAAGAAAAGCAAAGGAGAAAGATAATCATAACAGAAATCAAGGAATTTTTTTTTCAGATCAAATTTCTAGAAAATTATTTACTTGGTTTGTTTCCACTATAGCATGTAGGCCTCAGGGGTTCTTGGTGCCTCCCCCAAAATTTGGCTCTTCTAGCATTTTGCTTGAGAATTCTGAGATAACTCTGGAGACCTCTGCAGAGAAGACCAATAACAATAATTTCTGGGGTGAAAAAAGTCTCCGTTATATTTTTCTACTTCTTGCTCCATTTCATTTTATGTTAAGATTTTTTTTAGGGGTGGCTAGGTAGTACAGTGAATAGAGCACCAGCCCTGGAGTCAGGAGGACCTGAGTTCAAATCTGGCCTCAGACACTTAACACTCGCTAGCTGTGTGACCTTGGGCAAGTCACTTAACCCCAACTGCTCTGCCTTCCCCCCTTCAAAAAGCAAAAAAAAAAAAAAGATTTAAAAAAAATCTATTTTTTGTTTATGTAAATACTTTAAAATATTAAACCCTTGCATAACTAGATGGACTAAACTAACATAGCAGGCTTTTACTCAGTTATATTTGGGGGGCACAACTGAATTTACTGTATACATGAATATATGTAATAATGAAATCAGTTATAACAGAGTCTATTATAAGCAACAGTCAGCTTCTTCCACACTACTATCCTAAACCTTACTGAGATATAAGACCTAGACCAGGGGTAGGGAACCCGGGGCCTAGAGACCAACTGTGGCCCTCTAGGTCCTCAAGTGTGGACCTTGGACTGAATTCAGTTGATCTGTTCTGTTGGATTCAGTCAAAAGGCCACACTTGAGAACCTAGGCGGCTTGTGGCCTCGGGGTCACAGGGTCTCCACCCCCAAGAGACAACCTAGTTTCTTCTAATGTTCTCAATCAGCGGTTCTCACCCTGTGGGTTATGTTCAATTTGTAACAATGAAAATATATCCTGCATATCAGATATTTACATTATAATTCAGAACAGTAGCAAAATTACAGTTATGAACTAGCAACAAAAATAATTTTATGGTTGGGAGTCACCACAACATGAGGAGCTGTATTAAAGGGTCATGGCATTAGGAAGGTTGAGAACCACTGTTCCAGATCATCCCTCTCTTTCATTGATGAGGTGTAGCCATTTCTAGTTTTCTGGGACCCAGATCTGAAAGTCCCATTGACAAGGTGTCTCTGTAATATTTTGGGGTGATTTTTGTGGCATAATTGTAACTTCAGTCTTGTGTATGTACCATCAGTTTTGAAATCAGTTTAACTCTGTCCCTTCCCTCCCCCCAGCTATAAAGCATTAATTCTGTTTCTCCCCTGCCCCCAGCTACAAAGCATTAACTCTGTGCCTTCCCTGCCCCCAGCCCATAGGTGTTTCCTCTGAAACCATTTACTCTATAGAACAGGCCAAAACGAGACTCATCCATTCCCAAACTGGATAAGGTACTTCTCCTAGGAATTTGACCTCAAAACTGACCGCTGGTTGACTTTATGACGTTTCAGGGCTAAAACTATGCCTTTTGCAACCCCTCCCCTTGGATTTCTCCCAGTGAATTATGGGTGGGGCACATGAGCAGCTGATGTGAAGGGTACCTGTTCCTTTAAGTATTAGGCACGACCTGGCTGCTCCCTAACTCCACCTTTGTATACCTCATTAGCTTAATGAACTTGTGACTGACAGTTGTGTATCTTTGAAAATGCCTCTCTGGCCCTTAGAACTTTGCAGGTCGTCTTCCTAGACTCCTGCCCGCTCAAGAGCGTCACACTAACTTGGTAACTCTGCCTTTAATATCTGTCAGCTTGCAGATTTCATTACCCCACCCCTTGCCTCAGTGTAGCAATAAACTTTTGTAAACTGCCAAGATTGCTTAAGCCTGGTAATACTTTCAGACTAATAAGAATCCTTGAAGGATTTCCTAGAAATACATCCCTCCCTGAACCCTCAACACCACCCTAGAAGAATTATTGTTAGAGGACCATTTGACCTCGTTTACCAATTATCACTAGTTGTCACAGTAGATAGGTCATTATGTGGCTGTATGTAGTTCGTTCATATTTGCTTGTTGTCTGCTCCATTAGGCTGTGACCTCCCTGTAGACAGGGACTGTCTTTTGCCTCTCATTGTATCTTCAGTGCTTAGCACAGTGCTTGGCATGTAGTAGGTGCTTAACAAATGCTTATTGATGGAAGTACTGCAGAGAAGTAGCATTTTGTAGTATGGAACTGGATTCAACAAAAGGATTATACATAACATTTTAAATTGTCATTGAAAAGTGAGAGAAAATCAGTCAATCAACAATCATTTAGTGCTTACCATGTGCCAGGCAGTGTGTTAAAACTTTCCTTGTCCTCCCCATCACTGTAATAGGGGAAGAAAAAATATACATATACATTTACACATTTATGTGTGTGCATACGTGTGTCTATGTATAAAGCAGAATGTACAAAATAAATAAAGAGTAGATGGAAAATAGCCTTACAGGGGAAAACATTAGCAGCTGGGTAGAGGGCTAAAAAATGGATGAAACCTGTTTTTTTAAAAAATGATTTGTAGCAAAAATAATCAGAACTAATTCAATAACCACATTATTGGGTATAAACCTTAAGAATATCATCAGGAAGAAAAAAGAACCATGTATCCAAAGACATTTATAGCAACATTACCTGTAAAATTTGAAAATAAAAACCCACACTAGAAATAATCCAAATGGTCCAAGAATTAGAGGTCTAGCTTAGAGTCAGAAAGACTTGGATTTGGGTCCTGCCATCACTGTGATGGGGGAGAAAATATATGCAAAAATCCAAATGTATAAGATAAATATGGTTGATGGAAAGTAGCCCCAGAGGTAAAAGCACTGGCAGTTGGGCGTGGAGTGCTAAAAAATTGATGGAATCTTCTTTTGGAAGGTGATTTGTAGCAAAAATAATCATATTCTAATTCAATAATCACATTATTGGGTACACACTTTAAGAACCTTATCAGAAAGAAAAAAGAGCCATCTATTCAAAGATATTTATAGCAACTTTATCTGCAGGATACTGGCTTTACGGCCACTGATAAGTCATTTGACCTCTCAAGGCCCCACGTAATTCTCAGTCATTGAGCCAACTAGCATTTAAGTGTCTAACAGGAGCCAGGCATTGCGCTATGAGAATTGGGAAATCCCGTCATTCCCCCCATCCCCCCAAAACCCCAACCCCCCAAAACAATCCACTTCTCTAAGACTATTACAGACTAAATGACTACAGTATAAACACATCAATAAAGAGGATTACCACAATTAGGAATTCTTCACACCCATTAAATTACAGGTCAGTACCACTCCCCCACAAAAAGAATGGCAAGGGGAAGTGCTAAGACAGTCACAGTAGAAGAAATGCTGAGAAGTATATTTTCAGGGACGATCAGTAGAACAGTTTGAATAGTTCAGGAGTACTGAGCTTTGAAGAGGTTGCTTGGTAACACTGTCTCCTCTGAGCATTTGTGGGGAAAGAAGCAGAATCAGAACAGAAAAAAGAGAAATCAATAGAGAAATGTAAGAGGAACAATAGGGTCAAGAGAAATAATAAGAAATAAAAGAAGAGGTTTAGATGGAGCAGACTGAAAGAATCCCTTGAAAATGAGGATAATGAAATCTCAGTCTGGGGATAGGTGATTTTATTTTGGCGGCTTTGGGTTTGCTGGCTAGGGGGCAGAATCAGGGGCTTCTGTAGAGGGGGTTTTTAGAAGACAAGGAAAGATAATAAAAGCACATAGATTTTAGTGATGTAAACAGTGGGGAAGGAAGGTCGGAAAAACCAGATCTGAAACTTTTAAATGCTGTCCAGAGCCAGGCCTGAGAGTAACATAGGCTAGGCCCACTGCCTTGGATGTTTTGTAGCAAGATAGATACCAAACTTCTTGAAAATCTGTAGTGAGTGAAGTTTCAAGATGTTGACTGGGGAGGAGAGAAATCTATAGCTTAAGTATGGAGAAAAAGAGAAGGCATTGCCTGATGGAGAATCCTTTATGCCCCCATTACCTATTTTTTGTTCCCTGCTATCCAAATTTGGAAGATTCAGATAGGTACAGGGGCATATGAATACCCTAACTGTTCTTGGGTCTTTAAATATTAATATATTTTAATATCTTTGGTAGGAAAGAAACCTAGAAATGAAAATGTCCCAGAGGCAGAGACTATGCAGAAACATGACATGTAGGCTAAGGAGAATAGGTTATTTATAGTATATTTAGCAAGGCTAAAATATCATAAAATATTGTTTCACAAACTGTTTTTGCTCCAGGCCCTGAAAAGGCAAAGGTGGCATAGCTAGAAAGTTTTAGGGAAGTAGAAGAAAAACAACTGGATTCAACTAAAAAGATTGTACTTAATAACATTTTAAATTGTCATTGAGAAGTGAGAGAAAATCAGTCAATCAACAGTCATTTATTTAGTGATCACCATGTGCCAGCCAATGTGTTAAAACCTTCCTGCCATCACTGTGATAGGGGAGAAAATATATCCAAAAATCCAAATGTATAAGATAAATATGGTTGATGGAAAGGAGCCTCAGAGGTGAAAGCACTAGTAGTTGGGGGTGGAGTGCTAAAAAATTGATAGAATCTTCCTTTGGAAGGTGATTTGTAGCAAAAATAATAATCTAATTCAATAATCACATTATTGGGTACATACTTTAAGAACCTTATCAGAAAGAAAAAAGCCATCTATTCAAAGATATTTATAGCAACTTTATCTGCAAAATTTACAAAATAAAAACCTGAAAGAGAAAAAAAACCAAAGTGGTCCAACAATTAGAGAACAGGTGAAAAAAAGTGATACATTAGCATAATATAATGTCTTTGTAACCAATTTGTCAGAGCCTCTGAGGTTTCAAACCAGGGCCGATCTCCGGGATGTTTCACTAAAAATGATCTTGAAGGCTCATTCCCATACCCCACACCCCTTTCCCCCCATCCTCATTCCACTGATGGTCATTTCTATGAACATCAGAATCTAGCTGGCGCCCAAGCTAAATATTAAAGAAACTTCAGTGCCTTTGCAAGCATTTGTTTTATGTACTTAAGAACAATTTGCTATCACTTATCACTTGCCCTGTCTTCTGCCATTAGTGTTTTCCATGGATTTTTTTTATTCTCAACAAATATATATTCAGCATATCCTTGTTATCATGCTGGATTTAGGAAACAAGGATAACACCTGCAAGAATCATAACATTATCAGCCTGTGCACTGGAGACATCATGACTTGATTCTCAGCATAAGTGGTTTACACATTCTAATGGGTTTTTGCAGCCATTTTGAAAATTTATCCTAGTTGTTTTATTAGTTATTTGGGCAGCTTGGTGGCACAGTGGATAGAGTGCCAAGCAGGAGTCAGGAATACCTGAATTCAAATCCACCCTCAGATACCTACTAGCTGTGTGACCCTGGGCAAGTAATTTCACCCTGTTTATCTCAGTTTTCTCAACTGTAAAATCAGCTGGAGAAGGAAATGGGCAAAATACTCCAGCATCTTAGGCAAGAAAACCCCAAACGAGGTTTTCAAAGGGGGTCACAAAGAGTTGGACATGACTGAAACAATATATCTATGTCTAGATATCTCTATCTATCCCTCCTGCTTTTAGTAGTGATTTGTAACCCAGAACAACTATCCAGTTCCATAAGTGTAGTGGTCACTCTCTTTAGCAGATTAATTATGTTCAAAATGATAGAAGCCTCTAATAGGAACCCTAAGCAGCACTTCCAAACAGCTACATATGCTCTGCCTAGAATCTTCCTGCTGTGACTTATATATTCTAATCAATGTTTTTTATGTAGAGTGGTAGTAGCTATGCTTGTTTTGTGCTAAGAGCTTTTTGCCAGGGATGGGTAGCTGGGCTACCAGGACCTCACAGAATTGAGAGCAGGGATCAAGTCCAGACCCCCACCACGGCTGTGGTCAGAGCCTCTTTCTACTCTCTCTCCCACTACATTCACTTTCCATTTCTCTTGTTTTGGCAGCCCTTCCCAGTGCCCTATAGATAAGCTTTAAGGTTTTATTTATCTTAAAAAGCAACAACAACAAACCTTACTACCTTTGATCTTCACAAAGGTGAATAACTTTAAAAAAAAAAAAATGAAAATTCACCTCTATTTCCCACTTCTCCTTCCCCACTGAAAAACAGAAACAAAACCCTTATAACACATATGCAGCCAAGAAAAAATAAAAATTCTCACGTTGGCCATATAGAAAAACATATGCCTCGATCTGCACATACTTGTCACTTTTCAGTCTGAAGCAAGGTAGTACATTTCATCATGAATCCCTAGGAATCACTTTTGATCATTTTGTTCATTGGAGTTAAGCCTTTCAAAGTTGTTTGTCTTTATGATGTCTTTATTGTGCAAATCATTCTGGTTCTACTCAATGCACTCTACATCAGGTAATACAAGTCTTCCCAGGTTTCTCTGAAACTATCCCCTCTTTATCATTTCTTAAAAGTACAGTATGATCATGCAGATCATATGATCATGCAGTCACTTCCCAATTAATTGCCCCCCCTCAGTGCCTAGAAAGTCAAAGACATTCCCAAAAGAGCTGCTATATTTTTGCACACGTGTCCTTTCCCCCTTTCTTTGATGTTTTTGGGGTACAGACCTAGAAGTCTACTAGTGACATTGATGGGTCAAAGAATATTTATTCATAGTTTGCTATCTGTTAGGTCACAGTTCCAAAGTGCTTTCCAGAATGGCTGGACCAGTTTATACATCCACGAACAATGCAATGTAATCTTTTCCTATAAATCTTCTAGCATGTCATTTTCCTTTTTTGTCATCTTTGCCAATCTGATCAGTGTGAGGTAAAATCTCAGAACTGTTTTAATTTGCATTTCTCTAATTAGTGATCTGAAATATTTTTTCATGTGGCTATAGATAGCTTGGATATCTGCCTTTGAGAACTACTTCATATTTTTTGACCATTTATCGATTGAGGAATGGCTCTTATATTTTACATGTGAATCAATCAGGTCTTTATCAGGGAAAACTGCAAATTTTTCCTCCTAGTTAACTGTTTTCCTTCTAATCTTAACTACTGGTTTTGTTTATGTCAAACTATATGGAAATGAAATTATCTATTTTATTTTCTGTGATCCTATCCCTTGTTTAGTCAAGAACTCTTCCCCATCCATAGATTGGGAAGGAAATTTCTTCCTTGTTCTTCTAATATGTTTCTAATGTGATTAATATTTTATATCTGCCATGTATCTATTTGGAACTTATCTTGATAAATGGTGTAAGATGCTGGTCTAAGTCTATTTTTTTTTTCTTTTTGCCAGTCTGTTTTCCAGTGTTTCCAGCAGCAGTTTTTGTCAAATACTGATTACTAACCCTAGTAACAGGGTGTTTCTCAGTGTATTGAACACTAGGTCGCTAACTTTGTTTGCTTCTGTATATTGTGCACCTAATCTTTCTCCACATGGCATATGAAGCCCTTGGCAATCTAGCCTCCCTTTCTAGGCTTACACTCTATTACCCTC
>CM053585.1:439074768-439095835 GCA_028646515.1 Pseudochirops corinnae
ATTGTATTCTATTGTACCATTTATCTGTAAGAAATCTCTCACTTCTTTTAAATTCTGTTTTGTGAGCATGTAATTATATATGGTAATTTCTGATAACTGTTTTTAATATTCCTTTGTTTGAATTTCACCTTTTTACTTTAGTATTTTGATTTTCATATTAATCAAATTAATTACTATTTTGTTCATTTTATTAGTAATTTAAAAAAACCAGTTCCTAGTTTTACTTATGGAGGCAGCCAGGTGAATCAGTGGTTTGAGTGATGGGCCTGGGATCAGGAAGAATTGGGTTCTAATTCAGCCTCAGACACTCTCTAGCTATGTGACCCTGGGCAAGTCACTTAACTTGTCTGCCTGAATCCAGTCTCTTAATTTGTTTGCTAAGAAAACCCCATGGGACAAGCACTGGCATCCTATGGTCCATGGGGTCGCAGAGTCAGACATGATTCAACAACATTTTAATTTCAATTTTATACGTTTTTAATTTTATAATTTTTCTCTTTATGGTATAGGAGGAAGGTTTCTAATTTCTCGACTTCTGAAAGTTTTTTTAGTTGCATACCAAATTTATTGATATTTTTCTTTTTCTTATATAGATTGTTGAAAGAGTTTCAACACATACATTTTACCCTAAGGACTACTTTAGATACATCCGAAAAGTTTTGGTATGTGGTCTTAAATTGGTTTAAAATTTTGATAAAATTACTATTTCTATTTGTTCTTTGACCCACTCATTCCCGAATATTGTATTATTGTGTTTTTCTTCAAGCGCCTTTTGATTACCATTTCTGTTACACTGAAGGATGTTTAATATTTCTACTTTTAATATTTCTGGGGTTACTGAAGTTATTCTTTTATATTTTGATAACTATATTTCAATATAAGTGTTTCTTTCGTGACCTTATGTATTTCATTCTATGAATTCCAAAGCACTGTCTTGCTTCACCAGACTGCCAAAGGGATCCAGGATACCAAAAAGGTTAAAGAACTCCTACTCTAGAGGAAGTTGGGCGTGGCTATAATTGTTTACAACGCCATCTCTGTTGGAAGACCCAGGCTAATTTTTCTATGCCTAGAATCTTTAAAAGGTTTTTAGCTCTGCCTCAGGCATTCCTAGTGCACAGAGCTATGGTTAGAATTTTTGGCACTCAAGGAAAGTAGCATATAATACTTACTCGAATCATCTTTATAATTCAAGATCTGAGAATACAAGAAATATGAAAGACAAATTCAGTTGTGATTGGACTTTTTTATGAAGGTAAGGACAGCCTGGTGCTGTTGGGACATGACATATGTGTGGTGTGTGGAGAGCGCACAGTGGTTGTCAAATGAGCAAACCCAGAAAAAGATTCATCTGTGGTCTAAATGTGAGTTGAAAGGAAACACTAGATTCGGTCGCTTCCCATTTTGACTAATTATTAGTGTTAGTTAGGTGCTTAGCTCAATTGCTTTGATGCTCCTGAAGGAGTACAAATGCTGTCAGACTATAAACATTCAAAAGTGAGTTATCTTTAAAAGATAATTTAAGATTTTGGCACCCTCTAAATTCTGGGGAAAAACTTTGGTTGTTCCCCCCAACTTAGACCTCTCCTATCACGTGATCTACTGAAGAGGGGGTGTGCACCTCCTTCATGCTGTATCTTATGCTGGATCTCCTAGGCTTCCTTTTTCTGTTTTTCACTTAAGGATTATGTTTGCTCCATGTCTATATATCACCCAAGAACATCTACTTTTAAAGAACCAACGTCACAAACAGTTTTTCTACTAAACTCGGTCCCAGAAAACTCCCTATGTTTAAACCTAGATTTGAGAGAAATAAGCAATGTCTTAAAGTCAAAATGGTAACACGTGTTTTTAGTGGAGAGAACATATAATTATTTGCCCTGTTAGTGAAGATCAAAAGGTAATGATGATACTAAGACTGTCCAATTGGTTCCTAAATTCTTTTAAAGACCAGTGAAGGTAGTGAGAATCACAGATCATCCCATGGATAATGTGAGGCAGGGAAGTTTCCCCAAGACCTATGACAGATAATGCAGCTGTTGTACCTGATGTTTATGGAGAGTTGAATGGCTTCCTAACTTTCCCATCATTATCATGTGTCAACATGCTGGGGAATATGCAGGAGAGCTTTCAGGTTAAAGGAATGAATGCATTGATGATGATTTTCTTTGCTCTACTGAATCACTCCTTCCTCATACTGTGCCTCATGAATGTCACTGCTGGAAAGTGAACATCAACTGTATATTCAATGTATTTAACTGGAAATTTGATTGGAAATTTGATATCTCAATATGAAAGATGTCTTTGAGCTCTACTAAGCAATTCCAAAGAAAATTGTGTCAGCAGATTAAAATTACATACAAAATTAGCTAAATTTATGCTCAGAAGATAGGCAGTCATATTCAGGGGGTAGATGAAGCATTCAAAAGGAAGGAGATAGAGGAGTACTAACCTCTAGTTTAATTACTTTAAATGAGCTAAGATATGAAAAAAAAAAGGTTAGATGAAGAAGCTTTCAGGTAATACTATAACAATCTTCTAATTTACATAATCAGGACTATTTCCAAGTTACATCCATATAGGCTTGGGCCTATAAGGTATATCATATACTTTAGAAAATACTGGCCTTGTAGCTGGTGTTGTCACTAAAATCCATTTCTTTTCTCTCCTTTCCTTCGTGAGAATGGGGAGTGTGCCAGATTTGCTTTCACCCCATTTATGGTTATCATGCCCATAAAACTGGTTACTTCAAGCAGCTGGAGTTACCTTAAGAGAGGTGCTAACTAATGACATACTGAAGCACCCTGGAACAGTAAATGGAATTCTGGGCCTAGAATCAAGGTGAGGGTTTATGTTCTGCCACTAAATCCTATGAGCCATGTGACCATAGACAAATCATAATCCTTCTAGTCCTTAGTCTCCTCATCTGCAAAATGGGATTATAATGCCTGTAATAGCTATCTATCTCACAAGGTTATCTGAAGATTCAGAATATATAGCATAAGTAAAATGTGAATTTTAAAGTACTATATATAGCAGTTGTTATTCTCTGATTATTATTCTTTCTAATAGTCTCAACAGAGTGGCATTAACACATTTTCTCTATAAGTTGAAACTCAGAAATGACAATTATATGGATGATTCATTTAGAGGAAAAAAGAGCCATTTAGGCAAGCAATTCTCATGGTTTTAGCTGTGGTCATATCTTTATTTCCTCATATTTTAGAAAATCAAAGTCTAGTACTTACCAAGACAGTGTCACTCTAAGTTGCTGTGTATCTGACTTAGGGACACCAGATTCAAGTAGATAATGAGACCATACTTGGCTTCTGTTCACATCTCCTTATGCTAAACTGTGATATTAGGAAGGAACTCCCCTCAAAAAAAAAAGAAGGCCACTAACAAGTGATTAATCTTTTACCACACAGATTAGTGGCACTTGCAGGCCAATTTTTCTTTACCCCTTAGACAAGACACATAATCAGATGTACTTTTAGGCAAAGTTCTTGGGGTCAAAGACTATTTCTTTGTCTTTCCCACAGTCTAACATAGTGCCTGACCCATAGTAGGTGTTTAATAAATGTTTGCGAATTCAGGTCCTATTTTAGTGATTTGAAGTCTTCCTCTACCATAAGAAATAATTTGACACTAAAAGGGACCTCAGAGGTTTTCCAATTGAAACTTTTCATGTTACAGATAATGAAACTGAAGCTCAGGGAGAGTCAGTGATTTCCCAAGGGTCACAAAGGGAAAATATGAGTCTAGTTGTTCAACTTAAATGTGAATGGATTAAACAATCCAACAAAACAAAAAAGAGTGCCAGATGGAATGAGAAAACAAAACTCTACAATCCATGGCTTAGAAGAAATACATCTAAAACACAAAGACATACACAGAGATAGAAGAGCATCATGTTAATCCCCAAAGGCAGAGGCTACAATTATGCTATCAGACAAAGCAAAAACAAAATTCACAACATAAAGAGTTACACAGGAAATCTGCACTATGCTGAAAGAAAGCATAAACAAACTAGTGTCAGTATTAAACTTGTATCTAAATTCCTTCGCATTTGACTGAATTACAAAAAGACACACGCAGTAATATAATAGTGACAGATGATTTAATGTCTTCCAGTTTTGGATAACTAATAGAAAGAAAAACAAAAAGGAAAATAAAAAAATAAACAAAATGCTGGAGGAACTAAAGCTAAAAGACATAGAATCTTCTAAGCAGTATGCTAAAGAATATATACATATACACACACACACACATAAATACATATACTTACCTATTTATAAAAAAACTATAGTAAGGCACAGAGATTTCCAACGTCGCAAATATTAGGGGTGGGATTCGAACTCAAGTCCTCTGACTTCAGAATCAGAACTCTTTCTACTATACTACAAAGGCCCACTCCTTAAAAGAAATCTTAATTACTAACTGGCCACAAGTGTCTAAAATTCCCAGTAGTAGAAAGTCTTACTATTGGTATTTATAGGCCTCCCATGTGGAAATGCAACTATCCCACAAGGTGCAATATTAAACACTTATTAGCCTTAACTCATAAGACTCATAATTTGTCAAGACTTAGAAAGGAGATTCAAGGCTGGTATAATTGGGTCAAACACATGGCTTACAACACTCCTAACTGTGATCCTAAGTCAGATTAAAATGTAATCAAGAAATACTTACCAGAATAAATAAAAATACAATAAAACTCTGGGCACCCGGTATGAGAATATATGTGTTGGGGGAGGGAGGAGGAGGCAGGCACTGAAAAACACTTCAGTTCTGTGTCTGTCTCTCTCTTGCTAACTTTTGGTTATTACTTCTACCTCTTATATAACAGAACCAGTTTATATAAACCTAGAGCAGCAAAAAGCTTTTTGAAAATATATTAAATCAGACTACTTAGGACTAAGAAGCCACCACCGGGTGTTCCTCTCACCTGAAGTGGCTGTACAAAAATGGCGTCATTTCTGCTGAGGCTTGGGAATTCTGGTATGGGAATCTTACAACTTTCTCCATGTGGAGAACACTGGTCCTGCCGGTGTGTCCATACTAACAGTTAGGGTGAGGCCATTATAGAAGAAATATACTAACACTCACTGTGAATGGTGTTCTTTTTGGAGAGGTATTTCTTTCCTTGTTCTCTTCTACCAAGAGAAGGGTATAATTTATTCTTCTCTTCTTTCTCCCTACCTGCTAAATACAGGGTATGCAGCAAGTAAATAATTACTTGTTTAATCTGTACTTTGTGTTAGTAAGTTATAGTTCCTATGTGAAAGGTAATTATTGTATACAAAGATTTCTTATCTTGGATTGCATAATGTGAGTTTTTCTTCAAAAATGAATTGCATGAAAATTCCAGTTGTATTGAAGTTTAAACTAGGCCCTTTTGTCAAGTGTTCTAAATGAGCTTAAAACAATTTTCAGATATTCAAATGTTAACCTAGAAGTGCCTTCAAAAAACCAAGTAAGACAAGAAAATTAGAACCAAGGTCTATAACTGACATAACAGGCAGTTTTAATTGTAAAAATTTTAATAGGTAGTGGTTAAAATCAAAAGCTAATCACATTAATAAAGCCCTAGTTTGGACAGTTAATTGTAAGTGGGTGTCCAGATAAGTATCACACGAGCACTTTCCAGGTTGGCAGTTACTACAATTGGTCAGAGATGCAAAGTTGATCTATGTCTGGTCAAAACTACCTTCTGTTCAGAGAAAATTACGATCTACACAGAAAAACATATATATATATATATATATATATATATATATATCCATTTGGATTTAGATATAACCTTACATTTATTACATTTCACAATTCCAATCTCTTAAAATGGTGGCCTCAGGAAAAAGCTGCTTTGGCAGGCAATTGCAAAGACTCCTGCAGAGAGGAAGTGAAAAAACTGGGCATATAAACAAGGGCTGCTGGCACGTTCAAAGCGCAGGGGATAGTTCACAGAGCAAAATGCAGTCCTAAGTAAATGGGTTTCAGGCAATTTCAGTGTTAAGATAACATCATTAAGAATAGAACAGATTGTGCTCAAACCCTGCTGTTTATAATTAACACATTGCTTCCAAATACTCCAGGGTCTCTGGTAAATAGTCCTCTGCTCAGATCCACCCAGACCAATCAGAGCATTTTCATCGGATGCCATGCTGGGCCAGCACCTGTTTGGACAAATCCAATAGAGCCAAAACACTCCTCTGCCTGGCCAGCTAAGTGATGGATGAACACAGCTTGGCTTAGTCACTGTCACAGTGTCCATATGTGAAGCTGGGAAGCTTGTTTTCACAAGAAATCATACAAGTATTTTATTATGTCGAAGTTCACTGTCCTATAAACAAAAACACAGAACCTGTTAGTATCACTACTCCTGGACTGCTCAGAGCAATGTGTGTTTAGGGGAAGAACACACAGGAATATTCATAATTAATGCTTTACAATCCACAGATGCTATGACACTGCACATAATACTAAGTTTGATGCCAATTCTATGAAATGCTATTAGGAAAACAATATCTGAATAAAGTTTTTGCCAGGCATTAAGTTTTTTGGGAGTATTTTAAAGAAATAAAGTTAGCTCTAACTGTGTAAAGACTCGATTTCAATTATGCCATAGAAAGTTGAAATTTAGTTTGCCAGATACTTGCTTTTTGTCTAATAAACAGGATAAAGTAATTAGAGATGCAAAAGTATTTAAATCTTTTGTGCTGCTGAACATTGTTTATCATCCAAACCACCTGTTTAAGCATTACATACTGCATAGCTCATCTGTCCTCATTTATGGTGTTCATTCTTTCAGTCTTTTAACACTAGTTGACCTGTGCATGGATTGTAGCTAAATCTGTAAAATCCAAGAATGAGATTCAACAGATAGATGATGGGAATGTGTATTTTTGTACTCTGATGGCAGGCAGAATAAAACAACAGTGGGGAGAGACATATAATTATTTTCTTTTCTCTAAACTCATTCTTCACTACAAATATTCAGACTTAGAGTTTTATTTGAATAAATGATCAAAATAATTAGATATAATGATCTAGCAATAAGTATAAAATGAAAGGCTTAACATTGAATGCTGCAAAAATAATCATCCATATGAGAGTGGCATATTAAAGATTTGCTAATTGCATCTCTTATTTATTAAACTATCATCACTGAATGTTTTTGGCTATCATTTTGTAACTTTTAAAAAAAAGTTTCTGGCATGTTATTAACACAAAAGATATTTTGAAATTCTTAAAATAGTCAATAATGGAAACTATTTCTGAAAAGCTATTTAGTAACAGCTTAAGTGAGGCTCCAGGGTGACAGTGATATCTGATGGGAGACAAGAAAGAGCCCAAATACCTTAACCATTTGATCACAACATTGCCATTATAAGGTAAGTTAACCTTACCACACAGAAGAATCATGACTAAAAATAATTCTTATATACCTGACACTAAAACAGAGTTGTTAAAAAAAAATTAACAAATGAAATATTTTAATGGTATAGAAATAAAATATTTGATTATACAACTTTAGTGCTCCCCCCCCCACTTTTTATATATTTCTTCTTCTCTACAGCTTTTAGAACACAGAAAATTTGGAGAAAGAGGTACAGAAGACAGAAAACATTCAGCTAATAACTGAACTGTCTTTTTTGGTAAAGGGAGATAGAATGGTTTTCTGAGATATCCAGGGCATGGCAGGTGCTTTTCTAATATAAACAGAAAGGGAATTCATGTTAGCACATCCCTATGGGCAAAACTATAAGCTAATTTCCAGTTTCAAGGAAGACCAGGTAAAGTGGATCTAATTTTAGGACTTATTGCCTGTGTGCTTTTAAATACATGTTGAGCAAAACTAGAGCTTCACATGATAAAAGAAAAAGTGAGAAAGCTAATCAATTTTAATGTATTAATTGGTGAAAACAATTTAAGTCTTAAGGAAATGTTTCAATGTTAACAGAGAATGAATCGCTAAATCCATTCCCTTAAGAAATACACATTTGTCAAGGTAACTGAAATTCCTAATTTCCTCTACTGCAGGCAATCTGCCAACTGATCCCAGCAGATCATCTTCCAGGATACTGGCAACTATATGAGAATTTAATAGTATGCCACATTGACAGCATCAAAGATGATATAAAGCAGTCAAATTCATAGCAGGCTATAACTCTACTCTTATAAGAATGCTGGATTAACAAGACTTAGATCAATTTATTCTTGGGGAAAGTTTTGATTTGTAAAGGAGAAAATGTGCTTTGCAAGTACTTTCTCTAACTCTTTTTGGCTTTTCACGTCTATCAAATTCACTAAGCACAACTGTTTCTTCCCTGAAGAATGCAACACATTGATTTTGGGGGGGGAATGATTGATTTCTTTTTTAAAGCAAACATCATAAAGAAACAGGACATGAGTATGATAGAGAAAAAAGACAAACAGTTTCAATGGTGATTTGCCTAGCACCATTTTAAAAACCAGAATTTAAATGACTTTAAGATGAGCTGAGTATATAGTTTTGGGATATTAATTTAGTATTTTTTCTTTATACCCCAAGCCTCTTTATATTTTTTTTCCTTTTTTAAAACTAAAGTCTTCCACCTAGGGCCTCTTGTTTTATTTCTTTCTCTTTCTATACACAGATTGTAGAGTTTTGTTTTTAATGGTTTAATAGATAACCTGAAACTTTGTAACTGAAGAAAATACCCTAAACCAGAAATCCTATTACATTGTCATAAAGGTATATACCTGACAAATACTGGATAATGAAGCTTAAAATTATTTGAATCTAAACTAATCTATCCCTGTACCATGAATTTCAATTTGAAGATGGAAATTACTATGAAAACTAAGTAATAAATTAAGTTGCAAAATGTGTAAAAATGTTGAAAGAATGGAAAGGGAATTGGGCAAGAGGAATATTTTTATGACATTTTAAGTACGCTGCTACCTGCCTCCCTCCCCCCGCCAAAAAAAAGACTGGCTATGTAAGGTATACCAAATACTGACATGGACTAGTTAGTTTTATTTTGTTCGTTGTCCACAGACTACATAAACCTAACTCTGGCTGGACATTTTGTATGTTTGCAATATTGATGTGAGCAAATTTACTGAACGACAAAAGACATATGTTCTACAGAGATCAGTGGTAGAATCATTTTCTTACCATGAATTAGAAGACAAAGTGATTTTAAATCATGTATGTTTTAAAAATAAGAAATGTACCAGCATTTTATAACACAAGTGACAGGGGGAACTAATCTTTTTTTTTAAAACTGTGACTTATAACATATTCCAGTGATACTGGTGTCAGTCAAAATATCCTTATCCTTTTCTTTTGGAAATTCTTTCAGCACTAATTTGCAAGACACACACACACACACACACACACACACAATTTTAGAGTCACAGTTAATTTCGATTAAAAAAGCATTACTCATCTTGGTTGACCACCTTGCTCATTAGATTTGGTTTTGAACGGCTTAGCTTTTAGCTATTTTCAAAAGTCAAATACACTCTCCAACCTTTCAAGGGATAAAGGCTAATGGATAAAGATTCACCATACTGAGGAGAATCAAAAGAAAAAATAATGTTCTATGGGCTCTGAGGGTATTTCCAAAAAAAACATGGACTCCCTCTTGAATGGTTCTTCATTCCTGGGAGTGAAATGAGCTCTTCTCTTTTAAATAACAAATACTATTATTTTTAAATTTATTATACCATTTACATAACTTATGAACTACTACATTAAAATCTATTTTACGCTGACCTTGCAATAGCTCTGACAAAGTCTAAAGACACAGTGCATTTGTACTTTGGTCCATCCAGCTGATCATCATGGCCAACCAAAGTTAACAGCTGAAGGGTCACAAGAGAGGTAATCTAGAAATGAGAAAGCATAAAAGTTTTAACTGCTTATGCAAAGACACATTATATCATCATTTCCATTTATAATTCAATATAATAATTTTAAAGATCCTTCAATAAAGAATCTACAACTACAAAGTGAATTACAAAGAAATACAAATGCTTTGAAATTTGTATAAGAAACACATTCAGACACCTATTTAACTAACATAAATACAAGCAACTTTAAGGGTTTTATCTTTGGGGAACACTAGTTTTCTTTTCCACTGAACGAAATACTTTGTTTCATTAATGACTCAGAAGTATGAGCACTGCCCTTTTAAAATAAGAGGAATCAAAACAATTTCCCAAAACACATAAATGTTTTTTGAAGTTCCTATCCAAATACAGCAAAAGATCAAAAATCTACACTCCTTGGGAATCAAGCAATGTGTGGTCTTTGAATTTTTCTCTCTCTCAGATTTCAGAGCTAAAAACAGGCAGGAAAGTTGAAAAAAAAAAAAAGCACCAACGCTAGCTAACCTGAACTGTCCCTTTTCCCTAGGTTGATGTTGCTTTAAAACTAAACAGTGACCAATGAGTTGGGAAAATAACCCAAGGCTTGGATTTACCGAAGACAGATTTAAGGTTGGTCAAGTCAAAACCAAGAAGTATAACAAAACAACATCCATCTCCCAGGACCATCATCTAAAGGATTAAGGCTTGAAATCCAGAAATGATAAGTGCTCCAAGCACTAAAAGGCTTAACTTGGGCTCACTGTACACTCACACCCAATGTTACCATGCCGTGAACCAGCAGGAGACGGAAAAAAACAGTGGAAAGAAGTGGGTATGCATAACTTTAATGATCTGCTGTGTGATCTCATCTAGGACTGCCCTATAACAAACAATTCAGCATAAGAAATAACTGGAAAACATTACATTAGCCTATCCATCTAAATTGGAAACTAATACTGCTCACTTAGTGGCCTAGCACTAACATTTTATAAATGTTGAAGAACACTGAATGAACAACTTATTCTAGTTAAAAGAACTTAGCAACCCTACTAAGTTCTACTCTGAACTTTCTTTAGTTTTGATTTGACAACTACAAATTTGTTTTTCTTTTTATTAAATTTATTTTTGAGATGGAAATATGACCTATCTCTATTCAGCCAGTGAAGAAGTATAATAATCTGCTATTACAGTTGCTCTTTTACACCCTAGTGCACCGTTATTGGCTAATCATTCTGCCCGATGTGCTTGCTATTGGGTTGGCTCCTTATATTCAGGGACTACCAAAGAAACAAAGTTATATCTCCTAGAAAGAATGGGCATGAGGCTAAAAAACAAAGGCTTTCAATGAAAACACCATAAGTTTGGATAGCTCTTAGAGTGAGACTTCATCTAAATATAATACATAATTTTTAAAATCACCCTGTTCCATTACAAATGTTTTGGTATTGTGTTGGTAACACATATATCAAACAAAAAGGAAAAACAAAGAGTATTCAGCATTTAGGAGCTATAAAACTATTTTATTTTCAAGGGAGGCACAAAGTAGTTTTAATTTAATATTCAATACAGTATTCCTTCAAAATTAGTCCTATAGTGATGAGACAAAGAAATCACAACTTTCTGCAACAAATTTGGAAGGGGCTTTGGGTCATCTAGTTCATCTTTATTTTAAAGTCAAGGAAATTAAAGCCTAGAAATTAATCACTTGTCCAAGGTCATGTAACAGATTAGTGACAAAGCCAAGACTTTCTACAATCTAGGTTTTCTGATTTTTAACACTGTGACTGTTTCATTATAAATGTTCTTTTTTCAGAACAGGCATTTTTACCTACCAGCAAATCTGGATCATCATAACAGAGCATTTCTAGCTAAGCTCTATCAAACATAGATTCCTAGAAAGAAGGATCACATCCAGTAAGAGAATCATACATCTTGACATGGAGGTGGCACCTGAGATGTGCTATGAAGGAAGATGATTTCAAAAGCTAGGAACGGGATGAGGAGGAAGGGGAAGGGAAAGATGTCCCTCCAAGACCTATTAATAGTGTGAGCAAAGATCAAGAAATAAAAAATGGTGGGGGGGGGGGGCAGGGAAGGGAGTAAGTATTTATGAAGAGCTTCCTACATGGCAGTTACTGTGCTAAGTGCTTTACAATAGTCCGGACTGGCTAAAACTAAGAGTGCACAAAGGAGAGTACTATGAAATAATGCTAAAAATGTAGACTGAAACAGATTATGGAGGGCCTTCAAAGTTTGGGTACACAGTGTGTATTTTGTTAAGTCAGCAATAGGAGGTCAATGATGAGAAGTAAATTTCATCAGAATAACACCTAATTACATGTAATATACTAGATTACAACTAATTTTACTTTTTTACCCCAAATACATTAAGAAATATTTTAAAAACTTCTCTGTAATCATTTTAAGGCGAAAAATATTGAGCTGAGGTTAAACTTCCACAAGCTACAGTAAAAGATCAATGCAGAAATCTAAAAATACAAATAATCAGAATCTTTGAACTATCCTTTGCATAGAGAGGTTAAGGGCTGATTCCTAAAATATTCATCTTATTCTTGATTAAATACTAAAACACAGTGCTTAACATTTCCAGTACTCTTTATCTGTGGAATATTTTCCAATTCTAACCTCTCATAACATCCTACATATATTGGTACTCTCAATATCATTTCACTGTTAAAAAAAAAGTGATAAAGTTTTGTCAACTTTCAAAATTTTACTGACAAATCTACAGATGAAGAGAAGGTATATATCATTGTACTGTTCCATATCCATAGCATGTCATACTTAGTAAATTCTGAAGCAGCTTTTATAATTAGAAAAGTATACACTCTTATAACTCTGCTTATGAATGTTTACATCGAAATTTCAATAGAAGATTAATATTTTGATTTCCACGCTTTCACATATGATTTTTAAAACTAAATAGTGAGTGTGAATCTCCATCTTTTAACAGAGAAAATACTAGATGAATCCTCTTTTGGTATTTTATTAATCTGTAACAAACAAGCAGTATCATATGAAACATTTGCACACAAATTTAACTTAGCTGCCCACACTTGCGCATAAGCCCTCTGCCACTGGTAGTTAGATGCATACAGATGTTACACAGTGATGTAACCAAAGGCAGTTGGAGAACCAGATGTCATTTAGAAAACACATTTCATGCAAAATTACCATCCAGGACTACTCTCATGGAATTAAATTCAATGACCCTAGCACAAATTATGTTAACATGGAAAAAAAAAAAGCTATCCCGAGAGAACGAAATAGTTTATATTTTACTCTTTCACAGATCAGTGAAGACAAAAGAGGAAAAGTGGTATTAAGCCGATACATGATCAAGATGATTCATATGAACCACAGGCAAAAGAGACAACAGAAATGTGTGAACGTTGGTCTTTTCAAACCATAAGAAATCTTACAGCATGTAGGAAAACAAACCTATGATAAAGCTTAAAATTGACTATTTACCAATGGGGTCATTGGTTGAAATTCAGTCATTCTTATCTAATAATTTCATAGTGAGTTTCTATTTCTTATCATTACATTCTTGTTTCCATAATTACTTTGCCATAACAATTATGGAAATTTTGAATATAAATTACTAAGCTACTTTGAATATCCCCGAAATTAACGGGTCATTTCTAGGTTAAAGAGAGGATGGAAGATAAGCTGCAATCTTCACATGTACTGTCATTTAGTTGGCTACTGCCATACCATGGAATTTCTCATTTGGAAAACAGTGTTTAACTCATATGTACCTTTATCTCTTGTCGTCCATGAGGAAAAATTTCAAGGATCCATGATGTGATCACAGTGAATGTAAGGGAGCTTAGAAATCATCTGGCCTAAGGCTCCTGACTTTACAGTTGAGAAAATTTTACATTAAAGTAAAATGACTCTTGTAACATCCAACAACTACATAGTTAGTTAAAGGCAGAGCCCAGACTAGAACTCAGACTTCCAATGTTTTATTAGCAAATTAGCATTTGAAGGAGAATAGACCAAAACTGGTCATTCCACATACATTTACTAATTGCCCACAAAGTTCATAGAATTGTAACAGAAAACCCAGGTTCTAATTTTTGGCTTTACCCTAACTGCAAAATTAGGTCAGGTATAATCTATTTCATAGAGACTTGCTCAAAATCAACAGGATGATAGGACCAATGATCCTGATGAGGAAGGTGGGAAGCTGATCAAACTTTGGTATGGAAGCACATTTTTTCCATTTCCTTGGCATGGTAAGGTACAATGCAAAAGCCACATATACAAAGATGACAAATATGAAAATGGCAGCTATCATAGATGCTATGGAAGGTCGGCACAGAGATGCCCTGTTGAAAGTGCTGCAAATTAGTCCAACTGATCTGGAAAGAAATTTGGAATGCTATCTCAATAGTCACTATACAGTGCATATTTTTTCAATTCAGTGATGCTACTTACTACAAGGTATATTCTCCAAAAGGATACAAAAATGTTTACAGCAGCTCTTTTTGTTGTAGCAAAGAACTGGAAACAAAGCAGGTGCTCAGCAACTGGGGAGTAGCTGGACAAATTATATGAACATAATGTAATATCATTTTCTCTATGAAGTGATGACTGTGATGGCTTCAGAGAAACTTGAGAAGACTTGTGTGAAATGATGAAAAATAAAAAGGGGCAGAGGCAGGATAGCAATTTACAGAAAAACCATAATGTAAAGAGAACAACTTTGAAAGATACAGCATTATGCTACCAATGTCCTAGGCAGAGGAGCAATGGGCTAGAGCTGCAAATGAGACACATATTTTTAGACACTCAAAATGATCATTTGTTCTCCTTAACTTTACTTATTTGTTCAAAGGGAAGACTATTGAAGGAGAAGGTGGGAGTTAGTGGGTAGTGACAGAGATGTGAAATAAAGGAGAATTATTACAATATTAAAAATTTGCAGAATACGAAAGAGTTCTAAAGGAGACACAAACAAGGCAATTTTGTTACTATAAGGCTAAAGTTAACATGCACAGTTTGATCCTTGTTCTTTGTATTTTGAAATATTCATGTTTGTCGATGACAGATTTAAAAAACATGTAATATGCGGTTTTGTACAGTCTAATATACTATTATACTTAATCAGTCAATATTTATTAAGCAACTATTATGTGCTTGGCATCATGCCTGGAGCTGGATACAGAAACAAAAACGACACAGTACCTATCCTCAAGGAGCTTACATTCAAAATAAACACCTTGTACATTTTGGACAACTATCATTGTCTCAAGTGTACCGTGTGAGGCTGTATTCTTGTTAGAGAATTTAAGGTGACACATATTAAACTTTGGGTTTTTTCTTGTGATAAGTAGTAGTAACTAATGAATGAAAGGGAATTTAGCTGAAACTCTGGGCTCACAATTTTACAGTATTTGGCCAAAGGTATAAAGTAAAGATTAGATATAAGGTGAGTTTTAAAAATAAGTTCAAACAGCAAAACAGATCAAATAAGAATTTGTGACTGTGAAAACTGAAAAGAATAATCAAAATCTATCCATGACCACTACATGATTTTAGGTGAGGTGTCTGATCTTTAGACCTTTTTCTGGAATTGTTCTAGAGTAAATGTTAATTAAAACTGGTGCTCAAAACATCTAGTATTGTTGTAGTTATGTGGCATAAAATAAGTGTGTATAAGTATTGCTAGCTCAGAGGCTTCACAAATTCTTCTAGATTGCCCCTGCCTGGTAAATTGCATCTGCCTTGGGTTATGGTGGTGGAAACAGCATAGATAAGTTGCTATACAGCTCTGAATTTAAGAAAGGTGAGATTGACCAGATGGGTCCATAGGTACTTTCATTATTTTAATTATCTTACACCACCTGGAAAAAACCCCGGAAACTAGTCTATCTAGCCAGCTTATCACACAAATATTTTAATTAAAGTTTCAGCCAAGAGAATTCTTAATATGGTGGAGGGACACTGATGGGATTTTCTTCTGGGAGTTTTTATTTTAAAAGTCTTAGGAAAAAAGGCTTTTTGAGAAATGAACAATCAATTAATCCATTGAGGTGGCACAGAAATAAAGCATTCTCTGGTGTTTATCTAGAGAAAGGATCTAATCCTAACTATTTTTTATCAGGTCACAGACCAGTTGTGATAAATGGTTTTTAGGGAAAGTGTGCAAAATGTTAGAACAGAACCAGAAACCACAGATAACATCTATCAATTAATCGACAAGAATTTACTGATACCCATGTGTCAAACGTTGTCTTAGCTTCTAGGTATAATAAGACAAAAAACAATCTTGCCCTCAAAAGAGCTAATATTCCACTGAGGGAGACAACACATGTGTGTGTGTGTGTGTGTGTGTGTGTGTGTGCGCATGCACATAAATATAGGTAATGGGGGAGGCATCAGCTAGGAAGGCAGCTTGACCTGAGTTTTGAAAGAAATGGGATTCTAAGAGATGGAGGTCAGAAAGAACTACAGCCCAGACGAGGAGGGCAGCTAGTCCAAAGGCATGGAAATGGGATACAGAATACAGTGTGCAAGAAGTGAATCGTGTATAACAAGCCTGGAAAGTCTGGTTACACCAGGGAATTAAATAAAAATGTTTACTGAGCACTTAGTCTATGCTAGGCACTGTGCTAAGTACTAGGGATAAAAATACAAACAAGTAAGATAGTTCATGCCCTCAAAGAGCTTACTTTCTTGTAAAAAAAAAACCCCAACAATATTCTAAACGTAATGAAAACAGAAAAAGGGAGTATCTCCATAGAAAGCAGAATGGAAAAAGATTACATATGAAAACCCAGATATCTATTGCACAAAGCTCCCTTTTAAAAATATGAAGCAAACAATACATTACATTCCAAGCTTTGCTGTCTGTTTCCTTTTGAACTCCCTTCAGTTTTCTTCAGTGCATTTAAAAAATGCTTTGATGACCCTCTTTTCTTCCTTGCCAATCTTATCTCTAGCTTCTCCACTTACCTTCACCCAAACCTTTTCCTCCAACTATAAAAAAGAAAAATGCAATCCTTATAAAAAATAAGCACAGTCAAGAAAAACAAATCTACACATTTATCACGTCCAAAAATGTCTTACTCTCTGTCAGGAGGAGAGTAAGCATGTTTCCGTATCATTTCCCTAGTCTTAGTCACTATACTGATCACACTTAAGTCTTTCATGTTGATTTCCTTTACTATTTTGTTACTAAATAAATTATTCTACTGATTTTTCAATCTGCATTAGTTCATGGATCAAAGTCCAGTGGCAAGACAAAGTTAAGACAACTGGTGATGCCTCAGGATGCAGTGGATGACTTTGGTATCTTTGTTGTCTAACCAAGCTCTAAGTGCTCCACAGCACCTGCTCACCTTCGTGGCCACTGAAACAAAATGTTCTCATAAGCCCTTTCCACCAGAGGGAGTCTTCACATGCTTGGGGTAGACACCCTGCTAATTCATCAAAGGGTTTGTGACCCTTCGTTTACCCTCAATCTGATATTTGCCAAAACAGCCTGCCTGCTTAAATGGTTTACTAGGGTGTGGCTGCTGTACATGTTAGTTTCTTGGAGACACAGTAGAGTTGGCTGGATCAGGTGGATGCCAAAGGTCGAAAGTAGCTCTCACACCAAAGGTACTGCATACCAAACTGAAGGTCTAAGCCACTGTGCTGATCTCACTGTTGTGTGCCTGTAAAACCTGGACAGTACACCAGTCATACCATGGAAACTGAATAGCTTCCATTTAAATTGTCTGAAGATTACTGACATGATAAGGTACTTTATACTGAGGTCCTTTCTCATTAAACTGTCAAGCATTCAACCTCTACTATAGAGAATGAAACTTCTGATGGGCTGGTCATGTTGTATGAATGTCAAATGTATGTTTGCCTAAAAGACTATTTTATAGAGAATTCATATAAAGAAGTGGCTCACATGGTGGTCAGAAGAAGTGATACAAGAACACTCTTAAGGTCTCTCTGAAGAATTCTGGAATTGACTGCATGACATGGGAAACACTGGCAAAGGACCACGCAGCATGGTGTGCATGCATTAAAGAAGGTACTCTTCTCCATGAGCAAAGGAGAATTGCAGTAGCTCAAAATAAACACGACATGCATAAATTCAGGAACATTTCCACTCCAAATGTTCACATGGACTGTTTATGCCCAGCCCTTGCATTGGTCTGATCAGCCATAGTAGGGACACACTGTAACCTGACTCCAACATAGTGATGTCATTTTGGTTTTCTTCAGGAATGAAGGATGACAACCAACCAGTTCATATAAGACCTGCCAGATTTCTCTGAAATTGTCCTCTTATACCATGAAGTAATATTCAGTTATTCATATACCACAATTTGGCCAGCTATTCTTAACTGATGGGCATTCCCTTTGTTTCCAATCCTTTGTTACAACAAAAGGTGCTGCTACAAATATTTTTGTGCATAATAGTCTTTTTCCTTTCTTTAAAAAAAAAAAAATCTCTGGGATTTCTCTGGGTAAAAGGGTATGCAATTTAATGACTTTGGGGGCATAGTTCCAAACTGCTTACCAGAATAGCTAGACCAGTTCATTGTTAAACCAACAAGGCAGTAATTTGCCTGACTTTTCACAGCCCTTCTAACAATTATCATTTTCCCTTTTTTGTCATCTTTGCCAATCTAAGATTTGTGAGATAGAATCTGGGTTATTTTATTGTGCATTTCTTTAATTATCAATCATCTTGAGCATTGTTTTTCCCACAGGGTGTTGTGTTTATAACCTTTGACCAACTTACATTTTTCTTAAAATAACAAAGAAAAGACACCACATAAAGGGATGCTAGAAAGAAGGTATGTGAGATTGAGGGACGCATGTTTTGGAATTTGTCAGACATGACATTGAGGATTGCATCCAGGCAAGAGCAAACATATCAGAGTTTATGAATCCAGGATTAGAGTCCAGGATGCAATGGAATGGGGTTTTAGGAAGATGGCCACAGGGAAGTTGGTATGATATGGAAATAACTAGAGCACTGACATAGTCAGACCTGTGCTTTAGGAAAATCACTTTTTCAACTGTTTGGAGAGGGGAAAAACTGAAAACAGGGAGACTATTGCAATAGTCTAGGCCAATGGTTCTCAACCTTCCTAAATGCTGGAAATCTGTGTTTTCTGATGGTCTTAGGCAACCCCTGTGAAAGGGTCATTTGACCCCCAAAGGGGTCACGGCCCACAGGTTGAGAACTGCTGGTCTAGGCAATAAGTGAGGGAAGACTTGAACAAAGGTGTTAGCCACATGAAGAAAGACAAAGGGAGAGAGATGAGAAGTCTTGTAGGGGCAGAAATAACAAGATTTAGCAACAAATTAATTTCTTCCACAGTTGAGGAAAATGCTCTAAGAAGTGAAAGGATTTGCCCTGTTGGCTCATGTCCTGTGCCTTTTCTCCTGTTCTTAGTTAAACTATTGAAAAAAGTCATCTACACTTAGAGCCTCTCCAATTCCTCTCACCTCACTCTTATCTGACTTATGACCTCATGATTCAAGGCAAACTGCTTTCTCCAAAGTCACCAAAGATGTTAACTGCCAAATCTTCCACTTATGTTGCTATTGAGTAGTTTCAGTCACATCTGACTCTGTGATCCCATTTTGGGGTTTTCTTGGCAAAGATACTGGAATGGTTTGCCATTTCCTTCTACAGCTCGTTTTACAAATGAGGAAACTAGGGCAAACAGGGCTGACTTAACCAGGGTCACAAAGCTAATAACTGTGCGAGGTCGGATTTGAAGTCAGGGAGATGAGTCTTCCTGGTTCTAGGCCCAGTGTTCTATCCTTCATGCCACCTACCTGCTCAAATCTTTCACTGTCAAGGTGTACCTTTGTCTCTATGTCAGCTGCCCTTAGTTGTAAGAAAATCTGAAAAGCAGTACCTTTTGAAGGAAAGAAAAGACCCCCAGAAGAAAAAAATTAAGAGAATCACTGAAATATTATGTATATAATCAAGTGATATGGAGAAAAAATGTGGCTTTTCATACATAATCCTTTTTGGGGGTTCTAGTTTATGTAGAAATGCTTTTTGTGGTATCCGTTAAAATTAGAACAACAACAACAAAAAAGATTAGGGAAAAAGGGTTTCCAGGATGTAGGAAGTGGTAGAGACCTCTCAGTAAGATATGACATTCCATTAACAGGAGCTAAGCAGCTGAATGGTCTTGAATGGTCCTCTCCCCCTTACCCTAATTATAGTCAGAGCCATTTCTGAGCACTGGTCATTGAGTTTCAGCAGCTATGCTGCCCTCTCTCCCCTGCTGGAAAGCAGACCACCCCTTATGATACAACTGGCTCCTGGGCATGACCCAAGGCCAGGGACTGTCAGTCACAGCCTTTACCGTCTCTCCCCTTTTGCTACTGGAACCTTGTAGGCAGAAGACAGAGAAGTATAGCAACTTGAACCTCAATGAAAGGCTGCCCTAACTCCTGCCATCTTTTCATTAGTTCTGTTCTGTAATCAAACTCTACAACTTCCTTTACAAGAATTCAAATGCTGTCATCAAGCCTTTCTCAGCCTTGGGGCAAATTTCAACTCTAGAACAAAGTCTTATGGCCCTACCCTAATTTCTGGCTCTGGGTTGGAGTGGGGAGAATTTCACAGAAAGTTTGCTATGAGATCCAATTTGATTATATTATCCAGGGTATTTATGGATGAAAACTGGAAGGAAAACAGAAAGTGCCACAAAATGGAAATAGCTTTGTCAGAGTTTCTATAGTGATCTATTCTCATCTTCAAAGAGAATGGAGTCACCACACTTGGAATCAAACATGAGGAAATGAAAATGGCACTTAAGAAGATAAAATTGCAGAGAGAAGCTGGATTAGACTAAATACATACAAAAGAGGCCTGCATTTTATGGATTTCATGATACAATTTTGAAAGCTTTCAGTGCTCAGTTTTTAATGTCAAAGGGAAGATACTGAAAGAACTGTGGGAAAAAAAATCACAGATGACATATTACCAAAAATACACAATTGGGAAAAAACCTAGCAAATACTGACTCATATGCCTGCTTTCTCATTTCCATAACTTCTTTGTAAGAATGTTTTGTGTATGTATTTATGGGTTCCTTGAGGAATGCATAAGCTGAAAGGCTTCTACAGACAACTTTATAGTCACAATGAATAAATATGGAGAGAATAAAAGATTCTGTTGTTTGTTAAAAAAAAAAAT
>CM053585.1:439095935-439106583 GCA_028646515.1 Pseudochirops corinnae
GAGGAGGGAAGAAGAGGTTATGAGAGGGGGAGTGTTTCCTGTACAGAGTTTAAAGAAGAAGGAATTACCCATAAATGATGAGATCCTCCAGATATTTCTGTTTACAGATAACACAGACTTTTCAATGAATTGATAGTTTTTCAAAAGCCAGGAAAAATTATTTGGCAGGGAATGGGAAGTTCATTTAATTTAAAAGACCTAGAGAAAGACCTTAAGGAAGTTGGCAGATTGTCTATGGAATATATATAGGAAGCTATGGTCTACTAGAACCACACATGATGTGAAGGTGTGGATTGAAGGCTTGACTGGAACTAACCAATGGAGGAAGTACATCAACAAACTCAGGGATTCAATTAAGTACTGAGATTATTTGGGAAGGTCTTTTACACTAAAACTTCTGAGTGTAGCCCAAACCAGAATAAAATGTAATTGCTAAATATTACCACCCCAATCCACCCCCTAAAACAAAATACAACATAGAGAATGTTAATTTGTGGTTTTCTAAGTCAATACGTGGCCAGTAGGGATCCATTTCTATATCAGTCTGACAGCACTGTTTTACAGAAAATGAAAAGTAACAGAAGTTTTGAATAAGAAAATAGAGAAAACTTGCTAGATAAGTTAGTATAAACTGCATCGAGCTCATGAGATAATTTGGAAAAACGGAGGGAGCAGACTAATGTTCCAAAAATATAAAAATCTTTGGGTGATCATTTAATTTTTTCAAGTCTTATTTCATGAGCCCCAAGAATTCCCAAAACAAATTAGAAAATTCGGGGTTTTTTTTGGAGGGGTGATTGGGGTTAAGTGACTTGCCCAAGGTCACATGGCTAGTAAGTGTTAAGTGTCTGAGGCTGGATTGGAACTCAGGTCTCCCTGACTACAGGGCCAGTGCTCTATTTACTGTGCCAACTAGCTGCCCCCCACAAAATTCTTAGGAATAAATGTTTCTCTTGGTGACACCTGGGCAAGCAAATAAATAAATAAATAAGTCCTAAATTGGGAATAACCAATACATAAAAAGATTAACTTAACAAAATAGGAAAAATTATGAGGACCACTGTCCACATAATAATTCTCTTCAAAAATTCTTTAAAAGTTAAATTCCTCTACTGTACTTAAAGTGCATATATATTTATATATTACATATATATAAAGTGTATAATGTAATATATTATATATATAATATATAATAATAAAATATAAAGATATAATGAACAAAAATAAAACTTAAGACATTAAAAATTTTGGTATAACATTACACTAAGCAATGTACACTTATACTGGCCTTAATGAAAAACTGCTTCACAAAATTTATTATAATACTGTTAGTAGATATTTGGGGGGAGGTGTGTGTGTTGCCAAAGAATTATGCCCCCCCCAAAAAGCTTTATAGATTAACATTAAACCTCAAACAAAATTATTCCATAAAAACCAACAAATGAAACAGGCTTAAATATCAGTCATTCTTCCTCCTAACTACCTAATATCTAACCTCCCATCTATAATATTTCTAATTCTACATTCAAGGTACCTTCTACTCTCTACTTACTCCATCTCAATCCTCTCAACTCAATAGTGAATTAGAACTCTACTCAAAGATGAATTTGGATACTACTGTCAGCAATTCTCTTTGCATTCACATAATTTTAACATTAACAGAAGGATGTTGTAACATTGCAATTTTGGAATTTGTCACTAGGGATAATGTATTCATATTATATTTTAAAACTTTTTTTAGTATTAGAAGGAATCTCAGTAATCATTTAGTTCAATGCATACTGCAGTTTATTTTTTCTTATATATGAATAGATGTGTGTACATGTATATCCATTAAAGAATGCACATCACACAATTTTTTTTTGTACCCACTCACTAAACACAAAAATTCAAAGTTTACAGAAAAATTCTAGGTAACTCAAGAACTGAACTTACATATTCAATGCCTATCAGAAGCCTTGAGGAATTTCTGTAACTATAGTGCAAATTAAATGAAAGGGATATTACTGTGTAATAAACGTTCCTGATTTAAAATATTTTAACATAAGAATGTTAACTAAATCTAAGTGTGTGACTGAACCTAAACTAGGTTGTCTTCTAAGGCAAGTGGCCTTGTTGAAAAAAATCAGTGCAGCTAGCATAAGAAGAAAAATTATTGATTGGGAAAAAAAATCTTTATATTAAGTCTCTGAAAAGGGTAAACTACCCAAGACATAGAAAACAAATACGAATATTTAAAACCAAAAGCAATTCCTCAATACATAAATTAGCCAAAGGATATGAACAAACAATTATTGAAAGAAATGCAAAACAATAGTAGCCTTATGAAAGACTGTTCCAAATGACTAATAAGACTCTGAAGTTTTACTACAGAGCCCAAAACCTGGCTCTGGCAAAGATATCAAGACATGGTATTAATCAACAGGCATATACTGTTGGAAGTACTATGAATTGATCCCTTCTGGAAAGCAATCTGGAACCCAACTGTGCTTTAAAAGCAACTTAAAATGCCCTCTGTCCAAAGTTCTCCTCGACCAAGAGACCCCACTTAACGGCTATTTTCCAAGGATTTCAAAAATAGAAAGGGCCCATGTAAACCAAAATACTAATAGCAACAATTTTTGAAGCGCCAAAGAATTAGAAATCACATACTTCATCAATGGGGGAATGACCAAACTGTATGTCATGTAAAGACATCTTATTATGTAATTAGAAATGGCAAACATGAAGACTTAAGAAAAGCATGGGAAAAGTTATATGAACAGATATAGTTGAAGTAAGAAGCAGGAAAACAGTATATACAAACAGCAATGTGAATGGCTTGGCTCTGGAGGAGATACGAAAAAATGCACCATTCCTTTTAGTTATTGCAAGTTATGGGTATGGAATACTGTACCTGCTATTAGATTCATTTGAAATGTTGTTATTTTGCAGAACTGGTTTTTTTTGCTTTTTCAATGGGTAGGGGAAAAGTGATACATTCAGAAACGAATTTGATGTAAAATAAAAAAGCATTAATAAAACAAAAAAAAAATCAGGTGGCCATGTCCATTTTTATTTTAAAATTATAGCTTAAGGTAGCTATATCTTGTCCCATTCTTTTCCCTATTGCTTTTCTGCTATGAAAATTTTCTCTCATCTTTATTAGGTTTTCTCTATACCTTTCAAACTAAATCCTTTTATTAAAATCAACAACGTAGTAATAAAATTTGCTTTTTACCTATTTCACATTGACATTTTGAAGGTCTGTGTTTTTTAATGTTTTAAGTTTTCTTGGGAAAAAAAGGCACCAAAATTATAATAGTGATAAAATATTAACATATATCATAAATACGTATTCTGAATTTTTTTTGAGCTTTCCCCTTTAAATGTAGCCTTTAATACCATATGACTTTAAATTATGCTAGAACATAATAAGTAACAATAAGAACTTATTTCATTTATTCATTTCTTTGTTTTAAAAGGAGTCTACTGTTAGGTGAATCATCATAAAAACACTCAGTATTTTTTTAAAATGTTATTCTTTTTTTGTGATGGTAAAGAACTGGAAATTGAGGAGATGTCCATCAACTGGGGAATGGCTGACCAAGTTGTGTGTATAAATGTAATGGAATATTGTTGTGCTATAAGAAATGATGAACAGGTAGACTTTAGAAAAACCTGGAAAGACTTCTATGAATTAATCGATGCTGAGTAAAATGAGCAGAACCAGAACACTGTATACAGTAACAGCCACATTGTGTGATGACTTACTTTGACAGACTTAGTTTTCCTCAGCAATGATGCAAGGATTTAAGACAGCTCTAAAAGACTCATGACTTAATTCTCCTCAGCAATGCAAGGATCAAAAAAAGCTCGGAAAGACTCATGATGGAAAATGCTATCCACATCCAGAGAAAGAACTTTGGGGTTTGAATGCAGATGGAAGCAAGATGGAAGCTCTCCTTTTCTTTCACTGTTTTGTTTTGTTTCTTTTTTCTTGTGGTTCCTCCCATTAGTCCTAATTCTTCTTTACATCATGACTAATGTGAAAATATGTTTAATATGAATGTATAAATAGAGTCTATGTCAGAATGCATGCTGTCTTGGGAAGGGGGGAGGAGAGGGATGGGGAGAAAATTTAAAACTCAAAATCTTATGGAAGTGAATGTTGAAAACTAAAAATAAATTTTATGTATATGTGTGTGTGTGTTATTCTTCAAACACAACAGGGAATTTTAGTTTGGTTTCTATGATCTTGCTTTAAATGCAAAAGGTAAAATTCACCTAGTTAGGTACCACAGAAAATTTAGATTATTGAGTTAACTTTTTTATCTGAGGGTAAAATATAATTTTAATAAGAATCTGGTTCACAAATTCCAGTATCACCAGGGATTTGTAAAATGAATATGATAATTATTTCACAGTTTTGTGTTGTTAAACATTATTTCCTAAATGACCACTACCTGTTGTACATACGATAGCAAATATTTAAAGCGTATTTAAAACATGTGATACATTATTGATTTCACTGACTGAAGTTAGAAAGCAATGGGTAAACCAAAATAATGAAAATATGAGCATCACTTTTTAAAAAATTTAAAAAAAAATTTTTTTTGCTTTTTTTTGGGGAGGGGGTAGGCAGGGCAATTGGTGACTTGCCCAAGGTCACACAGCTAGTCAGTGTTAAGTGTATGAGGCCACATTTGAACTCAGGTCCTCCTGACTCTAGGGTTGCTGCTCTATTCACTGCACCACCTAGCCGCCCCATGAGCAACACTTTTATTTCTAAGATAATTTTGAGTACTAATCCAAAGTCACCTTTTGTGCTTAAACAGTGAAATAAACTAAACATGAAAAAGATCATCTGATTTTTCTGGTTTCATTTTGTTGATGCTTTTTGTTCTCTATTTTGATTCTGTTGTTAAACAGAAATTCTTTTTATTCCATTTCATGTGTAAAACTGATTTTTTTCCTTTTTTTTTTTTGGCTTTTTTTGAAGGGGTTCTCCCTTCAGGCAGGGCAATTGGGGTTAAGTGACTTGCCCAAAGTCACATGGCTAGTAAGTGTTAAGTGTCTGAGGCTGGATTTGAACTCAGGTCCTCTGGACTCCAGGGCTGGTGCTCTATTCACTACTCTACCTAGCCGCATCAAAACTGATTTTTTAAAAAGTCATTTTGGCTTATGTACCACCTGAACTCCATTTTTGCTGAGGCCAAAAATGTTTATTACAGGATTAAAAAAATGAGAAAAGTTTTATGAGCTTCCTTATGAGAACTGTAGCTTAGAAATTAAAATAAAATCAAAATGCCAGTTTAACATAGCTAACTTTAGCATCAACCTTAAAGAGTTTTAAAATCAATTTTTATAACTAAGATTAATATTACTGAAGTTGACATAATACCTTATTAATCAGACCACAAATAATTTCATAAAACCAACATGTAACAGCTAAAACATGATCAGTTTTTTGCTATCTTCCCTCCACTTCCCTGGCAATTTTTCTTTAACACTGTATTCTTTCCACTTGATTTTTCCTTTGTGGATTTTTACTTCCTGTCTAGTGCAAGACAGGAAAATGGCTATATTCACAAAGGAAAGGGGGATTAAGTGAACCAAGAAAACATTTTTTTTCTCAGTTAAGTATGAGTCCCTGGGCAAGTCAATTAATGTTTCAGTGTTCTAGGCAACTAAGAATACAAGTTGCAGAGCAGGCACCAATCTCTTCTGGTAGAATCCTTCCTCATCCAGGAGTTCCCTATACCAGGGCTTACACTTTTCTACTTGTGACCTCTTCAGCATTTCTTAAACTGTGGGTTGTGATCCCATATGGGGTCATACCACTGAAATCACAGATGCATTTTCTATACTAATTTACGGCTCAAGATTTTTCAATTTTACAAACATAATAAAGAAAACACGTATGGAATTCAGTCATGAATATCTAATGAGAATAAGTTGTTAGTATTCTCTTCGGTTACTATGTATATATTTTGTATTTATTCGTAAGTATACATATAGACAAATAAACCATTAGAATAAATTTAATGCCAAAATTTAAAATAAGCTATGAAAAAAAGAATGACCAACATTTTAGAAACAATAAATAGATTTTTCTTACCAATCTTTCGGAAGAATTTCAAGTGCCCATTTATCCAAAAGAGAATAATCAAGAACATGCTGGACCAAGAAAATGAAATTCAGGTACACCATGTTTATTGCACTACAAGTAAAGAACTGAGGTTAGTCTAATATTACTTGTTCTTAATGAATCCATGCTATCTTGTGAAGGCTGCCTGGGAACTAAAGGGGAAAATCTCTCCAGGTATATATGTAGCAGGTTAGGATGAGATTGTAAAATATAAAGAAAGAGTAGAGGAAATGCAGGAAATTTATCTGTCCAAAGCTCTAAGGTTCCATATACACAGCTAAACTTTGGGAAAGCAAATTCTAGAGAGATGAGGCACTATGTGGCTGTCAGTCCCACTCAACAAACATTAAGCATTTAAGGCATTGCTATTTACTGAATTATAAAGTTTAAATAAGTCACAGACGGTGTGTGCCTTCATGGAACCTACATGGCATATATAACTATAGTTTAAAATAAATAGAAAGTTTATTAGAAAAATAAAAGGTACAAGGGAAAGAGGTACATCAACAAATTCTTGTAGAAAAAATGCATTTAAAATGTCTTTAAAAGATATGTAGCAACTCACTGGAGGCAGGGAGGGCAGGCATTCTTTGCAAAGAGGAATATGAACAAAGGTTTAGGAGGAGAAAATGTAAAATGTGTACAGTTGTAGTCTAGTTCAGATGAACTATAGACTACATAGTAATGAGTAACTTAAGAAGCCCAGAGATGAAGAATGGTACCAGAGTGTAGAAAGCGCTGAATGCAAGGAAAAGGACCTGAAAATTTAAAGATAGGAAACCACTGGAGGATTTTGTGTACAGCAATGACATGAATACAATATTCCAAAGAGAAAATGATAAAAGGCCAGAAAAAATGGACATTTAAGAGAATAAAGGATTTTCAAGCATTCTTGCAGGATACAAAGACTAAAGATAGGTAGAATCTCTGAAATACAAACAAGAAGAGAAATCTAGAAAGGTAAATACATTTGGATAACTGGAAGGGTCCCAAATGACAATCTAAAGCTTGGATTCTAATAGGCAGAAAAGAGACAATTGTCTCTTCAGAATCTCAGTCTTCAACTGTCACAGGGGGAGTGAAGAAAAATGAGCACAGGGGCTGGTGTGTTTTTACATTTTTTAATGGTTTTAAGATAATAAAAAGGAGTACATTAGAGAAGAAAAAAAGAAGGGGAAAGACCTTACTACTTCGTACAATACAAGTGCACCAAAAGAGTATTAAAAAAATGGAGGGGAGGATGGGGGGGAAATGGGTATCTCAGAAACTTCACTGACTGGAATCTGGACTGGACAAAGAAGGGGTAAACCCTTGCCTCCCCCCAATCCCCTTGCACGTACACAAAGAGAAAGGCTGGAACAAGAAGAGGAGACAGTAAAATTGGAGAGGGAATAATCACAAACTTCATATTCAGAGGGCAGATATAAAAGGAAAGGATTAAAAGGAAAGAAAGTTTAAAAGCTGGATCTTGGCTAGGTAAAGAGGTTAGGACCTTTTATAGATAATTAGTGATTATACTATTCTTGCTGTTTTACCACCTTGTTTTTCTTTGTAATGAGTGGGACAGGGGAGCAAGGAGAGAAAGAAAGGCAAAAAAGATGTAACAGAGAAAAAAAACCACAGTAATAATATAAGTTCATGTGAACAAAGGTGAATTCACTCATAAAAAAAGAGAATGGCAGAAGGGATTAGAATGTAGAATCTACCAATATGGCATTTATAAGGAAATACGTTTGAAACCCCAAGACTGACAATTAAAAATGGAGGTATGTAGCAGAAGTTATTATGCTTCAGCTAAATTCAAAAAAGCAGAGATAGCAACAATGATTTCAGATTAGGCAAGATCTCTGGTAATTACTGAATGGAAATCAAAGGGAGTACACATGGTTTTTAATTTTACATGGAATTACTACAAAAGCTGGAAAAAAAGATAAGCAGGGAAATAATACAAATACTATACATAAATGTATACATATGTATGTATATGCACATACCTAATGACCTAGTGTCTAACTACTTAAAGGAAAAGCTAAATGAATTATAGAGACAAAGAAGCAGCAAAGTATAATAGATGGGAACCTTAACATGATTCTTTTAGATCTAGATAAACCTAATAAAAAGGTAAACCAGAAAGATGTTAAGGATCTAAAAATAATTTTAGAAAAAAAATTAAGATATAATTGATCTCTGGTAATTACTGAATGGAAATCAAAGAGAATATACATTTTTAAAATTCTGCATGAAACTGTTAAAAAAAAAACTAACCGTGTGTTAGGGTATATAAATAAAACCTAACAAACAAACACAGAGAAGTAGAAATGACACAAACATCTTTTACAATAAAATTATACTCAATAAGGGGAAGCTGAAGAAAAGATTCAAATTTAAATGAATATTAAAGAATATGGGCCAAAGAGTAAATCACAGAAACAATAGAGAATTTAATTCAAGAAAATCAGACCTGCACAAGTTTGCAGTAGGTAGGGGCCAAAATTAAAATAGGCTAAATTTCTCTGGGCTGCAGATAGGTTTTTAGTGGTTCACTTTCCAAGTAAAGGTATAATTCATGATTAAACCATTTTGCAAATAAACTAATTTGAAAAAGGGAAATTTCAATTAATATAAATTAATTATACTTATTATTTAAGATTTTTATTTGTCATGAGATTGCTCCTCTCAAAGTAGAGACAGATTGATAATGGTTGGCTGCCATGGGTCACATGACAAACAAGAGGGAGTACGCAGTGGCAACTTACCCACCAAGTTACATGATGGGCACAATAGTGACTAGCGGAAGGCAGGTTAAAAAGGGCATGGACAAAACATTCATTACATCTTTACTTTCTTTTACATCCTCTACATTTTTCATGGGCTGCCCTTAATCCTTTGGCATATGTTGTGCAGACCTGAAGAAAATGATGCCAATAAGGCAACATACCAAAGCCTCTGAGATATAATAGAAGCAATATTCAAAGGAAAAAAAAATTATACTTCCATAAATAAAAGGAAAAGCAGATAAACTAAATGTACATATAGCCAAAAAAAAAAAAAGTAGAAAGAGTCTTTCCCAAGGTCATAAATGGTAGTAACAGAACTGGAATTATTTTTCTAAGGGGTGATCGTGGGTTTATATTAAACCCATACATCTCTTTGCAGTCCTCTCATGAGCTACAACACAAGATTTGGTAGGGGGCTGAATGGGGAAAAGGATTAAAGAATCATACATTTGGAGCTGGAATAATCTTAGAAGTTATCTTGTCAAACGTTCATTTTACAGGCAAGAAAACTGAGATCCAAAGGGCTTGTGACTTGTCCAAGGTAACAGGTATTAAATGTCAGAGTGTGAAATCAAAGACAGGTTCTCTGACCAAATTAAGTACTCTTTCTATTTTATAGGAAGGTGTTAGGAAGAAGAGGAATTCTTTTTATACATTTTTTCCAGAGAAGGAGAATGAGAATAGAATCTGTGACGATGGTATTTCAAGGTGGAAACACAATGAGAGACTGTTGGTAAGGTCAGATTAATAAGACTAGATGGTATTATCCTTAAGGGAGTTGTAAATAGCAATCATGTCCCAGAACCCTAACCTTGGAAATAATCACTCTCTTCTGCTATTATGTCAGCCCTACCCAGATATCTCCTTCAAAGGCCCTATCTACTCCATGGCATTTTCACCCCTGTGCAGAGTAGTTCTCCCTCTCATTTTTGCTAATGTTAGTGTATTATAGAATTGCAATGTTACTAGGCTACCTGCCTCAATAAATATTTCACTCTATATGCTACATATACAAGATGAAACAAATAATAGTGATTGGTCTAGGGAATGATCTGGTTAAAAGGACAGACTGAAAAACAGCAGAAGAATATTTAGAGAACTAACAGACAGGGTAAAGTAAGAAAAAGCAGAGGACCAGGGAATCTAATCCTTGAAACCAATGGCAAAAAGGTCTTTGGAGACCTGAGATGGGAGACCTGATCTAATGTGGTGAGTAGTGTGTTCTTTTAATGTACTTGATAAACTTAAGACTAGTTGTCCAATATCTGTTATATAGGGACATAAAACAGAGTGGGTGAGTAGGAAAGGGGAAAGAGAGAAGGGGACCACATATTAGTGTTCAACAGATGCCCATATAACAGGGAAGCTAGCTCAGATGAAGAATCACAGAGGGAAATACAATTTAAACTTTACCATGTTGAACTGAAGTTGAAAATGGAAGATGTTGTCTGAGATACTTTATAGACAGGTTACATGATAAAGACTAAAGAATTATGTTCACATTAGACAGCTAGACAGGTACTATCAGAGTTCAACCTATGGAATTAAAGAACATATTACAAATGCCATCAAAATCTGGGACAAATTTAATTCTTCTAAGTAGAGATCTATCTGTCCATCTGATAAAAGCAGAATTTTAGGAGTCCTTAAAATTTCACATTAGCTTTTATCAAGTTTGATTTACATTAATCACAGAACTTCAGATTTAGTCATTTTAAGGCAACTCCCTTATAATGAAGAA
>CM053585.1:439107083-439132534 GCA_028646515.1 Pseudochirops corinnae
ATGAAAGAAATATAACCAACATTTCTTCTTAAAGTGTTAATTATTCAATACGCTACCTATCAAATGATACCAAAAGGATCAGGAAAGCTTATCCAACATTTACTGTATATCTAAATGTATTTTGCATATAACATAGATTTATAAATATATACTTTAAATTTTTCAAGAATAGCATGTCTCCTCTAGAAATAGCATCATTTCCCCCCCAAAATTGCTTCTCATAATTTTCTTCAGAAGCTTGACTTATCATAATTAAAAAGTTAAATCTCTAAGAAGTTCTCTTCCCCCCATGAAAACATTAAGTCAGAATAATACCTGTTAGTCCTAAAACATAAATTGACCTTTTCTCTTTCATTAATAACCTTTTAATTATAAACAGTTGACAACTGGAGAGGAAACAAATTTTAAGTAAATTTACAAGAACATTTGGAATCATAAAAGAAATGTCAATATCCTTGTAGACATTACATTCAAATGCAAAAGTATAGTGGTCTATTGCAATATTACTCTGAAAAAATCCAACTGATACTAATTCCTTTAAAAGAAAAAAAAAATCTCATAACTAGAATTGTGCCAGTAAAAATACAAAAGAGTCAAACTTTATAAGGTAATATAGTAAATGGCACTTAGGAGATATTTAATTTATACAGCTTATAGTTTGTAGATGGAGAAAAAATGGAGAAGAAGAAAAACAACCACAATTGCAATAATTAAAGCCTTGTTAACCATCAGGGAAAACAATGTGGAGACGTATATTTGTTTTTACTTAAATTTTTAAAAAGTGAGCAGTGTTAATTGTTGATCATGAGGTAAATCCTTTAATAGTAGCTCAAAGGTACAAATGTTTTCTAAACTATTAAGAGGTTTAATAAATGTAAAAATTAACATAAAATTAAAATTTCTTCTCATTATTTGCTAAAGAAACTCTAAAAAGAATTTCTGTGTAAATTTCATACAGAAACTTTAAAAAATTCAGGGTATATGTCAAATTGCTTGCCTTCTATTTAGTGAGTGGGGAGGGGAAGAAGGAAGAGAGAGAAAGAATTTGGAACTCAAAAACTGAAAAAAACAAATGTTAAAATTGTTTTTACATGTAAGTGGGGGAAAAATGAAATATTAAATTTGAGAGATAGAAGGCAAAGAAATTGAAGGGGATACTGAAACCTGAAAAAAAAAATTCAGGATGAAGAATGTGAAATAAACCCTAAGAACAAATAATTCACTAAATTATAATGTCTTAATATGTTATATATTAAACATATCATTAAAAGGTAGATTTAAAGCCAATTAAAATTTATTTTTTTACTACTCCACTCTTTTCTGAAGGCAAGCTGATTTTTTTACATATATACGTGAATTGGAGAAACACAAAGTATTGCTGTTGTAAGCCTAAAAAAGTATATAATTTACTTTAAGGTAGAGAATACATTTACTATCACTGAAAAGCCAGTCTCCAGTTTTTGTTTTGTGCATAAAATTTTTTCACATAAGAAATGAGTATCATGAAAGATCACTTATATCAATGCCAATGTTCTTTCCTCAGACAAACCATGTTTTGTAAACCAAAAATACAATATTTTCTAAATACAATAGGTTGTACAAACAAGTATTAATAACTAAGAACCAGTAATGTTTTCAACATTTACTGTGACAATACTGCCATCTAGTGTACATACAATTAAATTATTATTTTTAAATGTATTAAGTATTCTCTTCAAAAAAAGACAGCCTTGAGCAATGGATAATGAGCTGACCTAGGAAACAGGACTATCTGGGTTCAAGTAATGCCACTGGCACATATTTGCTGTACAAACCTGAAGAAACTATTTAATTTTACAGGGCTTGAGGCACTCCTTAAGATGACAAATTTCAAAAAAGGTTCTGACCTACAATGGGAGATTAAGTTTTTGATCAGGAAAATAGGAGTATCTCGATGTGAATTCACAGGTGTATTCTCTATCCCAACTGAGTATGCAAGGGATTAGAAAGTGTACACAGACTAAGTATACTCACTCTGCTAATTAAGCCACACAATATAAATCTAAGCTAAGAAAACCTTTAAAGTATTCTCAAATGACTTCTTAATTTGTTTCAGAATTTCTTATTTGTTTAGTTTTCTACTTTTTCCTTAATGGCCTCCTTTCATACTGGAAAGCAGACAGACACATGCCAATCACTCCCAGGCCTTGTGCTACTATGACTATGACAAGCACGACTACCACAAGGATGAGGGCTACAACCATCACGCATCAGCCTTATCAAGCACCAAGTAAATAAAGACAAAGAACCAAACAATCCCTACTCTCTAAGAAGCTTACGTTCTATGGGAGAGCTACAGACTAAATACAAACAGAACAGAGAACAAATACAGGTAGTTAGGAAGCAAAAGCTAGTATCAGCAGTGGGGAGGAAAGGCTTCTGTTGAAGGTTGATATTTGAGCGCTGTCTTGAAGAAAGTGAGGGATTCTCTAAGGAGAAGTGAGGAGGGAATTCCAGGCATGAGGTACAACCAGCAAAAGCAAAAATGGCAAAGATAGAATTCTAGTTATGAGATTTAGTTTGGCTAGATCATGGAGTATGGGAAGGGGAGTAATGAATGTGAAGGATTTTAAGAGCCAAATAGACAAATCTATATTTTATTAGAGGGAAGAGGTGAGCCTTGGAGTTTCCTGAATAGGGGAATAATATGGTTAGATCTGTACTTTGGTGGCCATGTAAAGCATGGACTAGAATGGGGAGAGAGCTGAAATAGGAAAACCAAGGAAGAGGCTACTTTAACAGTGTAGGCAAGGGGTAATGAGTCCTAACTAAGGTCATGTTTGTGTGAGTAGAAAGGGCTGATGTGAAAATGTCGTGGAGGCAGAAATGGCAAGATTTGGCACCTAACTGGACATATGAAGAAAGGGAGACTATTAATGTTGTTGTTCAACCTTCTTTCTCAAAGAGGACTGACATCATGAGGGTGATGACTTGTTTGTGAACTGGATTTAAGTAAATAACAAGAGAGACAGGAAAATACCATGGCTCCAAACCTGGGAGAATGAAAGAATAGTAGTACCTCAGACAGAAACAGCCTTGACCCCACCAAAATCTGGACACAGTACTTGGCAAAAAGTAGCACTTAACAAATGCTTATTTACAAATTGACTGAAAACAAAATGTACCAGGGTCTTCCATTCTGAAATGTCCAATGGCAATTGGAGATGAAGGACCAATGCTTAGGGAAGAGACTAGGGCTCTCTCTTTTTGTCTTGGCACAACAAATATTTGCTTATTTATCTAAATGTACTGTTGATCCTGTTGGTTAAGAAAAACAAAAATGTGTGGATTTATTTCATTGACACTAGGTCTAGCAAGTAGTGGTAAATGTCATCAGGAAGTATTTATGAAAATATTATACTTCCAAATACTTTTAAGCTTCATATTTACCTTAAAAAATTCATTTGTGTGTACTTTTTTAGACTTTCAAACTAACAAAACTGACAATTATTGAAACTATTTCCTAAAAAGCTAAACTAGGAAAAACCCTTTCAATTTTAAAATATAACTGATTTGCTATATTATCTGACTTATAAAAAGATCTTTAAGAACATTTCCAATTTTGGAAGCTGGAAATTTCCAGAGTTCAAATCTGACTACGATAATCCCATTCCATAAGACTAGAGACAAATGCTATGAGAAGCAAATACTTCAGAACTACTGCTATATTTTACTTCTAAGAACTCTCAATAAAATAGTCCTTCACAAACAAAACAAAAGCATTTCCTGTACTGCTTATAGGAAAAATTTTAAATCTCTTAGTTTAGCATTCAAACCCTCATAAATTCTCTATTCCAAATAAACTGACCTATTTACAATGCCCCCTCCCGCCCCAACACTTACCTATCACTTTCCTGACTTTTTCTCTGGCTTTGCTCAGTTCCACAACATCCCCAAATGCCTCCCTTGCTATAACTCACTACCTTCTAGCCCATCCACCTCAAGGTTGACTCTTCTTGTTCCAATCTGGAACTCTTTTTTCTGAAATTTCAACTGTGAAATTGAGATTTATTTATAGGTTTTTTTCCTTAGCATTTTTTCCTCCCCTAAGTAGTTCCCTGAGGGAAGAAACCATGCATCTTACCTCCAATGTACCAGAGCACCCATATTTTAAGTCACAGAGAAGATCTGTGGTCATCTAGTACAGTACTTCTTAAACTGTCGGTTGTGACCCACATTTAAGAAGCACTGAAGGTGTTTCAAGTGAAAAAAAATTTAAGAAGCCCTGAGTCCAATGCCCTGTTTTTAGAGATGATGATAAATTGAAGCCTACTACTTGGGTGACCTCTTTGTTAAAAGTCACACAGGTAGTAAGCGGCAGGGCTAGGATTCAAATCTATTGCCTGTATCCAAATCCATCATGATGTTATCAGTTGTAGGTTGTGGGAACACAGATTTGACTTTTTAATACTGGCCTAGAAAGTCAATTCTGATAAAGAGAAACCCAAAACCTATAAGACCTTCCAATATTGAACATAGTTTTAAAAATTATTGTATCAAAATTTTATAAAATAATATACACTTGTACGTATGTATGTTTGGTTAGTGTAGATGATTCAAGAAATGGTTTCAAAATCAGAAAACCTCACATATTATCATTTAATTTTACCCTTATTGTAAGCCTGTGAAAGAAAGGCCTTAAGGTACATGTAAATGTAATAAATTTACTCTGTCACATTACAGAATGTGAGAGACAATATGTACACATCAGAAAGAGTTTCTGCATCAGGACACTTAATTTTGAGTTCTGATTTCCAACACTTAATCAGCTGTGTGATCATAAAGAACTTAATCTGGGAGGCTGTTTTAGCATCCATCTTTTAGCTCTAGTTTATTAATTAAAATCTATGATTTATGGAATTCTTATACCAATAACATAAATGAAATTAAATTTCTGTTTAGAAGTTTCCCTTCAGCAAGTGACAGCTGAAAAGTATCTTTCTGGAATCCATTAGTAAAAGCGACCAGCCTATAATATTAACATTCCTCCTGAAAATGTAGATCACTTCAAAAAAATGTTTATATATCCTCACTTGTTAAGGCACATAAATTCTTTATTTTTATAGAACTGCTGCCACCTAGTGAATTATTGTTGAAACAGACATTAGCTAAAAAATTGGAAAATGCCTGACTTCTCAAAACCAACTGCCAAACAATGAATAACAAGTCTTTTATAAGTACTAGGGAAATACAAACACTCATTTTCCTCAAGTAATGTTACAGAAAAAATAACTTCCCTGCCTCAAGTCTTTCTTTGCTGCAGTCCAGCTTCCAGTCTGCCATCAAAGTGATCCTCCTGACATGTAGGATTGAACAAGCTACCCTTCTATTTAATAAAATCCAGTGACTTCTTATTACCTCCAGAATCAAATGCGAAATGCTCACTTTAGCATTAAAGCTCTTCAAAACTCAAGTCTTTCCTACCATTATTCTTATCTTTTATTCCCCAGCATGTGTTCTATGATCCAGCGATACTGACCTTCCGGATATTCCTGAACACAAGACACTCCCTATCCCAGCTCTGCATTGTCACCAGATGCCCCCCATCCCTGGAATGTTCTCCCTCATCTCTATTTTCTGGCTTTCTTTAAGTCTCAGCTAAAATCCTACTTCTACACGAAGGCTAGCCCAACTCAACAGTGCTGCCATCCTTCTAGGATTACCCCTGTAGTTTGTTCATGTTGTCTGTATGTTCTCTCCCCCATCAGAAGGAGCTCCTTGAGGTCCCAGGGGCTGTTTTTGCTGGTATTTGGATCGTTAGTGCTTTGCATAATGCCTGGCACATAAGGAATGATGATCAACCTACTAACTGGTATGCAATGGAAAAAAAAATCTCTGGAGTGAGAGAACCTGGATTCAAATTTTACCTTTGAAAATTACTAAATAAGTATCTGTAAAATGAGGACTAGATGGTCTCTGAATTATAGATCTATGTTTTCCAAGTCCAGTTCTATGATCTTATAATGTCTATGTTTAAAAATTTTTTATTTTATTTTTATATTTATATTTTTATATATGTATATATATGAATGTATATATATGTTATATATATGATATATATCATAAACTTAAATGTTGGAACTTAAATACAAAGAAAGAAAAAAATATGTCATCTGCACAGCAGAACATAAGAGGGGAATCAAAATATCTAAAAATAAATTTTCATTTCAAGAAAGCTTGTATGATAAATAATACACATGTTGAGAACTGCCCATCTTTTTTTTGCTTCCTTGTTAAGTTTTCTTTTGTTCTTTGCTGTGTACTTTTTTACTTTGTTCTTTTTTCCCCTCCCCCCCACCATCTCCCAGAAGGCTACAATAAAGTTTAGATATTTCTCTATAGCTATAGATACGCACATACACATATAGACATTTACTTTTCCAAACAAATTCTACTCCTGATTTTTGTTTTTATGTATGTGCATATCTCTTGTTTCCTATCTCTCCTGCCTCCTCTACTTTACTTCTACCCACTACCTTACTCTCCTATTACTTACCTACCCCCTCCAAAGTTCCCTCCCCTATCCTCCCATTCCTATGAATCTAAACATCCTTCTTCACACCCCTTTTACCTATTCCCTCATTCTTCCCTCTAAAGATCCCTCCCTTGTCCTCTCCCTCCTCCTTATGCCCCTACCGTTTGATTTCTTCGGAATTTAGAAGGCTTTTATACTCTTCCAAATACATACTTTTTGTTCCCTCTTAAACACATTCCCAATGAAAGGAAGTTACCAAAACTATCAATCATTCTCCTCCAATTCCTCTCTATTGATTCTTCCTATTGCATCTCATTTGTATAAAATAATTATTCTTTTTAGCTGTTCCTAAATGGTCTTACTTTTTAAATTCATATCATACTCGGGTTTACCCCAATCTTTCTTAAGTTGCCTAATTATTAATAAAAATCTTAGACATACATTTTGCATATAAAAAGTGAACAGTCTGCCCTTATGAATCCCTTATAATCAGTCTTTGGTATGTGGTTTATATTTCTCTTGGTTCTTGTATGTCATATCTTCTATTAAGTTCAAGATTTTTTTAAACAAAATCTTGAAAGTCTGATAGTTTATTAAATGTGCAATTTTTTTCCCATTCAGGATAATACTTAACTTTGCAGGGTATGATATTTTTGTCTCTTCAATATATTGTGTTCCCGATACCTTCAGTCCTTTAATGTCTCTGCTGCTAGGTCTTGTGAATCCTAATTGTGGCGCCATCATATTTAAATTGTTTTAATCTTGATGCTTTTAATATTTTATCCTTGAGCAAGGGGTTTTGGAATTTGACTATGATATTCCTATGAGTTTTTCTCACAGGATCTCTTTTAAGTGATAATGAATGAATTTTTTCTATTTCTACGTTCCTCCTCTTGTTCTAATGCTTTAGGACAATTTTCTTTAATTATTTTTTGTGTTGTTGTATCAAGATTCCTTTTTTGATCATAACTTTCAGTTAGTCTGATTAATTTTATATTTTCTCTTTTGATATCTTCTCTAAATCTGTTGTTTCCCTTATAAATTCTGATCTGAATTACAGATATTATTTCTGACAAGCATTATTATTTCTGATCTTAATTATCCAAATTTTCTAAATGAGTATAGTTCCATCACCTAAAAAATTGAAAATCAATCAAGCTAGAGCCTTTAACAAATGCAAATTTGGCTTAAAGGTTAACAATTAGCCTGATTCTCTATGTTCACAATTTTTCTCTAAACATCATTAACTTTTCCTGAATTTTGACTTCTTTACTTAACTCAGATACCGACGGAAAGAACAGCTATCTTATTTTTCTAATAATATCAATTAAAACTAAACTACATTTTCTTCAAGAATAGAAATATCTAACAGCAAAAATTCTGACAAATAGGAACATTTGTACTAGATTCTCAAGACAAAAAGAAAAAACTCCCAATGTATACATCCCAGAATTTTCTTTGCAGTATAATAAAGGATGTTCATAAATTTGCAGCTCCTCTGTGCATGTGCTCCCCTGCCCAAGTTCAACTCCAAAAAATAAGATACCCCTTGGTGTCTGTTTCCTCTCTCTGACATTTCCTGCCTCCTTTTGTGTGTTGTGCCCAGCTTTAGCCTTGATGGCAGGGACTTTTTTTGTTTTTTAATTAACTGTATCTCCAGCACTTAGCACAGATCCTGGAATAAAGTAGGCACTTAATAAATACTTACTGGATTGGATAAACTAGAATACCTCCCCACCCCCCACAAAGAGTCTTCTAGACTTAAAACTTTAAATTAGTGAGAAGCTGTTCTTTTTTTTAACACACACACACATATAAAACGTTTTCTTCTTTCACATTAATTAACACCATACTTTTTTTAAAGTGTGATTTTTATCAGATATATATAGTGTCACACTTTGAGGAGCTCCCAAAAGATGATGGAAAAATAAGATAATATAAAATCTATATTCACCTGGGAGAAGATATTTGCAGTTGGAGCAACTCTGCTGTCCACAATACTGTATAATATTGCTAACAATCTGTCCAGAGGAAATGGCTTTGGTCCAAGAAGATGATTGCTAGTCTGTAAGAAAGAGATCAATTAAATAGATTTTTCCTAGGAGCTGAGCACTTATTGCACTGCAAAATCCTAAAGGCAATATATTTACACTTTACCTACTCCCTGAGGGGAAACCCTGAAAACTAGTCAACCTAAAATCTCCAATAAATATGACAGAGGACTGTAAATCAAAACTTTGCAAGACTCTTCATGGTCAAGATTTTTAAAAAATGTTTTCATTTAATACTTTCTGAATTTCCTTTCATTCCCTCTTTCAATACCAGCATATTGACAGGAAAACAAATTATTTTTCCTCACTATCCTTAAAATTCAATTATGATAAATATCAGGGATTATCATTTCATTCTCAGATATCAGTTAACAGTTTAGGGATGGCTCACCTAAAGTAAATTATAATGAATATTTTATGATCTGTGTAGAAGATGCTGTCAGTCTGAAAAAAATGGAGATGGCAGAGTTCTAAAAATCTTGAGCAAAGGCCTAGAAAACTGTTTGTATTTATTTACAAGAAAAAATGGCATACAAATTTCATCATATGCCACTTTGAGAAAAACATAAATTTAAAATGCATTATGATCAGTGCTCAATGAGCTTTTACCCAATACATTTATCAATAATTAGAAAATAATTTAATGTATAAAAATTATTATTTTTAGAAAGAAGATAAAGAGAAGTAACTCACTACAGTGGAAAGATCTGGCGTAGGAGGACCTGGATCTAAATCCTCCCTCAAACTTACTACAGGGAAAGGCATTTCCCCTCTCCAGATCTGTTTCCTTAATTTGAAAAATGAGTCAATCAGACTTAAATGATCCTTTCTTGGCAAAGACACTGGAGTGGTTTGCCATTTCCTTCTCCAGTTCATTTTATATATGAGGAAACTAAGGTAAACAGGGTTAAGTGACTTGCCCAGGGTCACAAAGCTAGTGTCTTGAGGCCTCATTTGAACTCAGGAAGATAAATCTTCCTGACTTCAGGACCAGCACTTTATCCACTGAACCACCTAGCTTCCCAGTGCTTTAAAGTTATTTTTGATAAAGACTTCATTATGGTATAGAGGTAATCTGGTTTTTGTGAAAGCTCTATCCCAGGACATAAGCTCTGACTGATTCTAGGAACCTGAAAAGGCTCTGAGGACTCATTTTATGACCTTTATCAGCAGCCCTAGATTCAATTATCATCTCTATACTGATGATTCTCAAATGTACTTACTTAGTCCTAACCTCTTTGCTCACTTCCTGTCTTGTATCTCCAATTACCTCTTAGACATCTTAAATTTAACACATCCCAAAATGAACTCATCATATTTCCCCCAAAACCCTTCTGTCTTCCTAACTTCACTCTTCCAGTTGAAGGTATCACCATTGTCCCAGTTTCCCCACACATAATCTAGGTGTCTTCTTCCACTCCTCACTCTCCATATCCACTCTGTTGCCAAGGCCTGTTGATTTTACCTTGGCAACATCTCTGAAATATGGCCCCTTCTAATCTTTTTAGCTACTACTACTCTGATGTAGGCCCTCATCAACTATGCCTGGACTATTGCAATAACCTGTTAGCTGGTCTCCCTGCCATAGGTCTCTTCCCACTCCAGTCAGCTGACAAAATGATGTTCCTAAAGCAGAGGTCTCCCCACTCCCATACTTAAACAGTGGCTCCCTATCACCTCCAGGATCAAATAGAAAATCCTGTTTAGCATTCAGTCCTTCAGAACTTGAACCCTCTCCTTACTTTTCCAGTCTTCTTGTATGTTATACCCCTTTCTACCCATACATTCTGCTCCCCCGCAACAGTGGCCTCCTCACTGTTGCTAGACTCACTAGACCCTCCATCTCCCCACCTCAGACATTGTCATTGGCCTTCCTCTCAGTCCGGAATGTTCTTTCTCATCTCCACCTCCAGGCTTACTTGGCTTCCTTGAAATCCCAGCTAAAATGCCACCTTCTGCAAGAAGCTCATCCTGATCCCTCTTAATTCCAGTGTCTTTTCTGTTGATTGTCTCCATTTTATTTATGTTGTATATCTACATAGTTGTTTGCATGTTGTCTCCCCCATTAGACTCCAAGCTCCCTGAGCTCAGGCCACCCACACAATGTGATAGAACATCAGACTTAAAGCTTCTAATGAGTTGATCTTGCGGTTGGGGGAAGGAACCTCTTACTCATAACTCAGAGCCAATAACTTTGTCTCTGTATCTGAAGACACTGGGGTGCTTTGAAGTTAATAAAAAGACATTAAAAATATTTACATTTTGTTGACAGTTATGTATTCTGAGGGAACAAAGAGAAATCAGTAGGACAAATAATCATACTATGAAGAATTTCTGTCATAGTTATACTTTTCAATTCAGCATTTTTATTTTTAGCTTTCTTGAATATTATTATTAACTTAAATCACTTCTGGTAATGTATAATTGCAAAAAAAAACCCCTCATTTTTCTATTCCTTTAAATTTAGATTTAAAAGGTTTTGTACATTCAGAAATGTGATTTGATTTTATGTAGAGAGCCAAACTTCTAATGTTAAAATGAAAATATAAATGTCTTTTGTTTCTCTTTATACCTGATACTTTGAACACCAGCTATATGTGCTATAAACAGAAAGTAGTTTCACTTTTTACCTCCAACCCCCTCCATTTGAAGTACAAGAGTAATTTACATTCTGTGATGTTGTGGGACAAGCCAGGTGAACAGGAAGAGAGCTGGGTACAAGCTCTTGGGCTACCACCTAACAAGATTCAAACCTTCCATAATTTAAATTACTATGGCCAAAAAGCATTTTACATAGACAACTTTACAGTGAAGAATCTCCCCGTACTTAACTAGAATGGTCCTGATACAAGAGATTTACAATCCGTATGGGACCATAAACAAAGTATTTCCAACTTGGAAGCACCTGACATAATGAGAAATCTTCTGGTAAAGCCTTTAAAAATTCACAATCACTACATCCTAAAAGGAGGCACTAGAATAAGGTTTTAGAAAACTTTCTAGGCCCATCACTTCAGTGAAATACATAAACCTTAATTATTAATGATATCTCCATCCCCTAGAAAGAAAATATATACAGCAAGATTTTTCTTAGGAAAATAATGAAAACAGAAATACCTTTTCATGCTTTTTCATAAAACTAGCTTTCTTGATTTTTCCATGATGCTGAAAATGAATTGAAATAAAATTGAAAAAAGGTTCAACAATCAATCAACCAATAAACATTTAAGTACCTATCGTGGACTAGGCGTTGGGGACACAAATACAAAGAATGCATCTATTACATACATGCATGCACAGAATAAATATAAACAAAGATAAAATAGTGAAATATAAGGCAATCTGACAGGAAAGCAGGGATGTGCTAGAGTCACCTCCAACCATGTAACTGTTAAATTTTCAGTGCGAGCGTTTACACCTCAGAAATCAGCAAATGACTCAAATCACAGCTTGATTTAGTATTTTGTTAATTGCTTAGACTTAAGTGATGAGAAAACTGTAGTAATATGAACCACCTGAGCATTTTTTTTTCAGTCAGGTAAACAGTTACTACCACAACCCTGGAGGAAGGACACTAGCAGTTAAAGTGAAGAGGAAAGGTTTTAATGGAAGGTGGTATTTGAGCGGAGCCTTGACGGAAGAGAGGAATTCTGGAAAGTAGAGCTAAGGCAGTAGTGCATTCCTGACATAGTAGGAAACTGTTGCAAAGGTAGTGATAGGACATAGGAATGTAGTGAAATAAAGAAAAGGCCAGTTTGGATGGATCTCAGGATATGAGAGGGGAAATAATATACATTGTGGCTAGAAAGATGATTAAAAGGAAACATACAACTCAGCTAATTGCAAAAGGGTTCAACTTGAAAGAAGTTTCATTGATTTAAACTGTTAAGTTGTCTTATTTGTATCATTCACAGTATCCTCTTATAGTTTTATGTGTTTACTTTATTCCTATAATTCAATATGTCAGAAGATCTGTGCTTTGATCAGTGTTGGGATTATCTCCTTTGATGCAAGAGCACAACCCTTATACACCTTGGTAGAATTTTATGAGCTGCTATGACCATATTTCATCACTTTGTGACCAGCCTTTTGGTGAAAAGCCTTTTCCAACTTTGTGTCAGTCAGTTAATAAACATTTTTACATATCTGTTGACCTGATCTGTAAATTTAAATTCTTGATGTGAATTGAAGAGATATGAATTAGAACTTGAAAAAGGTTGAAATTTGTTTTTATGTTATCTATGCTCTAAGTAATAGTGCAGGGGGGCCCTGTTAACCTTAAAAGAATTATCTTTAAATACTTAAAGCAATTTGTTTCTATGAAAATTTAGATGGATGCTGCTACTTTCAAATTAATCTCATCTAGTTCTTGAAGTAGATCAATGAACTCTTACTTAGAAATAATTTGTCAGTAGTTAGCTGTCCAACTTGAATTACTGTGTATGTTAAATGGCTTTTCCCCCACCTTAATTCATTTCTCAGATAACATCTATCAACAAGTTAAATATTCCAAAACCATAGGCACTCAGAGTAGAAAAGGATGTCAAAGGTCATTTGGTCCAATCTATAAATGATCAAGAATGCCCCTCTACAAAATTTCTAACAAATGATCAAATCTGACAATCTATGCCTCTCCTGGTGACTCGTATAGGAGCATTTCTGTTAGCCTCAGTTCTATCATGTGAAAAAACAAGTAGAACTAAGATAGCTTCTAATGTCCCTTCTAATTCTGGATCTATGAGCCTATTGAGGATGGGAAGGTGACACTGATAAAAATAACCTGTCAAGCTTTGGTAATGATGATGAAATCTTGGGTTGCAGTGGAAATATGAATTGCTGTGTGATCCTTTGGTGTTTCTGAAGATTCCATTTTGTAATTCTGCCTTGTAATGCAGTTTTAATTTGCTATGGAAATTTAAAGAGCTAGTTGAACCCCTACAACTAGGTCTCCCCAGCTATGTATCCCAATAAGTCACAATCTCCTTCCCTGCTTCTTGGCACAGGATAATCACTGTCAAGATGGTCCAAGAACATTGAGTAATCCCTTCACCTACCCTGCATCCAGATGGTCAAAGGGAATATCCTTGAAGGATTCTATAAAAATACCACTTAAATCCCAAGTCAGTGTAGTGATCACTGCCAGTCTTTTGACTGCATTGTTGTCTTCCACCCTAGGCTGATGCCCAGAGATCCGCTCTTCCATTCCACAGGTATTTCTTAATTTCCTTAGTGCCCAGTCCTCCAGGGTATTCTCATTCTCTCTCCTTCCTCCCAGTTTTACTACCTAAACCAGTCAACTGAACCATTTAGATGGGAAATAGGCTGAGCATGAAACATTGTCCAAAACTGAGACTAAGTTTTCTGGCAGCTTCCCCCACAGCTTCTTAAATCTTTGATCCACAGCCTCTGATCAGGGCTAGGAATAGGACTCAGAGCTAAAGTTACTGCCCCAGTGGAAGGGAGTTATATTCCTAAAACCACATGCACAAAAACCTCAAGAACTTGGTAGGGGGGAGGGAGATGGCCATGTCTTTTTGCATTTTTGTTGTTTGTTGAAAAAAAGAGCTTTAGAAAAAAAAGAAATTAAGGAATAACTGGTTAAGAAGATAGTACCTGTGAAGAGGATTTTGACTTCTGTACCACAGCCTAAACAAAGAAACGAAGGAGTAAAAATACTGGGGAGTGATAAAATATATATTTGCCTTAGAATAATAAAACAAGCTCATATTATTCAAAAGACCTTTTCTTCATATTTGAAGATCTTCTTTCTACTTGCATGCAACGTACAATGTCAATGAAATTATTAATTTAACCATTAGGCAAATAGAAATTTGAAGCATTGGTTTTTTTCTCTCTACCACTGATATATATGAACTATTTCAATAAATCCTTTACTGCATGTATTCAGAAGCTCTCAAAAATATTCTTATATTTTCTTTCCTGCAATATGACATTCAAGTTTTTTAACTGGTCGTCACATACTATCATCAAAGTCATTTGCTTTGACCTCTATTGAATTCATGTGTTCTTTTAACATTGTTGCCTTTTCCTTTTCTTCTTCTAAATTTTCTTCCATTTTAGTATTTTTGTTAATCTCTTTCACTTCAGATTCTCCAGCATGGATTCAATTTGTTTTCTAATGTGTTTAATTTTGCTTTCAGAGTTAAAATTTCTGACTTTCTTCATTCCTTATTTTAATAAGCTTTTTCTTTTCAACTATTCTTGAGTTTCTTGTTCTTCCATGTTCTCTAGGGCATCTTTAGGAGTCTATTTTCCATCAGGCATATGGGTTCATTTTTCTTCCTTTGTATTCTCTTTGAAGTTCTACTCATTCTTCTTTCTGCTTTCAAGATCCCTGATGATTCAGCTTTTTGAGTTCGGGATTTTTATTGCTTTTTACTCTTTATGTCTCTGGTGGTTTTAGATTTAATAGTTGTATTTTTTGCCTTTTTTTCAAAATCCCCCTGCCACTTATTTTTTGGCCCCTCTGCCTTGCTGGCAAGTAGACTACTGAAGCTGGGTTGTAAGGTTCTTTTAGACTCCTAACATTGAGGGATAAGATTCATTAACCCAGGTCCTTCACAGCTGACACATGAAGCTGTCAGATGTAGAATGATTACGACTAAATCCACAGAAGACAAAAGTAGGTAATTTTTTTTTAAAATAAAGAGTAGAGAACTCTTAATACTTCCCAATCCCCTTACCCTTACCAATGGTGAGACAAATTCAAGCATACTCAGGTTTGTGCAGAATATGGCTCTAGGAGAGGGACTCCGCTATTGCAGTAACTGAGCAATCACCTACACCAACTATATTCTGCAAGCAGTGTCAGATGCTGATTAGGGCTGCTGGAGTGGACAGATGCATGTAGCCTGAGAGAAAAGAGGCCAAAACCCAGCTGAAGACTTCCTTCCTATCAAGGTTATTCAAGGCAGGAATCCAGGTTGCAGAATCCTATATCCTGTCCTGCTGATTCATTTCTATTATATTAGCAATATGATTATTTTAAAAATATTTCTTCTTTATCTTTTTTTTTAAATCATAGTCTATTCTAACTTCAGCTCTTCATTCTCCTTAAGCTTTTTTGTTTATTTCTGATAAGTTTTTTATTTGGTCTTGTGATTTTTACCAGACTCAATTATTAATTTACATTAATTTAATGTATCACTTATCCATCTGAGTATATCTCTGCAGAAGTCTTATGCTATTTTTCTATCTGTGAAGCTCCAGGTACTTTAGTTATTTCATTGCTCCTTTGGAGAGTTTTTTCATTATCAGTATTTTGTATTGTTCTTTATCTATTTTAGCTAATTTTTATTTATGCAGTTTTTAAATACTATTTTTCCTCACTGGTATTTCTATTACTTTGGATTGGGATGCAAAAAGCCTGATTCCTTTTTAAGTCTCTTATTCCATCATCTCAATGTGAAAGCCCTACTTTTTTCTCCACTGGGCATTTAACAACCCCTACTAAAATTGTACTCAAATACTTTATTATAGTAGGAAAAGCCATCAAGATGAAGGCATTAAAAGGTCCTACAAAGTCAGAACTCCAATGCTCAAAGGAACTAGCGATGTCATTGTTATATATTTTTCTCTTTCAATGAAGCAAATAACAACCAATCCATGCCTGCTTAATTTCTGCTATTCTTGTCCAAAATCTTCTATAAACTCAACACGAGAAATCTATCCAGGGTGCTGACAACTTTCTTACCATTTGACAGCATAAGGATTCCAGAAAAATACACTGGCTATCCAATGGTTACCTATTATTTTTTCAACATGACCAACCCATCTTCTTTTTTGCTCATACAGCTAATTCATTAATGACATCCTTTATTAAAATTCTCATTTTTAACTTCTTTGCAAGGGATTGCAGCCTACTCATGTCTCCATTTAGCTAGCACTTCTTCTATATTCTAGTTTCCTTTACAGTGAGAATGTTAAGACTTAAATGATTCTATTCAATCAGTAATATCTCTATTTGTTGGGCATTGGGACAAGAGTGCCAAATGTTAAGTTAAAGTTCATAACTGGTTTAAAAATTATGAGATCCTTAGCATCTTCTGCTTCCTTTTTTTTTCCATTACTGAGATACACCACTTCAGTAGTTGAAGGAGATTCATCAATAGCAAGGAGTCAGTTTGTACTTTTGTAAACTTCATATAGTGGCCAAAAAATTACCAGTGTCCAGCCTACTGCTGAAGAGACCAAGCTAGAAATGTTTCAAAAATAGATATGTAACCATTTGTCATTCAATGCCCAGTCTAATTTGGAGGAGCTCATTACCAATAGGTCTGCTTATGGTTTAATTTTTGGTTCCAACAGCTCATGTAGACCTTCAATTAAGGCATGAATAGTTTGTGATTTGCATCAGAAGAGAAAGTACCCAACCTTGATGAAGCAATAGCTCTTTTTAAGTTTGTACAATACTCCTAAAAAAATGTAATCCTAATATGGCTTTGCAGGTTAAGCATTTCCCCTCATATCTAAAAAAAGGGCTTACTGATTTATACTCTTAAGCAATTTTGAAAATGTAACTACAATATGAAATGAATGTGCATTTATAAACAAAAGCTTGAATACAAAAAAGGCTAGCCAGGAAGTCATGTGAAGTATACGAAAGAGCTAATTCAACACGGGATAAATTTTAAAATGTATTTAAAACCTATTTACATAGAGTAACCACTTCAATAAACTCTAGTCAGGTTGTTCTGAAAATCACTAAAAATTTCAATCAGACATGACCTTGAAATGTGAATATCATTCCTAAAATTATTTTCACAGATCTCTTAATTGAATAAGTTGATTTAAAAGAATTAAACCAACAATGTTCTGAACTGATTTGATGAAGTAAAATTAGAAACAAGGGAAACCAGTGATTATATTAAGGTCATTAATCATAAATGTTAAAATAATCAAATTATTTTAGTGTATGGATAACATGGTAAGTAGACTATGTGTATTACTTGCAATTACACTGTTATAAAGGTTACAATAATCAAATTATTATTAGTGCATGGATGCTATCCTGAATATCTATTACTTGTAACTTTACTGCCTATTTTAGTAATCTTTCCTTTAAAAAGTTGAATAAAAATACATCTAATAGCATTTACAAACAATGACAATTACTACTATTTCATATAGTGACTATTATATTGTAGTTGATTTTATGGCTAGACAAAAAGAACTTCACAAAAAAAATTATGTCTATTAATTGCTCTCCTGCAAACTGGGACACCAAAAAGATACATTTACTGCTATTTTAAAAGTATAAACAGCTAAATTTGAAGATAAATAGCACTGTAACAAATATACTATATTTTTATAAACATACTGGAAATTAGCCAATCTCTAAGTTAGTACTATTATTTGTTATGACAATAAAAATACTAAATTAACAAATTTTATTACTACAATCAAGACTGATGTTTCAAAATCCAGCAAACACGCAATATTACTATAAAACTAGTCAAAGCAGTTTTCAGTAAAATTTAAAACCATTCAGAAAATATTCAAGGCCTACTATGTACTGAATATCAAGGAGGATACTAAAGAAATTTGGCACAATCTCTTGCTTCAAAGAGTTTACTATACAGGATCTAATTGGAAAAGTATTTAAACATATCAAAAAAACAACTGGATAAGAATAAATAACAAGACAATCAATACTACAGATTAAAGTAAGAAGACTAAACAAGAACCCAAAGCTCTCTTCGGTTCTAAAATTCTTCAGGGCCCCTTTAAGGTGAACACTGAAGAGGAGGTAGGATTTGGCTAGACAGATAACATTCCATTCACGAAGAACATCATAGCAAAGTTACTTAGACGAAAATCAGTAAGACAGGTCAGGGATGATAATGAGACCAATTGGACCAGAGCACACTAGACACCAGTAAGAAATAATATCGAAAAGGTATTTTTTACACACACATATCCAAGGAATTATAGGATTATGAAAAGAAGATGGGCTACTCATTTGCTTATAGTAAACCATCTGGTCTATCTCAGAATGCCATTTTTAAATTAAATTATCTTTGCTCTATTTTATTTATATAGAGGTGTTTTTCTGACAGTTTGCCACATCCTAGTTTCAATCTCTCAGAGTCCCTCTGTGTGACTGTATGTGTGCATCTGAATCTCCAGACTTGTATATGAGAGACCATTCAGCTATGTGCATTGTTCTGATGTCAGGGTTATGGGGGAAAAGAGAAGGAGGGAGGGATGAGGAAGGAAAAGAAAAAAGGAAGAAAAGGAAGGAGACAAATAGCCAGAATAATAATCCACTGGTACCCTTGAAATGTTGGGGAGAAATGTCAAAGCCCCCAAACACATGGGGTAGACCCGTCTGTGGTGAAATGTTGTGACAACATGGGAAAAAGCCACACATAATGGATTCTGATCTATATCAATGGATGGAACTCCTGAATTGGTGAGATCACAAACACATTTAAGCATTTAAGATTTCATAAGCTTAAAATTATATTTGTTCAGCTGTGCTGTATTAATGACCCTTTGCATATTTACAACCTGGTCTGGTTTTGCTGCCTCATTTACAAAAAATCATATTTGGCATTCACACATTAAAAAAAAACGAACAACACTTACCCAATACGCTTGCCAATTTTATTCACTGCTACTGTCTTTCAGTTGCAAAACATTGCAATACGGAGGACCAAAGATAAGTACAATACAAAGCAATGAATGATCTAAAGTACAAGTATTTGTATTGATAAATACTCTCAAAAACATGCCCCTTTCTTTCTAAGCTCCAATAAATTCCTGGCTATCAGCTTATAACCCAGATCAAGGGTGGAAAAAGAATAAATGGCTAAAGGGAGATTAGCAAAAGGAGAATATAACTCTCAACCTTTTGAGAGAAAGCTGACAATATTGAAATTGGAAAAAACCTAACTTTCCTATATTCATTTAACAATACAGACCTTCGTTAAGTATCTAGTATCTATCTAGAGCACTGTACTAAGAGATATACAAAGTTTAGATAGGATAATAGTTCTAGCCCTTCTGGACTATACACTCTAGTAAAAAGTCATCAATACAGATAATTTTGAATAAAAGCATTTCCTCAGTTTCCTTGAGAATACTTTCATTCATTCATCTGTGTACAATGTACAGAGGTTTATGACAAAGAGAGCCTAGTGTAGTGACAAATTAGGAGAGATCTAGATCAAAATCCTGCCTTACGACTTCCTAGCTATGTGACCAAAAGCAAGTTACTTAGCATATCAGGGACTCAATTTCCTCATCTATAAAATGGGGATGACATACTTAGAATCTCTAACTCATAGAACTGTCAGAATAAAATGAGATACTATAATGCACTTTGTAAACTTTAAGATGCTATATAAATGTCAGCTAGTATTACCAACTTCAAGCAACTGAATCTACAATCTTGCATAGTTGGATGTCCCATCCAACGATTCAAAGTGCTTCATTCATGTCTTCCTATCTTGCACAATTACTGTCCATGTCCTCTCATAAGTTCTATATAATTTCCTTCTACCATTAAAAAGACAGCAATGGAAAACCTGGATTGTGATTCCATAATTACTAGAACCCATCTTTTTTGATCATAAATTTCTCATCGGAATGAACAAAGGATTAGCATTGTTATTCCATAAAAATCTGAAGGCTCTTCCCTTTTATAAGAACTTATGCTATAAGAATAATTTTCTGAAATTCAAGACATTATTTTCATCCTTTGACTATTCCTATTAATACTTTCTGGTGAGTAAATTAATAGTAATGGGTTATGTCTGTAAATTCAAAATTTTCATTTTATGATTAGCAGGTTCATACATAAGGACTAGTAGGGGTCTCAGAGGTCATTCAGTTCAACTGCTTCATTTGACAGTTGAGGAAATAGAAGGTTGGGGGTCAGGGGTGGGGAAGGGGTTAAGCCTTGCCTAAGGTCAAAGAGGGAGAGAATAGCTGGGAACTCAAGTCTTCCAACTTCAAGCCAATATTATTACCACTATACTATAATGCCTATACTTTACATTTTCTATCTGATTTGTGATATTACTGGAGTAAAGAATTCCCATTAAGAAAATTGCCTCCACCAATGCAGAAAGGCAACCTTTCTACAATTTATAGTCTTAGAGAGATGCCTGGGGCACTGAAAGAATAAATGACCTTACAGGAATAAGCCAGTACATATGACCTGTTAGGGGTAGGATTTGAAGTAAGATCTTTCTGACTGAGGTTGGGCCTCTATCAAGCATGATATAGTAGAACTTCACTTAAAACCACTTAATTTTCTAACCATTTGTGGAATCATTTTTTTGTCTTTTGCGGGGGGGAAGGCAGAGCAATTGGGGTTAAGTGACTTGCCCAAGGTCACACAGCTAGTAAGTGTTACGTGTCTGAGGCCAAATTTGAGCTCAGGTCCTCCTGACTCCAGGGCCCATGTTCTATTTACTGTGCCACCTAGCTACCCCAATCTGTGGAATCTTAAGGCATAATTCTAATTTTCCTAAATTTTCTACAATTTTCATGAATGTAATGAGGGTAAACTGGAGCCAGTGGACTAACTGATCTATAACTTATTTTATAAAGTAATATTCTTCAAAGCTCTGTCTGTGGACTACTACTAGCCTGATAAATATTCCTGGTGACCTTCACCATCTCCCTTTCATTATTCTCCTGACAGTGAGTTAAACATTCAGTTACTGGATCTAGGGATGACATATCGGCTACATAAAAAGGAAAAGAGTTAAATTTGGCAATAATTGTGTTTTAATTCTAAATGTAACAGTTTATACTGAGATAGAAAGTAAACTTGTGTAACTCAATTTTGTTTTATATACCTATTTATTCATGGACCCTAATAAAATTCTACTACAGCCTACTCCCTGGGGCTCAAATAGAAAAAAAAATTAAGGAATAATCCATATAATTTTTTCCCAATATAATTTTAGTGTTACTTATTTAACACTCACAACATACCCCAACAATGCCCATACACAATAGCTAAGATGTGATAGCAAGACCACAGATTTGTTGATAGTTCCGATGAAACTATTCTGAAATTCTTTTAGTATAGAAAGGATATGGTATTGCTTTCTTTATATTCCATTGAAAAATAATTTTATCATCATCTCATGACAAAACTGTTGAACATTACTGAGATTATGAAAGAATATAACTTTTGACTGACACTATCCTTCCCAAGAGATTCTCTTTCTTAATTTACAATTCAGTTTCATGTTTGAATTTTATTATAAAAATTAAAAAAGCTATTTTTAATTCCTTCCCAAAGGATAGATTTTCTAGGCTTCAGAATAAATCCAGAGCTTCCAACTAAACATTTTTCAGTTAAAGGAATGACTTCAGTGCTAAATCAAAGATGCAAATTTTTCTTTCTAGAAGAGTCTCAAAATGGGATGTTTTTAGTTTATTATTTTAGCAGGAAAAAAAATAAGAATTCTGATTCGTAATTCACAAGATACAGGATATATTATAAGGAAGAATTTTACTGAGGCAAAAAAGCCAAGGCAATAGCTACTGCATTTGAGAAGCTTCTGATGTACCATACTTCAATCAAGACTTGATTTATAAAAAAATCTAAGTTAATACATTACTTGCTGACTTACCTCCTAGATCTTAATTGGTTTCTGTATAATGAGACTGTAACCTCAATGCAAAAATGTTCATAGGAGAGGACCAAAATACATATAACATTTATTACTCTATCTTCACTCAACTCTACTTCTCTTAAGAATTTACAGTTTTTGCAAAAGTATTTAATTCCATTAACACTTGTAATCTTCAGAGAAAAAAATAGCCCAAGGAAAAGTATAGGAAGCATGTAGAAATTACCTTTAGGAAAAATCTTTTATCTGTTCTCGTTGGATTGTATGAAGCCAAGTATGCAGCAATTAGAATAAATTTGGAGTAATATGGAAGTTCTACATGAGCATGTGCAGAAAGACCTATGGAAAATATTTTTATAAAGCTTATTAATAATAAAACAGATCACATTGACACAGCACTTTGCCTTTTTCTTGCCACAACCCTTTGTGTTTGGTAGCACAAGTGTCAGATTCAGTGACTCAGAGAAGGAAAGGTCCTTGGAAGTCAATTTACCCAACTTATATATGAGCAAGAACCTTACTAAAGACTGGTAATACAACTCTAGTTTGAGCTGTATCCAGCAATAGAGAATCTATTACCTCTCTAAAGAGCCCACACCAGTTTAGGATAACTTGGGAATTCTTTCCTTATGTTAAACCTCTCTGCATTCACTGGTCTTATACTATTTAAGGCCCAGTAAAATATGTCTACTCTCTCTTCACTGTTACAACTCTTCACATAGCTGAAAACAGCTATCATTCCCCCTCTAAGCCTTTTCTTCTCTACATTAAAGAATCCCAGTTTCTTCAATGAAGTACATGGATGGCATGGTTTAAAGGCCACTTAGGCCACTTTTATTATCTTAGTCAATTTAACCTAACATTATGTCTTGTGTATCTCTTTCAAAACTCACATTCTTGGAAGGCACCATTGATTTCCATAAACAATTTTGTAGCTAATAAGGAATTTTAAATGAAACTAGAATTCCACAGGGGAGGGGAGGAGATAGAACAGAGGCAGTATGGTAGAGTGGATAGAGGGCTGGCCCTCAAACTTAGGAAGACCTGAGTTTAAGTTTAGCCTCCTACACACATGGACCATGAGACCTTGGGCAAGTTACTTGAAACTCTCAGTGCTCTAGGCAAATTTCTAAGGACTATAAACAGGCACTTGTAGAGAGAGTTTGGTCATCTAAAACTTCTATAGGCCAGTGAAATCTTCTAGGTTGAGTGCTTTTCCCTTTGGCAAGGTAATGTTTTTCTTGGGAAGATAACAATGTAAGAAAAACAATGTAAAAAAGTCGTTTCATTTAAAAACATTACTCCTCTTTAAATCAATAAGATCTTAAGTTTCATTTTTTAAAAAATTATGAAAATGAAAAAGAGTCAAGTTAGGTTAGGACCCTGATTACCATCACAAAACCGTGAATTTGGGGGAGAAGGAGGTAATGATTTTTTTTAAAAAAAATTTGCACCACAGTACTGTGACGCAGTGTATTTTTTAATAAAATTGAATAAAAATTGACTAATTTTTCATTTTTTACAAATATTCATGAAATATATTCTGTTTAGACCATGACTTGACTGTGAAAATGATAATGCAGAAAATATTTTTCTACTCATATTGAATTCTTGATCACTTGATTAATTTTAAAATATCTAATTCTTAAAAGAAATTTGATTTTTTAAAAAGTATTGTTTTAAGTGCATTATTGCCTAGTTTCACTAGTGATAACTATTTACTTTCTTTAGGGTAGCTAGATGAAGCAAGGTAAACTAGAATATTTACAATTTGTATTCTTAACTATCACCATAGAAAAACATCTCTGCTCTGACACCTAATTTTACAAATATATTTTCAATTAACTAACAGGCATTTATTACCTACTTTTCTTCAAGTTAAATATGAATGTCAGTCATTCAACCGATATTTATTAAGCATCAATTACATGCACTTAATAGAAAGTCAAAAAACAATTCCTGCTCCATAGAAGCTCACAGTCTATTGGTGGAAACAACACAGAAACAACTATGTACCACAAAATATATACAAAAAGGTACTAGCATTAATGCGGATTGGGATAAGGGCTATTCCTCTCATAGATGGCTATTTCCAAAGGGTCTGGATTGCCAACAGCATTTTTTATGAGAAAGAGTTTTGTAAAAATACGTTTAAAATATAAAATAAATTGTAAAACACTATCAGTTACATTAAAATAAGACTTTAGGTAATACCGACTTTTTACTTTTTAGTGTCAATGAAAACTAGAAGAAATGGTCTCAGGCTACATACAACACCTAAACAGTGTGTTCAACTTATAATATAATTTATAATTAAAAATGGCAAATCTAGAACAGTGTATTTCCTACTGAAATGCTAACTTTAGCCTTAGCTAGTAAAGCCTATAGTCCTGCTGACATGTAAAAATAGCACTGTGAAAGTGACAATGTGATTATTTGTTCGTTAAATTGTAACCACTGTGTTTTGACAACAATTTTAGTTTAAATAAAACAACCTAACTTCCAAAAATCGTCCCATCTAGACTTTTAAGATTTATCTTTTAAAGTTGCATAAAGAGTCATTTTTCTAAAATAATCACATCAAATTTTAGTCAATTTTGTTGACTGGGAATATGGTATATAGCAGGGTTGTCAGAAAAATATCAGGTTAAGAAAGAATATTCAGATTCATTTCAATAATGGGTTTCACGAACATCTCTTATTTTATCTAAAATGTGAACTCTGACATGAATGTTCTTCATGAGTATCCATCTACTGAGAAGATGATGTTAAAATCTAGCAAAGTTAGGCACTGGTAGAACAAAGTGCTACACTGAGTCATACCTCTATCAAAGAAAAAAAAAGATTAATTATGACTATTTATTTTATTATCAAAAGAGAAAAGTCACCTGCCTCCCACTCCACTTCCAACACTATAGGTCAAGGATAGGAAAACTAGAAATTTTCTGACATTTTGATATATTTTGAACCCACCAAGGGCTATTCAACATTCAGCAAAGTGCCTGGCACAAAATAAGTTATTAATAAATGCTAACTGCCCTTCTGCTCCCCACAGCTTTCACCTGGAGAGCACCAACACATGGTTCAGTATGTGTCAGTGAAAAATGCAAGCATCATGACAGCCAGGCCCCAAAAGCCTGGCAGTTAAGCAGCAAAGCCACTGAATAAAAATGAAGGAAAATATAATGTCATGGCCAGAATCTTTTCTCAAATAATTCATTCAAGTAGCTCAACAGCAGGAAATGTTCATTAACTATTCTACTATAA
>CM053585.1:439133034-439161003 GCA_028646515.1 Pseudochirops corinnae
GTATGTATTGTAATGCTTATTTGCTTCTAAGAATTTCACCTTAAAATAATATGGCCTCTACATACCAATCAACCAGTAATCCTTTATAAAGTGCTTACTACTATGCCAGGTACTATGGATATATGGACAAAATATGTGGAAATTCAATGTTAATTAAATGTATGACTAAATGAATAATATGAACTAGCATTAAGAATAAATATGATGAAATATATATTGACTCTTATTTTCCTCATTGTACCTCAATAAAACATCCAGACTAAATTTTTAAAAGTACCTGTTCGGTCTAGAAAACGTTTTAACAACATATAATTTTAATTTTCCCTTTCAGAGGATTTCCCTAGAGCAACTCTGTCTAGCCTTTTTTATCTTTAGGTCTAAGAAATAGACTCCTTAACAAAACAACTGCCTGAATATGAGTAGTAACTGGTTGAATTTTCTTTTTTTTTTCTTTTCTTAATAATTAATTTATTTTTAGTTTTCAACACTCCCATAGGATTTGGAATTTTAAATTTTCTCTCCCTCTTCCTCCTCCCCCTTCCCAAAGATGGTGTGCTATCTGATATAGGCTCTACTTATACATTTATAGTAAACATTTTCACCTTAGTCATGATGTAAAGAAGAATTAGAACCAAAGGGAAGAATCATGAGAAAGAAGAAACAAAACAAGAGAAAAGGAGAGCAAATAGTACACTTCCATCTATATTCAGATGCCAAAGTTCTTTCTCTGGTTGTGGATAGCATTTTCCATCCTTAGTCTCTTCGAGCTGTCTTAGAGCTTTGAATTGCTGAGAAGAGCTAAGTCAGTCATCTCACAATATGGCTGTTACTGTGTACAATGTTCTCCTAGTTCTGCTGATTTCACTCAGCATCAGTTCATATAAGTCTTTCCAGGTTTTTCTGAAGTCTGCCTACTCATCATTTCTTATAGCATAATAGTATTCTATTACATTCATATACCACAACTTGTTCAGCCATTCCCCAATTGATGGACATCCTATCAATTTCCAATTCTTTGCCACCACAAAAAGAACTTCTATAAATACTTTTGTACACCTGGGTCCATTTTCCTGTCTTTATGATCTCTTAGGATACAGACCTAAAAGTGGTATTGCTGGGTCAAAGAGTATGCACAGTTGTATAAGCCCTTTGGATATAGCTCCAAATTGCTCTCCAGAAAGGCTGGATCACTTCACAACTCCAACAATGCATTAGTGTTCCAATTTTCCCATATCTTCTCCAAAATTTATTTTCCTGTTTCATCACATTAGCCAATCTGATATGTATGATGTGGTACATCAAAGTTGTTTTGATTTTCATTTCTCTAATCAACAGCGACTTAGAGCATTTTTTTTCATGACTATAGATAGCTTTAATTTCTTCCTCTGAAAACTGCCTGTTGACTGGTGAATTTTAAAAAATGTTTCCTTAGCTGAAAGATCAGAAATATGGCCTATAATTCACATATACCACTGATCATCTAGTCCCATATATTTTGCTTCATCTAGTAGGTTCCCTGCCCCTGAGTAGTGTTAATGAGGTCAACTGTCTAAACACATTTTTTAAAAATTTTAAGTAAAGCAAGGAAGTTTTTGTTTCAACAATGAATTGACTTTATAAGAACCCTGTTTAATTACCAAATATCATAAATAACCAAGACCAACAATTATACTTTCATATGGCCTATGCTACTATGCTTTCTGTACTCCTCCTGTTTTGGCCGTAACTCTGGTACCTGATTTTTTCATCAGCATAGTATAGTTAGTAGAAAGAGCACTGGCTTGAATGTCAGGCAACTGGAACTAAAATGCTGGCCCTGATACCTGCCTGTGAAACTTTAGGCAAGTCACTTAGGTTCTTATACATTCCTATAATCTATTATCATATACTCAATTCCTTCAAATGTTTCCTTGTATATCTCTGAACTTTCTACTCCAACTTCACTTGCTTCTACTACCTAATCTCAACTTCTTAGTCAGCCACTTAAATGTCTGACTAGCCAGTTTCCTAAATTACCCCAACATAAGCCCTTATCCCTAAGCAACCTCCATTATCCATAATCCCTGTTCCCACTCCCAGGCTGCTGACTATTCCTAGAGAAAGTCATGAAATCAAGATGTTCAGAAACACTATGGAGAGCACCATCAGACAGCCTCTACCTGGGCATCTTCTCCAGCTTTGGGGACTGGAGAACTGACAGACTCTGCAAAGGGTTTCCTAAGGCCAAGGGAGTGCAGTTTTGGTATAAAAGAATATAAGACTTATCATTATCAGTCCAGGTGAGAGAAATAAAATGTTTACAGACTTAAGAAGTTATAAATTATTGGTCATTATTACTGTGAACCAAAAACTAAACTTTTTTCAATTCTATTAAGGAGAAAAATTATGGAAAAACTTAGCTACTTTATATTAAAGTGAAACACTAGCTTTAGTAATGCATCTCCATACCCAGAGGTAAAAGAGATTCTAACCTTAACCATCTATAATACAGCTATAAAAATATAACATTCCTACTCCTACCCCTATCTAAAGCTTGATTGGCTTCTTGATCTAAAAAAAAAAATAAAGCTATCTTAAAGGCTATATGCTTCACTTAGCAGGAAAGGTATGGAACTATACTCAGGACACTCACACAGACAGTAATATTTAAAGTAGCAGACTTTAAGAAGAAGACAAATGGATAGCAATAGTGACAACTAATAACAGAGAGGGGAGAAAGGATAGTAAGTGAACCAAAAACCCATAGGAGCTTAATTATCATCTTAGATGATCTCAGGTTCTCTTATCGTCTCTGGCCAGAGAGCTCCCAAAGCTGCTGCTGCTTCTGTCACCACCATCTAGGGCCACTGCTGTCCCACCATCCATGTGGGTTCTGGGCCAGCCTCTTTCCCCAGTGTCACAGATCTCCCTTCCCAAACTCCTAAACTGTCTTGGGATGAAAGAATGCCTCGCTCTGACCTTTTGTTGGCCCTGTCACTCCAGAGTTCAATTTGAGGGGTTACTGTGAAGTTATTTAGAGAGCAATGTTGGGAGAGCTCAGCTTTCAGTACTTAGCCACCTTAGCTTGACCCCAGGAGTCCCTCCTGGATCTGAGGTCTTTTCTAACTTACAATTATGTTATTCTTATTAGGTTGTTCTACTGAGTAGCATAACACTCTTCGCTGAATGTGAACGAAGAAATTTAATTGTAGTATGAGGGATTTAGATGAAAGATTGTTACACATAAAATTGGATTACAAATAGAATTTATAATTTCTGGAGATTTTAAAAAACAAGATAGCTTTTCATCCTTCTGGAATGGTTTAGGCATAGTCCTACCTGAAGAAACATGATTTTTCAAGGTTTCTTCTGGCCTGTAGGTCTTAATACATTTAGCAGTCAGTCTTTTAAGCTCCTGCTACGTGATAGGCATTATGTATTGTGTACCAAGGTACACAAAGAATCAAGTGACTGTCCCTGCCCTCAAGGAGCTGACAATCGGATGGAGGAGACAGCCAGCCAAGTATTGTTGACTTCTTCAGTACCTGCTCTGGCATTAACTGCCTGCCTGGCTTGGTGGCAAGGCCATTCACTCCTCTTGGTCTCATAACCCCTAGTGACAGTGGTTAAGGGATTATATGTAATGCACTTTTCAAGTAGGTCAAATTCTTCCTCTGGTTAGTGAGTCAACACCAGAAACATAAAATTTATGAACGCTCTAGTCTCTTCCTAAAGTTAGAAATGGGAAACAGTACAATGTGACTACTGTTTGTTAAACCCTGTTGTTTGTATTGTGATGCTGGATATGACCAGCATCCCAGAATATATAACTTCCTGCCTTATAGATGCTACAGGTTCCTGTAGATCCAGAAGACAAAGCACCATAAAGTAGTAATACTTTGTTGATACACTGATTACCTTTGTGCTATCCTCCATTAGAGTTCTACAGCACAGACCCATGTGTCAACTTTCCAGATGACCTGATTTTGTCTATAACTACATAAAGATAGATCTCTCTCTCAATAATTATAAATTTATATATTATATAAAAAGATTTCTATGTGTATAATGAAGCAACTGATTCATCAAGTGTCTTACGAACCCAAATACTGAATACGCAACAAATAACTAAAAAAAAAAAAAAGTCCTACGGGACTCAATAAAAATAATACAAGAACTGGTATTCCTTGTCAAATACTTTGAGGAAGGATACTCCTCATCTTGTCACCTATGGGTCAGTCTACACTCTCCAAAACAGTAAGTCACCTACTCTGGGGAAAAAAAAGTACTTGGATGCAGGTCTATATTCATGTCTGTTTTTATTAACTTCTTCAAAAATTTTCCATTCGAAATTTTATAAAGCTAATGAAATAATTCTGACCAAAAAAATCTTTTCCTTTCATCAAAAGTATCCCTTTGAAGATAGGAAAAAAAGGACAAAAGATATCTTTTCTCTCCTCTGGTCTGTGAAGATGATTCAAAATGGCAATTATCTTATTAAACCACTTCCTTTTTTAAAAATATCTTTATCATTTACTAATTGGACTTCTGAATATTACTGGTATCAGTGACATGAAAGTTATATACCAAAAATGTTTTGATCTAGACGTAAGTGAAATTTCCTTTCTCCAGAAATAAAAATACTTTATGAGGTAATTTATTTAATTGCTTCTTTGTTTCCCTTACCTTGTGTCCCTCAGTCATTTTGAGGAGAAAAATCAAGGAACATCTCGGGCTCCCTCCCACGAAATCTTTTTAGAAAGAGGACAGAGATGACAGACCTTCATATGACACTAATTCCATGAAGAGATGACCTCAATTGAGCTGAATGTAGAGCAACTGGCCTTTTTTGCTTACTTCAACTCATTAATGGCTCATTAAATTTCCTTTTCTGAGCTTGGGTTATTTAAATTATCTTTCTTGAGAATTCTTCAATCTCAGTGCTTTATATTATTTGTTAAGTAATCGTCCATTTCATTTGTCAGCTTTATTGACATATAATTGGACAAAAGTTTCAAATGATTTTCCTTATTTCAACTTCTGTTAGTCTTCCTTTTAAAATTTTGATACTGTTTTCCTCTTTTTTTTGATTAAGTCAAAATTAGCTACTGGTTTATTATTAGCTTTTCCCTAAAACCAGCTTCTATTTTTATTTAAATTCAGTATTTTTATACTTTCAAATTTTATTACTATTTGATTTGCAGCATTTCCAGGTTGGAGCTTAATTGGGTTCTAAATATTTAATAAATCAATTTTCAAAAATTTAGGAAGGATATAAATATTTTTCTTTAAAAAGTATTTTAAAACAGAATTTGACATTTATACAAGAAATATACACAATGACTAAAGAGAATTAGAATTCAGAGCTTCTGATTTAAGTATTTTTTCTTGCATTTAGATAAAAAGTTAGCAAATACAAAAGAAACCCAAAATAAAACAAGAGGAAAATCTAAACTTTTAGCTACTAAATTATATATCTATCCTCTTACTATTTTCTATTTACTCTTTACAGGTAGGTAGGTGGTAGTTAAGTTTTAAAAAAAAGGTTCATTCTTGTAATGACCTATGGAAAGTTGAGAATGAAAAGTGGAAAGTTCAGTGATCATGTTAAAATACTTATTAAACCACAGATTCAGGTCACACACACACTTTCTATTTTTGTGACATCTCTCATATCCATCCCCTTAGCACTATTCACTCAGCTTCCGGCTTTGCTCAAGCCCTCATAAACTGACCTGTTTATGAGGCTGTTGCAATGGCCTCCAAATTGGTCTCCCTATGAAGTCTCTTCCTGTTTCAAATCTATCCTCCACGCAGCTGACAAAATGATTTTCCTTAAGCCCAGATCTAAGCATGCCACTCCCCTACTCGATACAGTCCAGCGACTCCATATTGCCTTTATGATCAATATAAACTCCTGTATAGTTTTTAAAGGTATTTACAAACTGGCCCTTCTTCAGTTTCACTGCATGTTAGTCTCTTTCCTACAGGACTGTCCCATCAAACTGGTCTTCTTGCCATTCATCACATATAGCATTCCAGTTGCTATTTGTATGCCTTGGCACTGGTCATCATTTGCACCTGGAATACCTCACTCTAAAAGAATCCTTCACCTCCTTAACTCAAGTAACACCTTCTACACAAAGCCTTTTCTGATTCCACCCACTAGCCTCTCCTCCCTAACTACTTTGTATGATTTTGTTTTTATTCTGTACATTTATCTATATATAAGTACATATATGTGTACGTATGAGTGTATATGTGTACACATGTACACACAGACAATTTATTTATGTACAGGTCTCCCCCAGAGCATGGCAGTTCAGTGAGGGGAGGGACTATTTCATTTGTCTTTGTATTCCAAGCACCTGGCATAACACCTTGCACTTAATACTTATTGACTGATAACCTAAGGATCATAAGTTTTAGTATGTGAAAAAGACAGGTATTTAAACAAATGAGAATAATGTGATATGAGAATAAATTCTTAGCTCATGGGCTATATTATGTTTAATATTTTATGGCAAAATAAAAGTAATCTCAAACAAGCAAGAAAAAAATTCCAAGATCACTCACCAGATGTCTGAGTTCTTTCAGGTCCCTGCAGACAGTGTAGAAAACACCAAGAAGAATATTAATGTAGGCAGCATAGAAATCAGCTGAATATTCTGGAGGATGATCATGGGACAAAATCTTTTGAAGATGCCCTGGTCCATAAGCACAAATTTGTTCTTAATGATTCATAAAGCATTTAAGACATGTATTTTTTGACATTTTATTACACCACTTTGAAACAATACATGAAGCCATGAAAAATTCTAAGAATTGTAAACCCATTAGAACAGGAAAGCAACATTAAATTTTGAAACCAAAATGGGGAGATCATGGTAGGTGGAGCTATGTATCTGCCTTAGTGCTACAAAGTTTATTAACTGGTAAGATGACAAAAAACTAAGAGGAACTACTTCTAAAGCAGATCTCAAAAACCTTATTTAAAAATAAATAACTTAAAAATCTAAATGGATAAATTGGATGAAGGTTTATATTCAGTGTTGAGTATTCTATTACGTTAGGTATTCTAAGCAGACAATAATTTGGTTAAAAAACCAAACCAAATGGGAAAAAAAATGATCATCTGCTTTAAAAGATTTTCATGGAACAAAAAGAATTCCAAAATTCTAAATAAATGTACCAATTTTCAAAGATTTTATTCCTTACTTTTCTCTCCCTTCTCTCTTTGTAAAAAAACATATTCTTCTTTCTCCTACATTAAGAGTCCTAAAATTCATCTCTCTCTCTACTCCTAACTTTCTTATATAACAACAGAAATTTAGAAACAAAAAAAAATACATTTTTTGGGCTGTGGCCTTCTCATTCCTAATCTCTGTCCTCCTAATCTCAAATCTATGCATTATTTGACAATATTAATCACACTATTTTCAAAGGTATTTTATCCTTTCTTGGTTTTAGTGAAACTACTCTTTCCTTGTTCTCTTCTTAGCTGGCTGACAGCTCCTTATAACACTCTTCTTTACTAAATCATCTTCTGTGTTATTCCCCTTAACCATGGGTTTATACTAGTACTATATCCTGGGTTACTGTCTTTTGTCAATATACACTATCTCAGGGATCTCTTCAGTACCATTATCTTTACACAATAATTTTAGCTATAATGCCAGCAGTTTCATCACTTTACCCTGTAGTGCTCAGGATTCAGAGAATCCTCTCTAAAGTGATGCTAATTCCTTAAAGAAAAGGCACAATATAAAGAATTTAAACACACAAGTGTATATATACTATCTATATATCTATACACACACATATTGTGTGTTCCATATATACATGTATGTAAACACACACATCGTGTATGAGAGAGAGAGAGAGAGAGAGAGAGAGAGAGAGGGAGAGAGAGAGACAGAGAGAGAGAGAGAGAGAGAGAGAGGGAGAGAGAGAGAGAGAGAGAGAGAGAGAGAAGAGAGAGAGAGAGAGAGAGAATGTGTGATAAAAGTTTAGTGGTCAGCGGAAAGAGCAATGGAATTTGAGTCAGGAAGATCTGAAGTTCAAACGTAGCCTAGGCATTTGCTAGCTATATGACCTTGGGCAAGTCACAATCTTTGTCTGCCTCAGTTTTCTCATCTGTAAAATGGGGATCATAAAAAGCATCTACCTCCCAGGATTATTTGGAGGATTAAATGAAACATCCGTAAAGTGCCTAGCACAGTGCCTGGCACAGAACAGGCACGATATAACAAATCCTTATTCCCTTGTTTTCTCTTGACTTTCCTTGGTATGATAGTGGGGGATCTTGGGTGAGAGGGGGCACATGGACATTCACGCTATTTCAACAATAATTAACATAAAATGTAGGACTCCTTTCCTTCAAATCAGTTTTTTCCCCCCTTGTGAAAACAGGTAAAATTTGTAATTAATGACAGCAGATTTGGTCAGCTGGTGGGTGTGATTTTATAGCCAAGTAGAAGGAACCCTAGATCTCATCTAATACAACCTCCTTATTTTATAACTTGGGAAATTTAAGCCCACATTTGTTTTTTTCGCTGTACCACAATGCCTCTTACATTCCATAGCCATAGACTATAAACATTTAGAATATCCACAACTGTACTGAGGGAACAGGTGAAAAAAATGTGGAAGAATGGACAAAAATTCACAATCACTAGTGAAAAATACATTCTAAGTTCTGAGAGAAAGTCAGACCATATTATTAATCTACTGAACTGTTCAGCTACAGAATAACATTAATACTGCCAATAAAATCAGGCCCTTTATTATATATGGCAAAACACACTAACAGAAAAGGAAGAATCTCATACGATAAAAAATAACATTTAAATGTCTGCAAAGTATACAACACTTTCCACAAGAGGGCAAATGTACGTGGTGATATAAGGAACGTTACACTTGAAATGCTTCCTTCCACTGACTGCCAGATTCCCACACTCCACAGTGATATCTCATTTCCCTTTAAGAGTTTACTTTTTAAATAACCTCCTCATTCAAACATATTGATAATTCTAAATTTCCATTTAAAAAACTCACTTCTGAAAGGAATAAAAAAATGAGCATTTACCTATACTATAATCAGGGAAATACATGATGAATGGTTCAAAACACCCAGTAGTTGGTCGAAATTTTTCCCAAACAATTTGACTGAGAAAGATAACAGTCACGTTTCTGTCCGTCTGTAAAAGAAAAAGGAATAAAAGGTGACCTTGTATATTGAAATTGTAATCAGAATAATGATTCCATCTGGATTTTTCTTTCAGAAAATTATCAAATTTCTAACTTATTATAAAGTATTTGCATATTAATAAGCTATCTTTAGACATTCTAATCAAGGACTCATACATTTGCAGATTTTCATAATTATCCAGAATTTCTATAAAACTCTTGTAATTTTAATTGTTATTCAGTTACTCTGTTTGAATGAAACATATATCTCACAAAAAAGTATTGTTTTACACTCAATTAAGAAAATACATTGCTTGACTAAGATTAGAACTTTCTATAAAAAATGTTCTTAGGAATGAACGTACCCCTCTAAAAACAACTGCAACTTTCCATAACAAAGTTGATTATGTTAAAAAAAAAAATCAATTGGTAACTAAAATTACCAATAATATGAAAAGTGTTACTTTCTAAAATTTTTTCTTTTTTAAAGTAAAATAGAAAAATTGGGAAGATTACAAAGGCAGATTACACATAAGAATTACAGTCTATCCAACTTTAAAAGTACCGAGTAAAAAAAGATCAAATTTTCAAAGGGTTTCAGATCTGTTTTAAATTTAATAATGAGTCTTCATTATTCTTTTGGAAGACAAAGACAACATTTCAACAAATTAATAATCATTTCATGGAGGGCTGTAATGGTAAAGGAAATCTGAAGATCTTCCCTGCCCCCTAACAGGCTGAATGATGGAGCCTGTGGTAGAAGTAGTTTGCTAAAGAGTGGAGCAAAACCCACAGGAAGCTGGGGAGTCAGAATAGCTAGACAGAAGAAGGAGAGAGGATGGCTGCCAAGGAGACAGCTAGGCTTTTAAGTGTTGATTTGCAGGAAAGCTAAAGGATAGTGTGGCTCCTTGCTGTGCTATGGTGTATTAACTTCTTTGTTGCTATGATGGATTCAGCTTTCTGGTTTTGGGATTCAGTTTTCTGGCATCTGAATAAATGTTTTGCTTCTGTCTTCTATATGGAGAGTCTGTTATATTTTGCAATTGAGAACTATGCCAGAACGTTCAGAATAGCCACTGTTGGTGTTGTGAATACTGCATTGGCCCTACAATGGCCTATTGGCTGTATTATACAAAGAAAAAGATGATCACCTCCAAATGCCTCTTTCCATCTATCCCAGAAACCCTGGTTTAAAAAAATAAGTCTGCATTTATTTTTCCAGAGAAAAAAGTATTTTTGAATTCTAAAAACAGTTCTGGTTTTTTGGGTTTTTTTGTTTTTTGGAGGGGGGAAAGCAGGGCAATTGAGGTTAAGTGACTTGTCCAAGGTCACACGGCTAGTAAGTGTTAAATGTCTGAGGCCAGATTTGAACTCAGGTCCTCCTAACTTCAGGGCTGGTGCTCTATTCACTGCGCCGCCTAGCCGCCCCTCTAAAAACAGTTCTAACTAAAAAACACTAAACTTTTCCCATTTAAAAATCATTAATGATAAAAAAGAAAATGCTGACTTACTAAAATCAGTTTAAAAAATTATCGGCAGGCAGGACCTTAGAATAATAGAATATGTTTTTGTCTAAAACTGATTTATAATACGAAAACATCCATCTATTTATTTGGCAGAGTATCCAGTATAAAATTAATTTTATCATTAATGAAATTTTTATTTGTAGTCTCATGTGAAGAGCAAAGATCAAATAGTAATATAAAAAAAAAATGGTAGAGTATTCATTTGGGAGAAGGAGGTTTCCTTAGGCCTAATACATGTTTCTTGCTTTATGAAAAGTCTTAGGAAATACATTTTCTTTGTTGGCACAGATAGGAATATTCTTCTTGTTCCCCCCAAATTTGAGACTCCTTTGTTCTACTGTCTTTTTTCGGTGGGGGCGGGCATCTAAAAAGGTCTTTAAGTAGTACATCCAGTTGCTTTCTCACCTAGATAATACAATACGATTTTATGGACGATGAATCTATGGGTAGCCTGTCTGGTAAATGCTGGTATGATGGGAGGGCCTAGAGAGTGATAGCATGAACACTATAATACAAAAGTATTGGGAAACTAACGATACTGAAAAAAGATTTACTAATCATGGGGTCTGGATCCTAGCATCTGGAAGTCTAGTGAAAGAACAACGTGTTAGGCTGAGAAAGCTAAAAAGAAAGGTCAGCCACTTAAGAAGACCTATGATCAGGGAGATCAGACTGCCAAGTCTCAAGGCTATGAGAATCCAGTGACAAGGTACCATAAATGGTAAATTGGACAAAAGAAAAATTCCAGCAACTGTGTCTAGGGTTTCTCTTCACAAGCAGAACAGGGCTGGAGGTGAAAAGAGTTAGGTCAACTACTGTCTCTTTGAAATCAATCTCAACTTCTAAAACACAGAAAATAGGTTAACAACCTCCATGTCCAGCCTTAGCCAGAGGAACATTTCACAGGCATTGAAAAGACCCCAATCAAAGCTAAAACAAAGTATGATACATTTATACCCTAGCCAAATGTGAAATTTCTGTTCCCTTTCATGTTGTAGCCTAAACAGATACTTGTACTATCTCTAGTCTCTTATCTCATCCCCAAAACGTCCCTCATCTGTTTGGTACTGTTCAAAATTCCTTTACCAGGAAGGAATATCTGTCACTCTATCATTATATTTAAAGTATTTAAAAATACAAATAGAGTTTGGAGTGGTAACACAAAAATGTGAATGAGTTTTAGTCAAAGTGTAAATATAATATGAGAGATAATTTTTCATAAAAGAATAGTTTTAGAAAGCAGAAAACCACTGGGCATACCTTAAGGGCAAAAGAGAACAGAAAAGGCAGGCTAGACACACCAAAGAAAAACTTTACCTACAATAGGTAGGCAAAGATATACTATGTAAATATTTTCAATACAATAAATATAGTAGATTATGAAATTCATTCCATATGTGAATATAAAAAATCAGAGGGAACATTGACTTGTAAAAGAGATCAAAGTACTTTTATGAGGTTTTCTGGGTAAGCCAGCTCTGCAGAAACACCTTTTCCCGTCCACAAAAGATTTCTGGGAAAAGCATTCAGTTAGTCTGGCCAACTTAGTGTGATAGAGATGGCTTAAATCCCCAACTCCTCCATTTGCCATGCTATTAATGGTGCTACTTTCATACATACCTAAGTTTCTTAAGAGGCTCTTTGCTCAACTATACTGAGTCTATTTCACTTTCAAACTAGCTGTTACATTTATCCTAATTATCTTAAGTACTTTGCTTCATGAGATATATTTAAAAGAGTTCAAAGTAACGAGATAGTGCATTTGATTAACATGTGCTGTATGTTTTACAAAAAATCAATACTGGCAGAAATGAGTATAAGAAGGGAAGAATTCATGTCAATATGCTAATTAAAAGTAAAATGTTCTAAGTAGACACAATTCCAAAATGTCATAAGTATACTTTTCTGCGTACAACTAATATGTACTTGAAAAACTATATGTAAGCAGAAGTGAAACTGGACCAATTATTTTTGGAATAACACCAATTCCCCTATTTTGTAAATCTAAATTTTTATCTAACCTGTTCCTGAAATAAGGTCTAATTCTATTTTACTTAATCACTTACCAGTTCTTGTAATCTAAGAAATGCAGGCAGTAGATTTACTTCCATTTCCCTTAAATATTCTGCTTTATCCAGCACCTTATGAAAAAAAGAGTAGTAATTTTGAGCAGAGTAAAAATCAACTTAAGTCAATCAACACTATGTAGCACAGTGACCTGATCTTTTCATTATGGTTCAAAACATATAACTCAAATCTTAGGTTCTCAAAGAAGAATTTTTACTTCTAGTTCAGTTTCAAATATCCTATTCCAAACCAGGTTCTGCACAGCTAACAAAGCTTTCTTATTAAACCTCTAACCATGTCACTCCCTGCTCATGAATCTTCATTGACTCCCTTCTACCTCCAAAACAAAAGAAAAAACTCAGCTCAGCACTTATGCTCTTCACAAAGTGCCTGTCATCTACTTTTCCAGAATTATTTCACGTCTCCCCTTCTGAAGCACCCTGTGAGCCAGTCAAAATGACTCACTTTGCATTCTCTAGACAGTATTTTGTATCCTATTATTTATTCTTTTGCACAAATAGTTCCAGATCCCTAGAATTCACATCCTTACTCACTTTCTGTACCACCTACTTCAGAAAGTCATTCCTGAGGCTTGCCTTAGTTGTTAATGATTTCTGCCTACTAAACACACATCCACACACACCCACACACACCCACACCTCTGACGGTATTCTGTATATTTTGATGAATATAAAATATAAATTCCTTAAGGGCAAGGCCTGCTTTCCATTTAGTTTTTGTATTCCAATGCCTAGCACAGAATTCCCTGCATTTTTTTTTTCTAATGGAACTGTGATTTAATTGATGTAAATAATTCCCTTGTGAGGCAACTCCTTCTACCAACAGAGATTAACAATTGTGCTGCAACACTGACTCTCTAGAGAACTGCCTGGGCTACTGAGATATAAGGGACCTGTCCAGGTTCCACTGGCTAGTATATGCCAGGGCAGGATATCTTCACTTCGAGGCCTGGGACCCACCAGCCCAGGTCTAGAACAAAAGGCACATTTTAAATAAAGACTTGCACGAAAGAAATGGTGTAAATGTCATTCTAAAAGTCACAGATATTAAGAAAAGGAAGTGGGTTAGTCATATAGTGAAAACAAGGCACAACAGACGTGTAGACTGAATGCTTAAGATAATTAAAAGAACCAAAGTCCTCAAAAGATTTGAATAGATTTCCTGGGCAGCTAGGTGGTACAGTGAATAGAGCACTGACCCTGGACCAAGAGGACCTGAGTTCAAATTGGGCCTCAGACACTTGACACACTTACTAACTGTGTGACCTTAGGCAAGTCACTTAATCTCAATTGCCTTGCCTTCCGTCTCAAAAAAAAAAAAAGACTGAATGGATTTACTGAAGGATAAAGAAGGGAATGACACAGGAAATGGGAAAGAAGGGAAGAACTGTGGTCTGTAATAACAGACTAAATAATCATACCACTGCTACCACAAAGCCATCACGTAAACAAAGCTCTTACTAATCATAAGTGCTAAATCCAACTTCTTTGAAGAAAGGTAGCAGTGTTAACTTAAAAAATTAACAAAGCATCCCTTTCTAAAAATTACTTTGTTAGGTGCTCTATGAGTAAACATGTCCTTAGCTGGAAAAATAAATACAGAAATGTGCAATTTTTATCACTCTTCAGGAGTTTCTGTCCCAAATGTTTAAAAAATAAATCTGCTTTTCACCCTTTAAAAGTTCAAATTTAAAACTTCTGAGTTTAATTAAATGAAATTTATCTAGGTTTAATTATTTTACTGAATAGTGCAAAAAGTTTAAGGAGATCACCTTATGAATATTATGGTTATGGGAAAACATAAGTTCTTAAAATACAATCAGCTTTTTAGTTCAAATTAATCATCCTACGACAGTATAAAGCCCATGCCTTTCCAATTATGGTAAATCACCAAAACAAAAACAAATCTCTAAGATAATTTTCCTTTTTTCAATGCAATAACAAAAATCTTTGGATAATTTACTGCCCAAGTGGCAATAATATTTCCTATCATCATTCTTTAAAACAAAACAAAACCTTGAAAATTGTATGAATAAATCTTATTAATTTTAAAAACTATAAATGTATGGTACAATTAAAAGTTTAAAAAAGTGCTTCCTTTGATTTTTGTTTCATATTTGTTTTATAATTAAGAAATACACACAAAAATTAGTGAACAACAGTAACCATTCATCTCAATCTTATCTAAACTAACTATAAATGAAATATTTTAAGTAATTTACTGCTTGAATGAAATGAATTACTTTTTCAGCTATGTTCCCAAGGTTCATTTTTCATTTCAATATCAATTTAAATGCTCTCACCCAGAAAACACAGGTTACTTTAAATAAACTGATGATTGTTCTTTATATTTATTATTATGTAGAACAGCACTGGAACATTAATTTAACACAAGTATTTAATTTTACTATAATTTGCCCAGTACAGTTAACAACAGTGTAGTATTTAATGCCTTGTATTCCTTTATAACCAACTGCAAAATAATTAATGTCTAGAAAGGCAGAAATGTTAATAAAAATATGCTTTTCTTATCATGTACCCTTAAAAATTATCCTTCATTTTATAATTTACGAGTTAATGTGTTAACTCTTAATAATACACTGTTGACCAGCTTTCCCACTGATAATTCTTAACTGTTTTGCAGGCTCACCAATTTGTAGACAATGTTTGAGAGTTCTGTGAGTTTGTTACTTTAAAAATCTGTACCTAGAAACATTGAGTAGCTCCTACTACCTACTTCTTATTCCAAATTTTTAGTCAACTAACAAATATTTACTGACGTCTGTTATATGTAAGTATCTATATCACATGTGGAGATGTAAAGAAGTGAAAAATACAGTCTCTTCTTCAAAGAGCATATAATCTAGTTAGGGAGAACAGGCACACACGCTAGTAATATAAGACAAAATATAATAGTAATATAAGGTAATCCAGGATACCATCTCCTTTCCCCTCTCACAGAGCTGAAAACAGCAAAACCTGCAAATTCTATTCATATGGAAACTTAAGTAAAACAAATACTATTTCCCATTAATTTTTTTTCCCTACTAACCTTTAAGCTTTAAAAAAGAGAGAACTTATATATGTGTAATAATAGCATGGGGCAGCTAAGGTGGTGTAGTGGATAGAATACTGGGCCTGGAGTCAGGAAGACTCCTTTTCCTGAGTCCAAAAATGGTCTCAGACACTTACTGTGTGACCCTAGGAAAGTCAACTATAACCCTGTTTGCCTCAGTTTCCTCATCTGTAAAATGAGCTGGAGAAGGAAATGGCAAACTACTCCAGTATCTTTGCCAAGAAAACCCCAAATGGTGTCATTAAGAGTTGTGCAAATTAAATGATGGAATCACAAAAAATAACAGCATGTAAGAAAAACTCTTCATTTACTTAAATACCTAACAATATACATCAATACAAATAAGAGAATAAATTGTGTGCCTAAAAATTTAGTCTTTACTATTATAACCAAAAAAATTAGAAAATTCCAAATTCTGAGCTATTCAGTTTTCACATTACTTATTTTACTCACAAGCTTATTTTATCAGTTTTTTAAAAATTAAGCATACTCTCCATTTGAATTTTTGGTTTATTCTTATTTTCTTCATTCACTGAACATGAAACCCACATGATTTTTATCTATTAATTCTATACTCTCAAGTTTACACATTTTCAATATCAGTTATCAAACTAATTTTTCCTAAATATCTTGTTATTTAAAATAAGCTTTTAAAATAACCTTCCAACCCTTCGCATTTGATCATTCCTATACCGTTATTTCTTAATATCTTTAAACCTGTATTCTATATATCCACCAAGGGCTCAGTAAAGACAAAAGTACAGAACAATCAGGATTTCACACTGCTGTATTTCAATTTAAATATCTTGAGATATTAAAAGAATGAGAGGAAAACCTCAGAATTATGAGGGTCATGTATACAGAATTTATAGGACCACATGGAAGAGAATCACAGAAGATGGGAAGGCTTAGCAGGTATAGCACAAGTAACATCTATTCGGATCCCAAAGTCAGGGAAGCTATCCTCAAAGAACTGATTGGTTCAGGAAACCAGGGTCTGAGCCACTGAAACCCTGGGGCACAGGCCAACACACCAAAAGTCAATGGTCCTCAGACTTAAAAGAATGCCCACTGTTCTCAAGTTACCACAACTATCTGCTTGGATGTTTCCACAGGTAGATGAAGTGGACAGAGTTTGCTTGAATCAGTTCTGGATACTTGCAAAGTATTCTTTCTCTGCTTTTGTTAAGTAAACTTCTTTCCCATTAAATGCTGGCTAGTCTCCAAATGCCTCATTTTCTTCCAACCCAAGTCTGAGTCACTAAACCAATGTAGGTCAGGCCTAGTTTACAACAAAGAGGTTAGGATCTCTATTAGTGGAAGGAAGAATCAGCCTAGGGAGCGAGGGAAGACAGGATGGGGGTAGTATAAAAATAAGTCAAGCAGAAAAGGGCAAGGAAAGAAGTTATTTGGTTCCCCTGCCCACAGCAGCTCAGAACCAGCAAATCAGAAGGAAGGTGGAGAAATATTAGAGGGAAATATTAAATGATGGTAAAAAACAAAAGAAGAAAAATGAAAAAGTAGGAATAATGTTAAGATGGATGTTCAAGTCACTAAAATGATATTAAGTTCAGTATCTCTATTTAAGCAATATATCTTTAAAACATTTCTATCAAAATAGTTAAATCATTCTGGATGCTTATCTTGAAAGCGAATTTGACTATCTCCCAATAATGTCAGATAAATGAGGTGTTACTGTACACATGTTTTAGCATGGATATGTGTAGTTCTTCATATATGAATACTCATATTTTGTCAGTAAAATACTCATTCAAAAAGTACTTAATATCATATGTGTGATTTCTCTTTTCAGTAATGAAAATCAAATGGACTGATGGAGCCATTTTTCATGTAACCAACAGTCCTTAGGAGGAGAAAGACTATTTGGAATTCAGTTCTCTATGTTAATTATCTTATTCAAAGACTAAAATTGCAACTTGAGTCACATCATACTATAATCACTTGTATTAAAAGGTTTAAATTTATAAGGCAATAAAATATAAAATTTGTAATAGTTAAACACCCAGATTCCTTTTAATATTAGTATAGATTTAGAACTAAGAGGGACCTCAAAGACCATCTAGTCCATGGGTGAGGAACCTGTTACCTTGAGGTCACATGTGGCCCTCTGGGTCCTCAAGTGTGGCCCTTTGCCTGAATTCAAACTTCACAGAACAAATCTCAATAAAAGGATTTGTTCTATAAAACCTGGACTCAATCAAAAGACCACACTAGAAGGCAACATGTGGCTCAAGGCCACAAGTTTCCCATCCCTGATCTAGTCCAACTAGTCCAAGTCTCTCATTCTGCAGGTGAGGAAACAAGCCCAGGGAGTTTTAAGTGATTTGTCCAAGGTCACAAAGAGACAGGATCTGAACTCATATTCTGACTCCCTAATTAGTGCTCTTCCAAGCAGAACCAGAAAAATTTGTACACAATCACAGACACATTGTATACGTGACAACCAGCTTTGATAAACTGGACTCTTCTCAGCAACGCACAGTTATAAGACAACTCCACAAGTCTCAAGATGGAAGATGTCTACATTCAGAGAAAGATCTAGAAAGAACAAAGTTTAAATGGAGACTGAAGCAATTTACATGTTATCATTCTTTTCCATGTTTGGTTTTCTTTCTTTTTTCCCACTGTTCACTCCATTGGTTACAACTCTTCTATACAACCAGAATAATGTCCAATGTGAAAGTATTTGCAGATGCTATACTTGATTTTATGCCACCATGGGGAAGGGGGGAAGAGGGAGGGGAGAAAATTTGAAACTCCAGGGATTATGGAACTGAATCTTGTAAACTAAAAGTAAATAAACAAATCAATAGAAAAAAAAATTAGTGCTCTTCCCACGTGGCCTCTCATATACTCCAATGATCTATAATCTCATCAGTATAGGGAATTCCTTCCATTATTCATCAATCTGCCCTTTTATGACTTCACTCATCACCTCTGGAACTTTCAAAACTAAACTACCCCTTTCTTGCCCACCAGGCTGATGGCAGCATCAGAGGAGAGAAGGTGTTTGAGAGGTTGCAAAAGTAATACTGAAAGGCCTTGGCAAGAGATTGGCTATAGGGGTAGGGTGTGTGCATGTGAGTGTATGAAACCGAGACAGACAGACAGACACACACAGGCACCACACATACACACAGTGAGGAGACAAGGATCACACTTGGGATGTGAGCCTGAGTAGAATAGGAGGATAGTGCTACCCTAGACAATAACAAGAAGAAGGGTTTGTTTATGTAAATATTGAGAGACCCATAGAGAAGCATTGATATAACTTAAAAATCTATACAAAAGTACACATAAAATCAATCTATAACACAAAGAAGTAATGAATATAATAAATAGGTCATAAAAAAAGAACACAGTTAAATTACTTACAATATATACAGTCTGATCATCCACACCCTGGTCTTGAGTTACTTTCTTAAACAAACGAACAAAATCATTAAGTGAATCACAGGTTATGTAAGAGGTACATTCATCTTCTGAAGAACTGAGATGATTCAGCTGGTTTAAAATGTGCTCCAATAGTATCCTTGAGGTAAAACATTCAACACAGTTCACAATAACATGTGGAAGCTAAAAAAAGAAAAAAGGAAACAAAAGTAAACAAATTTGACCTTTTTCTACCTAAAAGCTATTACAAAAACAACCATCAGTTTTATTTGTTTAACAACCTGTATGACTGCTGAAACACCCAATTTCTTAAAAAATATTAATAATTTTAACAACTTGCAGTCAAGTAAAAGCTTGAGTTCTAGTCCCAGGTTTGACATTAATTTGCAGTGTGGCCATGGATAAGTCACTTGATTAAATAAATTGTCTTATTTGTAAAATGAGGAGTTTGAGCTAGATGTTCTCCATTATCCCTTCCTGTTCTAACATTCTGTGATTCTGAAAGTGACAGACCACACATCATAAGTTTGGAAATAAACGTGAGACCATATATTTGACTGTGTTTGGCATCTACCATTGAAAAAATTTCTCATGGTAAAACACAAAAGTAAAATGTGTAGTTTCAGAGAACAAGTGGTAAAAAGTACCATCCTTGGAAGGGGGAGGGCACGGTGAAGAAAACAATCACTGATGTGGAACTGTGTAGAGCAGGCTGCTGTCTGTTATCTGGTTTTGCTTAATTCTAGTGGGTGGGTGGAATTTATCTGGAAATGACTTTTTTTTTTAAATAGAAAAAGATATAATAAAATTTAATTAAAAGGTAAACTGTTGTATTTTAACCTTTCCAAATATAAGTCAACATTTTAAGCATCTGCTATTTCAGGATTTGTTTTACCCAATAGATCAGAACCATCCAAACTTAGTGGGCACTCTGAAAGAATGGCTAAGAAATTCAGGACCCTATGGCCAATTAATGAGCCTTGTGAATTAGGCCTTGGATGACAGGTAAACATAATCCATTGCTGATCTAAACTTAAAAGCTTTTTTAGTTTAATTGGACCATCCAAGGCTTGTAATCTTTTGGCAGATTTCTTCTATTCTACTATAAGGCATCAACAATAGGACTTTAAGGGAGAATTCTAAATATAAATTGTTATATTTATAAAAATATAAAAGAATTTATATTAGGAATTTTATGAAAAAAAGCAGATATAATAAATTACAAAGGATGAATGTTGATTATTTAAAAGTAAAGACTGGAAAAGAAACAATAAAACCCCAAAATGCAAGAGAATCAGAAAAAAAATCAGAAAAAAGGGCAGGATTTAGAAGATTGAGATAGCTGAACGTAAAACATTTTATACTTAAAATATTTTTAATTCTTCTACCTATCCTATTAATCTGGCTTTTAGAAATGCACTTAATAACTAGAAACAGTCAACTTGATGAATACTAATCACATTAGCAACCTGTGACTTGAATACTATATATGAAAAGATGTTATTATGCAAATGATCTGTTATTCTATAAGTAAGGAAATTCCTTAGAACAGGGTTTCGTAAACTTTTTCCACATGTGACCCCATGTGGGTCGTGACCCACAGTTTAAGAAGCACTGTCCTATACCTCTACAGATCTAAACCAACTTATAAATTAGTAGTAAGTCCTAGGGAGAATATTGAGGGACACAGAGGTTAAATGACTTGCCCAAGGTCATAAGTCATTATGTATCAGAAGCAGGAGTTGAACCCGGTCTTATTGAATCCAAACTTGTTTGAGCTTGATTCACTTGTTCCAAACTGCCTTTGTAGATCACCAGATATTAAAGTTATACAAATTTACTACTTTTAAAGATAGTTTTGATATATATATAAACTAATTCCTTATTACAAAATTAGAATTTAAAAGGTAAATTTTGAAAGTTTTATTTTTATTTTGGACAATTCCCACTACATTACCATTATAGAACACAGAAACCCAATGATTACATAGTTTACATCTTCATCATTATAGAAAATACTCATATTTCAATTTTCCTGTATATTTTATATAGGCTACTTAGAATATATAAAAAGGAAGCATCTGAAAATGGTATATCTAATAAGATCTATTTAAAAATCTTTATACAGAATGAGCAATGATAGTTCCTTGGTTTAGTAAGAAAGTAACCACAGTTGCATTCTCTACACATAATTCAAGAAGTGCTAGGTTACAAATATAACCTGCAGGTATCAATTATTTTTCTTTATTCACAAAGAATCATTAGTGCTTGAGGCACCAGCCTTTTGATAACTTCTCAGTCTTTTGTAGCCAGGTTCCTTCCTCCCAGGAAAGAGATAGTTATAGAAAAAGCTCTCTATCTTAGGAAACAGAAGCCAACAATGAAAGGATTACATTGTTATTTACATAGTGCTACCAATTGCACAAACACTCAAAGTGACACTTTCTCATAATAGCAGTAGAAGGTAATGGGATATTGCCTACTTTCCAAAACCTTCTAAACATCCTAACCCACAATGATTTTATTTACACATTTTATTGCTAGCACATTGTAAGGTAGATTCCGTGAAGGTACTGGAATATATTCCTGCTTCTGGAAAAAGTCACACCAGCAAATCTACTATAATGGTAAGTTATTAATCTAACACAAAATTTTCAGTTATAACACCAAATATAGGATATATTTGTTTTAAAACCAAATCAGTAGTTACTTTTTAGTATTTCTAACATTATTTCCTACACCATGTATTTTTCCTCCACATACTATAGCATTTTAAATCAACTTAAAACAAGTTCAACACTACTCTTACCTCTGAAGTTTTCAACAAAGTTTCCATCACATAGGTCTTTCCACTAGCTGTATGTCCATAAATAAAGATGGATGGGAAGCTAAAATGATGACGCTAAGGGAGAAGAGCAGTGATCAATTTACATTTACCAAATTTACAAATACACCGAACTTCAACTTTACCAAACTTTTTATTTAACTTATTTGTTTTTCAACAATCCAAAACACTATGACAAAAAGAGCAAAGTTTTCTTGCTGAATAAAAGTGGTTTCATGACAGGAGGGATTTTAAGAAGGTGCTAGGTCCAAGGCCCCAAACAATGGAAAGACTACTAGTGGGCAAGTCAGTGACAAAATTCGTCTTTGTTATTCAAGTCAACAAATTTTCTTTTAAATGTCTATGTGCTCCTCTTACAGTTAATGAAAGTAGCAGTTACTCAGGAAAAAAAAAATTTTCAGAGATTCCTGCTCTATCAACACTATAAATATTCTCCCAGTGAGAAATTAGGCAGTTAGAATATCTTTGTTGTTATCATCATAATCATTAATAAAATTTAATGAAATTGACCTAGTTATCAAATCAAAAACATGTTCTAGGACAGGTTACCCTACATTTCAATGGAAATGAAGTTAGTCTTTAAAAAATTAAAAAAATCCATACCTGGTTTATAGCTAGCTTTTTGCTATTCAATAATTTCATCCCTTTCATGACTCCATTTGGGGTTTTCTTGGCAAAGATAGTGGAGTAGTCTGCCATTTCCTTCTCTAGTTCATTTTACAGATGAGAAAATTGAGGCAAACAGTTAAGGGACTTACTCAGGGTCACACAGCTAGTAGGTATCTGAGATCATATTTGAAGTCAGGAAGATGAGTCTTCCTGATTTCAGGTCCTGTGCACCATCCTTTGAACCACCTAGATACCCTTTATAGTAAACTACATGTGCTAATTGTTAAGAGCAATAACAGGGGCGGCTAGGTGGCATAGTGAATACAGTACTCACTCTGGAGTCAGGAGGACCTGAGTTCAAATCCAGCCTTAGACACTTAACACAATTACTAGCCATGTGACCTTGGGCAAGTCACTTAACCCCAACTACCCCTCAAAAAAAAGAGCAATAACAAAATCAAGACAACTAATTAAACATTAAAATTTCACATCATCAACTGATTTGCAACAAAATGAAAATTATGTGGTATATTTCAATACACATATGTTTCTAAATACATACAAAGATGTGTACTGAATGTTTGTTTAAGAGTTTTAGAGTAGAATCAATAATGTGTTCAAACAGAGCAGCTCCTTCACATTGAAATTCTACCTATTCCTTAAGGTCCTAATCATAGCAGACTAGATAGAGCTCATTCTCTGAAGCCCTAGAGCACTTATTGTTTGTATAAGTAATTTGGCACATTCATATATTACCTGAAGCCATGATTTCAATCCAACAAACATCTATTAAAGTGTCTACTATGTTCAAGACAAGAGGTCAAGAAAGACAAAAATAAAAGTCATTGCCTTCAAGATACTTATGGAGGAATATAAGATATACAAAAATATTTGAGGAAGATCCCACTAATAACTAGGGAGATCAGAAAAGGTTGCTTACAGTTGGCACCTGAGCAGAACTTCAAAAGAAATGAAATAAGATGTAGAGGTGAGAAGGGCATGTACTCTAAGCATGAGATGGTTTGTACCGAGAACTAGAGAAGGGAAATGAAATGCTGATTATGAGAAATAGTAGGCCCACTTTGGCGAGACCAAATATGTGGGACGTAAAGTGATATGTAAATAGGCTAGAAAGGCCTGATAATTTATTACCCAAGATAATTTATTTGAAAAAGGCACAGTAAAACTGTCTCAAAATTAATCTACTATGCCATATCTTGATTGGTCTTTGGCCCCTACCTTTCACACAGCCAGTTCACTTTCCCAGGTTTTATGTCTCCTGAGTCTGTCCAGTCACATGTTGTCCCACTAAGCTAGTCTGCCTCTTCTTTTTCTTCTATTCTCATCTTCTGCTAAGGAAGAAAGGCACGTCCAGGTCCTCTGGCATCACCATTAGTTGAAATGGTGGACAGGGTTATCAAATACTTAACATACATAATTTTATTATCTACTTTCCATGTAATTCAGCTAGTATCCTGGTTGGATGAGAACCACAGGAGTGACGACACATCTGAGAAGTAGCATGTGAACTCCCTAAAGGTAGGGATCTTTTCTGGGTTGGAAGTGGGGGGTGTTTTGTCTTATTTTGTCTGCATCCTCAAAAACCAGGACTTCTTAACTCCTAAGCCAACAAACCGATATCCTTTAAGTTCAAATTAAAATCCCACTTTCTCCAGGAAGTCTTCCCTAACTCCTCTTAATTTCAGCACTTTCTCTCTTTTAATTATGTCCTAGTTATTTGGCCTCTTTCTGTATCCCCTGTACTTAGTATAGTGCTCCGCACATACTTCATACTTACCAAACAAATGAACTCAAGTTTTCTCTAGCATCTATGTGAAGTTGCTTCTTTCACATATCTTGCCTCTAGTATATTAGCTCTGTGGGCAAGCTAAATACAACTATAGGAATGGTGGCAACCAGGATAGTGAGATGATTATAGCATATGAGGAAAAGTTAAAGAAAACAGATGTGTCTAGACTAGAGAAAAGAAGATAGGATGGTGGTCCCCAAAATCATGAAACACTGCCATGAAGAGTGACCAGACTTATTCTGCGTGGTTCCACAGAGCAGATCTTGGACCAACAGGCAGAAGTTAAAGAGAGGAAAACTGTTTCGATACAAGGCAGAACAATTAAAGATATCCCAAAACAGAACAGGCTGCTTGGTGAAACAGTGAAGTCCCTGTCAGAGTTAATAGGGATGTTAATCGAATGTCAGAGATGAAAATCATCTAAATCGAACACCATTTTTACAACTGAAGAAAGAGAAGCCCCAAGAGAAGCCCCGGTGTCATCCATATTAGTAGCAGGGCTGGGACCGAAACCCAGGTTTCCTTGGCTTTCAGTCCAGTATTCTTTCCACTAAACCTAATTTAGTAGTGGATGTCGTATAGAGGAAACCGTGTATATTGGGTCTCTAAGTATCCCTTCCAAATATGGCATTCTATGAACCAAGTAAGATGATCACATTTTGAGTAACAACAATAAAACTCTAAGTAGAAAATTATCTGAGATATTTGTATGTCTCACTTTGCATTATTATTTCCCTCAAGATTTACTGTGGACGGCGGGTGGAATGTTTCCCAAGTGTCTAAGGGTCTTTCCTCTGGCCAGTGGGCCTTTCACTTAACTGTTCTGTTGGTAAGTGGTTAAACCTAACCTTTGGGCATTTTAGAGAGCAAGCTTCGGGATGCTTAATACCACCACCTACCTCACAGAAACGTGAATAAGCAAATATACCCATTACACCGACGAAGTTTATCGGGCAGGTTGTTTTGTGCTACACCCCCATAAATGAATCCGACCTCCCAAAGAGACTGCTGATAATGATAAATTGCGACTGCAGTTTCCAGTTGTGATGCACAGCCGTCAAAGTGCTTTGCAAAACTGACGTTCACTGCAGGCTTTTCACTTTGGGATACTGGTTACAAGTCAAGGCTTCTAAAAGTTTTACAAATAAAATCTTCACAAGGCTTTTTTCCTTAACCTAGTGCAACTATAGTAAGATCCCCCCAGCATTCAGTTTGGGAAGCTTGGGGGGTGAGAGGGAAGGGTGAAGGAAGAAGAAAAGGGGAGAGGAGAAAATAGGAAGAGCGCTTTAAAGTTTGAAATGCTCTCTGTGATCTCATTCGATCCTCACGGTGTCCCAGTAACGGCTGCTACTGTTAACCTCATTTTTCTTAACAGATAAGGAAACTGAGGCAGCGAGGTTAAGCGACATGCCCAGGGTGGCAAAGCTAGTGTGTCTTAGGCAGGATTCAAACTCGGGTCTTTCTGACTCTTAAGTCCAGTGCTCTAGTCAACTAAAAAGGCAAAAGCAAGGTCGGAAAATTAAAGTTTTAGGAAAACATTTAACGAACAGTACCTCTCCAAACAAGGCCAACAAAGAAGACACCTGGGACTCGCGACAAAGCACCACATTCTCCAAAGGAAGCATCGCAGCCGAAGGGGGCGATAAACCAGGGACGGGGAGAAAAGCGCAGTGGCCGGTGCGACGGCTTTTAATGGGCTCCCCAAAAGCCCCGGACACAGACCCGAGCGCCTAACACCTAGCGAGCAACCGCTAGATGCTTGAAAAGCCCCGGTTCAATCTCCCACGGCTTCCGCAGTCTCTGCGGCCTGACGCCAGCACGTTAGCGCCCTGGCGTCACCACGCCTGCGTCGCCGCCCGACGTCCTTATGGAGAGCGCGCGGGGCGGGATCCGCCTCGGACTCCGGCTCTCAAGGTTTCTCAAGTGCTGACCCTCTATTCCGGGTGTTTTAGGCTTATTAGTTATCTTCGCCTAAAACTGAGGGAGGAAGAAGGCGGGGGCGGGAGGAGAGACAAAGGAGAGGGCCCAGATCCTCCCGCGGTCATATCGGGGCTGGGCTGGGACAGGGCGCAGGGCGCCTCGTGGGGGCATCCCTTATGTAGGCCTCAGGTGACCACGTCCGGCGACTCCTGGGTCCTGCAGCTCCTCGGTGAAAAGAGGCGGGGGCGGGAATCCTGCCGGGTGGAACTGAGGTTTGGGATTTTTAAAGAACTATTGAAGATTGTGGTGTGTTGTATCAGGATGTCCCTAAAGTCTGGACACATAAGAAATCTCATTAACTGTGCATATTTTCAAGAAATGAAATGAATGAAAATTTCGACAACGTTTTATTTAATTAGCATAAATGAGATTTCAAAGGAAGATATAGGAGACACACAGGAAATCTCACAAATTAAATTGATCTCATTAATATGGAAAATAGTCCCCAATAACAAATGAAAGTTTTATTCCATATGAAATTGTCATGGCTAAAATTTATGCTAATTAAATAAAATGTTGGAAATCTCATTCATTTCGTTTCTTGAAAATATGCATAGTTAATGAGATTTCCTATGTGTCCAGACTTTAGCAATACCCTTGAATGAAATAAAAGTGAAAACTTCTCAGGTAACAGTCCACAAATCTGAACAGAATTGTAATAAAGCACCAAAGACTTAGTAACCTGGGCTGGGAGCTTGAGACCCTTGCCTTACTTGTCTGGTTATGAGTTGAAGTTTGTGCTGAGCTTAGCTAAACATAGGAGGGGAAAGCACAGATCCTGCAAATTTAACCACAGGCCTGAATGTCCCAGACTTGATTCTACTGACCACCATCTGACTTCTACAAATATAAAATTGGAGATTGTGTTGCAGAACTCTGGGCAGGTCACCATATCCTGAAATCCCCATGATTCATAAAATATTGTCTGTTTTCATATCTATATTGATATTGTTAGAACATTTATCTTCTTGCTTTCACATCTAAGTTGATACTGATGACATATTTTGTTCGTTTTCATGTTCACTAGACATGTACCTTCTGCTTTTTGGCATTACTGGCATTTTACCTGCAGTGCCAGCAAATTTTTGCAGTTAAGATTGTGCCCCTCAGCTCCTGATTAACGGGAACAGGACAGAACAAGGGAGGAGGGAAAGGGGTGGTCTTTTGGGTATATAACCAAGCTTTGCATTTTGTATTTTGCCTCTCCTACTAGACTTCCTCTAGTAGTGAGACCGACCTTCTCCCTGAAGGAGCTGACATTTGAATGAAGGAGAAAACTTGGAAAAAACTATGGATATACCAGCTATCTAGATAATGGTAGTATTGACAGGATTTTACTGAGCCATTCTCTAGCCTGAGAATGAGGAAACTGCAGGCCAGAGACAAAGTGCCAGTAACCAGGTGGCCCTTTAATTAGTTTCATTATGAGGAAGAGATTTGCAAATCGGGAATTC
>CM053585.1:439161503-439179412 GCA_028646515.1 Pseudochirops corinnae
GAATTCCCGATTTGCAAATCTCTTCCTCATAATGAAACTAATTAAAGGGCCACCTGGTTACTGGCACTTTGTCTCTGGCCTGCAGTTTCCTCATTCTCAGGCTAGAGAATGGCTCAGTAAAATCCTGTCAATACTACCATTATCTAGATAGCTGGTATATCCATAGTTTTTTCCAAGTTTTCTCCTTCATTCAAATGTCTGAATTGATGCAAAGTGAACAGAACTAGAACAATTTATATATCAGCAATATTGTAAAGATAATCAACTTAGGAATACAACACAATGACCAACCACAATTCTAAAGGACTGCTGATGAGACCTGCTATCAACCTACAGAAAGCAAGAGATCTTTGTCTTGGTAGAGACTGAAGCATATTTTCTTTTCTATTTTTTTGGAGTGGTATGGGGTGTTGCTAATTGGGAATTTTGTTTTTCATAATTATACTATTTGTAATGAGCTCTGTTTTTCCATGTCTTCTCCACAGGTAGGAGAAGGGAAAATGAAGGAAAAGAATTTGGAACTGAAAGTAAATTGAATTTTTAATTTTTTAAAAAGAATGTTATGACTGACTGGGAGAAGGTAGAAGGCTCCTATAAATTCTACTGCCCAGGAGGCTGAGACTGTTGACTATCCTGAGCTTATGAGTTCTGAGCTACAATAAACTAAGCCAGAGGGTTAAGTTTGGCATTAATATGGTGAGCTCTCCATAAATGAAAAGGGTTTCTGAAGGAGAGGTAAACTGGCCCAGGTTAGAAACTTAGCAGGTCAAAGTTCCTGTGCTAGTCATGGTGGTACTGGCCTCTGCATGCCCCTGTACCTCCAAACTGGTCAAAATGGGAGACTCCGTCTTAAAAAATTAAAAATTAAAAAGAATATGAAATCAAACCTTATTACTGAAGTACTCTGTAGCTATTAAACTCTTGTTTAACACATTATGTCAAAGTTATTTAACTTCTTACTGGTAAGCTTCTTATCTATTAAGTTGAGTGAAATCTATTTAGATTTAAATGGACAATTAACATATAGTAATGATCCCCCAATTTAAAAAATATATGTATAATCCTTTGGAAAAGAAAGTAATTTCTTCAGGTAGTTTACACATTTTTTTTTTTTAAAGATTCTACTTTCTTCAATATCCCTTTGGCTATCTCTACAACAGCTATTCCAAACTATTAGCTTTCCATGTGAGTCTTTCCCCACAGCCACTCAGCTGAGAACCTTCCCTTATGCTTCACGGAAAAACAATTAAGACCAATCAAGGAATACTCCCTCTTTTTTCTCCCCTTCTCACATCGTTCAGACATGTTCACGACTATCTTGTTCACCTTGGTCTCAAATGAAGAAGTGGCCCTTCTTGCCAAGGCCGATGACTCTCTATAAGAACCCTAGATTCTCATCCCCTATTGTTTTTTCCAGTAAATTGCCTCCACTATTATCCCTACTCTTTAATTTCATTCTTTCCCTATGTACTTACTGTTGTTGCATACAAATGTCCCCATGTCTTCCAAATTCTTAACAAATTTTCTTTTGATTCTGCCTAATAGCAGTCACCCTAAATCTTTCCTTCCCTTCTCAACTATACTTGAGAAATTTTTCTATACTACATGTCTCTATTTCTTTACCCCTCACTTCTAGCACTCTTGTACTTTACAGATAGCATTCTCTATCTGGCTTCAGACCTAATTATTCAACTGAAAATGGCCCTCTCCAAAGTTACCAGTGATATCTTAATTGTCGCTTTAATGGCCCTTTATCAGGTCTCATCCTTTTTTTTGACCTTTTACATTTTATACTGTTGATTATCCTGTTCCCCTAGATATCATTATTGGGTTTTTATAACATTTAAAAAAAAATAACACTGCTTTTTTCATTCTTCTACCTATCTGACTACTCCTTTTCAAACTTTTATTCTGGATCTTCATCTAGGTCATGCCCATTGGTGTCTCCCAGGGCTCTGCCTTGGTCCTCTATTTTCCCCTATACTCTATAGTGATCTCATCAGGTCCCCACAGATTCAGTTATCCCTATGCAAATAGTTCTCAGATCTCTATAGCCAGCCCTAATCTCCATCCTGAGTTCTAGTCCCATATCACCAACTGTCTCTTGGACATCTTAAAAGGGATGTCTCACAGACATGTCAAATTCAACATGTCTAAAATAGAACTCATTTCTCCTTACCACCAAACTTCCCCTTTTTTCAAATTTTCCTATTACTGTCAAGGACACTAGAGTTCTGTCAGTCACCCAGATTTGCCATCTTGGTCTCACCCTCAGCTCCATATTCTCATCTCACATATCCAATTAACTGCCAAATCTCATTACTCCTACCTTCATGAAATCTCTCATATAGACAACTGGGTGGTAGAGTGGGTAGGATGCAGGACTTGAAGTCAGGAAGACCTGATTTCAAATTCTGCATCAAACATATATCTGTGTGATCCTGGCCAAGCCATACCTCTATGTCTATCAATTTCTTCATCTGTAAAATGGGAATAATAATATAACCTACTTCTCAGGATTCTTATAAGAAACAAATGAGTTATTAAGTAAAGCAATTTGTAAACTGTAAAGCACTATATAAATGCCAGTTATTAGTATTATTTTTATGTACATTCCCTTCCCCCTAATCATATAGCTACTGTTCTAGTTCAAGTTCTCATCACCTCTTATCCAGACTATTGCAATAGTTTTTTAATTGATCTCTCTGCTTCAGTTCTCTCCCCACTATAATGCACCCTACACTCAGCTGCCCAAGTAACTTTTCTAAAGTGTGGATCTGATCATATCAACCTCCTACTCAATAAATTATGGCCCTTCTCCATCACCTTTGGATTAAAAATAAAGTCTTCCACTTGTCATTTAAATATTTCTTTGCCTCATCCCTTCCTACCTTCCCAATCTTACACTTTACTCCCCTCTGTATACTGTATGATCTAGCTACTGTGATCTACTTGCTATTAGCACAAGACATACCATCTTCCATCTCTGTACCTTTATATTGGCTATCCTCCATTTCTGGGACATTTTCACTCCTCACCTCTACATCTTAGTTACCCTGGCTTCCTTCAAGACTTAGCTCAATTGCGCCTTCTCCAAAGGCCTTTGCCAGTCTCTCCAGCTGCTATTACCTCCCACTCTTGGATTACTTCCTATCCTATATATTTCTTATTTTTTACCTAGTTATTTACTTGTCTTCTCCATCAACATATGAACTCTTTGAGGGCAGGGACTATTTTTGCTTTTCTTTGAAGCCTCAGTACTCAACACAGCACCTGCAAATAATAAGCACTTAGTAACTAAACCAGTGTGACAAATCCACACTGAGTACTCCATTGTTCAACTTCAGCATGTTACAAAACTGATGATGCTATGTTGCATTTGCATGAACATAGTTAATGATACTTATAACTTGTTGCTAAGTGTGACTTAAAATAGTAGCTTTAGCACAGAGATTTTGCTGATGCAAAATACAATGAAAAGAAATGAGAGCATCTAGATCCATTAATACTTTTTTATCTGTGCAATAAACCCTTCATGTTTTCCTTTCATGCACAATGGAAGGTGCACCATCTGTATATACACTCACTAAATCTACCAAATTCAGTCCAATTTCATGACGTTTATCTTGAAAGTTGTTGATGTATATTCCGTTTTTTGCAAAAGTGTCCAAAGTGAGCAACTCTTTGTAGCAAAGAAAATCTTCTGTTATTTCCCAAATGAAGTATAAAACCTGTGCCAAATCAGTAGTATCAGTTGATTCATACAAAGAGATTGAATAATATATATTTTCCTTTTGAAGTATTGCATGAAGTTGTTCTGTCAAGTTGAAGATTAATTCATGCTGCCAATAAGTTATGGTTCTTAGAAGAGGCAGTTGTTTGTACTTTGAAACATTGGTGTTTAAGCATGCTACAACTTTAGCGATGCATTGTTTCAGAATTTCTATATCACTGAATGGCTTCCCTTTTTTCCTGAGTATACAAGCTACTTTATAAATTTCTTCCTGAGTATACAAGCTACTTTATAAATTTCTTCAGTGGCATTATTTCCGGGTCTTATTGCTGCTTGAAAGAATTGTCTTTGCTTTTGCTTTTCATTTTTAATTTCTGCAATACAACCTTTCATGCCTTGCTCTTTGATTTAAAATATTTGGGGTCCTTATGAGTGTTATAATGCTGATGAGCACTAAATTTCGTTAATGTTGTTATTGTATTGTCATAAAGCAAGCATATCATCTTATCTTTAGCAGAAACAAGATTATATTGCAAGTCCCAATGCTCATTAAAATATCTGTTTTCTTCCTTTGGCGTTCTCTTGGTCTTCTTTGACGTGATGGACTGCTAAGCAAACAAAATTTAAAAATACTGTTGAGTTGTGCAACTATTCACAAATTCCACTTCAAACAGAAACACGGTGTTGTTGTCAGAAGTTGATAAGATTGGCATACTCAACCCCTCTCGCAAACCAGCCTTGGGCAGTGTTTGCAAGAGGAAAGAGGAAGTTAGAACTAAATAATGAGCATAGCAGTTGTCAATTTAGTCCTTATGGCTTACTAATGTTCTAATTGTGTCAGTCAATCTGAGAGGATTATTTTGTTAAAACTTATTTTATTCTTTGGTATTTTAAATACATTCATTTTAAAAGAAAAATTAAAAATATAGAATAAATAAAGATATATTAATAAAAATGAAAGAATTTGTTCTGTAAAATTTGGATTCAGTAAAAAGGCTGTATTGAAGGACCTAGAAGACCACCTGTGACCTTAAGGCCACAGCTTCCCCACCCTTACACTATATTTTCTAAAGTCTGCTCTAAAACAGACTATTCAGACTTTTCGATTATTTTTTCTTCTTTTCACCTCCTAGCTTGTCAGGAAGCTTTTCAGATATTTATTTTTACTTTGCAAGGTAACTATGTGAGAGATATAATTTTAATTGCTTTTAAAAATTTTCAGCTTTGAAATAAACACCATTTTAGTATTATTATAGAAATAGTCCCAGATAACCTGACTCTTTCTTCTAGGGTCATCCATTACAAATCTCTTATCTCTAATTTCTGACCTTATTTAGAGCACATAACCCACACTTAAATAACCTAGTCTCTATGTCACTGAGAACCTTGACCACAATTTATTTGAGCTTCTTCTGTACCACCTCTCCCATCCCCAGAACTTAAAGTTATTATCCACTCTTTTAACCATCATTTTGGTGACAAGAAGCATTCCTACTTTAAGGAACCTTAACAATTAGGAGATATTCTCTCCTTTAGGACTTCACTTCTAACTTCACCCAGAGTTATCCCATATTTCTTTTACATCTTTAATCTTTGCTGTTAGATCTGTTTCTTTTGTTTGCCTACATATGCAATTGACATCCAAATCTGTATCTTCTACCCTAACTTAACTTCTGAACTTCCAATTTGCTGTCTAGTCATGTTCATGACACCTTCACCTAGATGTCTTATTGACACCTTAAACAACAGGAAAAGCTTCTTGTCTAAAGAAGCTTGTTTTCCAAAAAATTCATATGTCCTTTTATTTCACTATTTCTGTCTATGGTAGTACTATTGTAATGGTAATGGTAGTTTGAAGATCTTCCCCACCCTTAATAAACCTAAGACAATTTAAAGACCTTCTCTGATTTGAAGATTTTCCCTACCCCTTAATAGACTGAATGTAATCACATGGAGCCTGTGGTAGGAGGAGTTTGCTGAAGGGTGGAGCAGGGCCCACAAGAAGCTGGGAGTCAGAGCAGTTAGAGCTGGAGGGAGGAAAGGACACAACCAGGGAGACAGCTAGGCTTGTGAGTGTTGGTTTGTGGGAAGGTTAAAGGATAGTGTGGCTCTCTGTTATGGTATATTAACCTCTTATGTTGCTATGATGAAGGTGGTTTCCTTGTGTTGGGATTTGGTTTTCTAGTGTCTGAATAAATGTTTTGCTTCTGTCTTCTGTATGGAGAATCTGTTATATTTTGCAATTGAGAACTATGCTGGCATATTTACAGTTGTTGTCAGTGCTGTGAATATTGTATTGGTGCTACAGTTGGCAATGAGGATGGGATCACAAAATACCAGCTCTCTATTTGGAGGCAGAAGGGATTTAGAAGAAGAAATGAATATCCCAGGATGGGAGGATTTATCTTATTCCTCTGTACAAAGAGAATGGGCTAAAAGTACAGGGATGTGTGAAAACTGGAAACTGAGTTACAGAAGGGAGAACCTAAAGATTTAGAAACATGTTTGCAAGGAATACCAATAAAACCAGGGAGAGAACTGGAGGCAGTGTGTAGAAGAGGCTGGGTTTTACTAACAGGTTACCATATTATATGTAAAAACAGAGACATCCTGTTAGAAGAGAAAACTCAGATGGAGAAGAAATTAGTTTTGAATGAGAGATTTTCTGTCTTATAGCATTTAGACACTCCTTTACAAGAGCAAGCTAGAGGGTCTCAGGTGGTAGAAGTGTATTTTGCTCAGAAAAAGAAGAAGAAAAGTAACAGGAGAAAGGTTCATACAGTTTTGGCAGAGGCTGAACCTATTTTCCCTGGCAACAACTGCTAGGAGAGTGATAGGTAGAAAAAGATACAATATTAAATGATGCTTTTTACAAAGGCATAAGTTCACTCCATACTAAGAAGGAAGCAGGAGAAGCAAGCAGAATTCAGGGAGATAATTGAGGAGTTTACTCAGCAGGAGGTTCCTGATAGATTAAGCAGATTCATGGAAAGGATATGAAAATCATTATGTGTCTTGGATGGTGAAAATCAGTGATGAAGGGGTTGGAGGAGTATGAGTAGATAGTGCTTGAAATTTATAGGTATTAGTCAGAATTCTTTTGTCCAGCAAGCTTTTAGAGATTACCATATTCAAGGAGATAACAATATGACCAATCTGTTAGCTTTAGCTGCTGATGGATGCAATAAAATGTATCCCACTGATTCTATGTGGCCTGCTAGAGAGAGATCTTGGTATTCTCTTAGGGAATAGTTAAGAAAGTTAAAGGAGATAATGAAAACTACTGTCATGGTTGGAGATGCAAATGAGTGTCACAATATCCCCTTAGCAGTTTCCCATAGAAATATCATAGTGAAGATGGCTCCTCCTGCTTATAAGCTCCTAATTCTGACTCTACTGATTGGTGAAATAGGGAACCCTCTTTCAAAGATACTAGATAAGATTTCACAGCTAAATGACTTAAGGGAATGGGAAAAAGATAAATTTCCTTGAGAGAGAAGAGTAAATAGCCAACAGATTCAAAGTCAGTATAGACTGACAAGAAAAGAATTATTTACTGCTCTATTGAGAACAGGAGTTGATTTTTGAAGAATTGACAGTATTCTCACTAATGAACTATATGAAATGTATCAAGAAAAGGGGCTTGATTTTAGATGGAATAGAGAAGTAAGAACTGCCCCTACAGATCTTTTTGCTTTCTTATCATTGATATGATAGTGAGTTCATGAGCTCCAAAAACATGGCTGAACCTATACCAATTTCTTTTTGGTTTTTTGTCTGTTAAACTTGTTTGTGAGATTTGTTTCCTGCAGGCTTAGTACCCACTACCTGAAGATGCCTGATCACTTAAGCTGGATGTCACCTGTCCACACCTCTGGTGTGTCACCCCTGGACCTGGCATCAACCAAGCTCTGGATGCCAGCTAAAGAACTGACTTTTCAAATGAAACCTCTTAGGGCAGGGATAGCTCTATGTCCAATTTCAGCAGGAAGTAGCCATGGAGAAGGGACCTTCACCCCTTACCCAAAGATTTTGAGCCCCATTCATTCAAAGGGGGAATGATGGGGTGCTTGTGCCCAAGCTCCCACCCTAAGATATTGTTTTATTTGTTTATTTTCTGTTATCTTTGTTATATTGTTGTAAAGTTCTGTTGACACCAATTACCCCTAAAATCTTGTTAACCTATGTAATTATGAATCATTAATGTATTTTTGCTATGTAAGGGACATGAAAGATCTTGGGGCTGAATGTAATGGTAATGGGAATTTTAAGACCTTCCCTGATTTGAAGATTTTCCCTGCCCCCAATAGGCTGAATGTAATCACATGGAGCCTATAGTAGGAGGAACTTGCTGAGGCAGGGAGCAGGGCCCATAGGAAGCTGGGAATCAGAGCAGTTAGAGCTGGAGGTAGGAGAGGACACAACCAGGGAGACAGCTAGGCTTATAAGTGTTGGTTTGTGGGAAGGTTAAAGGATGGTGTGGCTCTCTGTTATGGTAATATTAACATCTATGTTGCTATAATGGATGTGGTTTCCTGGTGTTGGGATTTGGTTTTCTGGTGTCTGAATAAATGTTTTGCTTCTGTCTTCTATATGGAGAATCTGTTATATTTTGCTATTGAGAACTATGCTGGCATATTTACAGTTGCCATCAGTGCTGTGAATATTATGTTGGCACTACAACTATTCACCATGTTTTCTATGTTCACAATTTTGGGATTACCTTTGACTCTTTCATTTCCCTTACCTTTCATAACAATTTAGTTACTAAGTCCTGTCCATTTCACCTCTGTAGCATTGCTTGCCCCTATCTCCTTTTTATTCCCTCTATTATCACCTATTTAGACTATTGTCATAGCCTCCTACTAGGTTTTCCTGTTTCCTTTCTCTTCTTTTTCTAATTCATGCTTCGTATTATTTAGAATAATCCAGCACTATATTTCCTTTTGAATGAAGTTAAAATATCTTTGCTTGGTACTAAATACCCTTCACAAACTATTGTCACATTAACTCTCCATCTTTACCACATACTATTCCCCTCCATATTCTCCATACTACAGTTAAACGAGGTCCTTCTTTTGCCCCAAATGTACTTTTCCTACTCCCATGCCTTTTTTCATAGATGGAATCTTCTCTTCCCCCACACCCACCACAGTATATACAAACCATTCATCTGTTGATTTCATATGTATTCTTTAAAGCCCAACTCAATACTGTATCTTCTATGTAAACCTCTGATCCCTCTAGTTTCCAATGACATTCTCTTTCAGAGTTTGTAAAATAATTTGGGTTTTTTGCAACTCTTTGGTATACTCATCATTTAATGTTGTAGGTCATATTTATCCTTGTTTGTGGCTTGCATCCTAACTAGACTGTGTGTAGAAAACATGTTTTATTTAAGCCTTGCATCTGGCCAGCACATTGCTCTACACACAGCTGTTTAATATTTGTTGAATTGAATTGGATATAATAGTGCTCAAACAACAAAAAGGGAAACTAATTATCAAAAAAAGTAAGTTAAAATGACTTATTTAGTTATTTTTAATTGTTAACGCCGCTAACGATCAGTAGCATTTCCTAAATTCTCTGATATGTTGACGTCTTCTTCCAAACTTAATGGTTTTAGTCTTAAATTATTAGGTGATAACAAGTTAAAAATGTGCTTGGGGGCTAATTGTTTCTTTGAAAATAATTAAATGCTTGTGGAAAAGCTTTTTTAATGTGTTAGTATCCTAGGACTAATAAGCCTCTAACTTAATTGAGCAATAAACACACCATAAGGTTGGAAACAGAAGGCAAATTGTACCTGAATCATGTTGCTAATTTTAAATATAAGTTCATAGACATAGCATTTGATGATACTGAAGATCCACCCAAATGCGTACTATCCATTGACAATATATGCTCCTGATAGAATCCTGTTAAAGGAATAGTTATAAGTGAACAAATATGGCTGTACGTCTTCATGGAGATCCAGCATGAAATAAGTACTCATGTTAAATGGCTTGCTTATGATCTCATGGCAGTAGTAGTAGTAGATAGTAGATAGATAGCCCAATAGAATTGGGCCTAGAATTCACATATTTATATTTCTAAACTAGTGCTCTTTCCATAATACCACAGTGTCCCTCTTATTACCCTTCCAGTCATATTACCCTTTCTAGTCATATACATCCTTGATGTTGTCTTTACTGTCTCACTGTCAAGTAACAAGCTATACATACTATATATGGTCACTATTGCTTTTAAATCATTTGTGATTTTAATTTTTTTGTAACCTTTAATTCTTTGGGAAATGTAGGGTTCATGTTTTATACACATACACACCATCATCATCATCATCATCATCCCTGGGAGAACATTGATATAAAAAAGATGAGTTTGTGGCAGCAGGCAACTTGGGACTATGGAAAGCACTGCAAATTTCCAAATATAATAAAGTTTCAACTTGAAAAAGTTTTTCTATTTTTTTTCCTTTAGGATTTTAGAATCTTAAGAGTTGCTTCAGCATGGTATGGATGTTTATTGGTTGTTGAAGCATTTTCCAGCAAAATGCAAGCTTTAGTTGGCTTGGTTTTGTTCAAAAGTAATAACTAATATTATTATTATTATTAGCACTGTGTACCAGGCACTTTACAAATATTGTCATTTGATTCTTAAAACAACCTTAGGAGGGAGGTTCTAGGAAGGCAGGTAGACACTCATAGTTGAGGAAACAGGCAAAAAGAAGTTGAGTGACTTGTCCAAGGCCACACAGCTAGTAACTGTCTGAGACCAAATTTGCACCCAGGTTTTCCTGCCTCCATGCCCAGCACTCTATCTACTGCACTACCTAGTAGCCTCTTAAAGTAACTTTTAAGCATTCAAATAGGTAACAGAGCTATGGTAACAGATTGCTTCTACTTTTCCAGAAAAAAACATAGTTAAGTTCAGTGAGGTTTATTACCACTCGTTTGTCCACTTGATGAATTCTTTTGCCATGGCAACTTGTGAAACAAATTAAATAAAAACTGCCTTTCAAGACTGTGTGGTACTTTTTTGTTTCTAGAATAAGTAGCAGAGTAATGAAAGGGAGGGGCAGAAAGCTCCAAGAATTACATAATTTTTGGATCATCTATTAACAGAAACTTGGCCGTTGGTTTTATTGTGAGATACTTGAATGGTGACTAGTGAGTGGACAAACTATTTGAAGGCTTTTCAACTATTTGGGTATTAAGGACCCTATGGCAGTCTAGTAAAGTCTATGGAAACTTTCTCAGAATGACTGAAGAAAATGTTAGATCAGTTAAAGGTTAACAGAAATGATAATGTAGCTTTTCTAGTCCAAGTTCATGGACTCCCTGAAATCTATCCTTGGAATCCAGGTTAAATATCCCTGTCTAGAGAAACTAAATGATGTAGATCTTGACATTTTTTTTTCTAGAAGTGAAACAAAAAGACAAAACAATTATGGCTAAATGGATAGATGACTTGTAGGGTTCTTCTCAGAGAGGCAAATAAAGAAGATTTAGGGTTCATTTTATTGTGCATGCAATGGCAATAAGAACATCATTTCATCAGACATTTACTCATGATAAGCATTTGCAAAAAGACCATAATTAAAATAATTGCAGCTCATGCACCAACATCTGTTGAAAAGAATGAAGAGGAAGTAAAATTCTTTGAAGAACTCAATAAAAATCTCCAAATTAAATCAAAATACACTTTGATATTCTGTGCAAAGGTAGGCATAGCAACAATGATGACATACATTGGAAAATATGTATCAGGAATAAGAAATAAGATACTTCATGCCTATACATCATGATTACTTATTTCAATAATCAGAAAGTACTAGGCATGAAAATCACTAAATAATATCACAAGAAATGAAACATTATATTTACATTATTTTTCATCTGTCACTAGGTGTTCTTCTTGGTTTTGTCTCCACCATGATCATTCCCCTAGGATCATCACCAAGAAACTCATCATCATAGAGATTGCTATAGCTTTGGTAATCACACCTCATTAGTATCCTAAGTTGCTTCTGCCCCTCTTATTGGAGTAGTAGATGGTTGAACAAAAAACTTCTTCTATATATAGGGGCTCAGAATCTCAGCTATCTCACTTTGCCACCAGCTGCTCTATTTGGTTTCCACTGTACATTATTTTCATCATGTCCCCCACCAGGCACCCTTTTATGACCACTATCCCCACCTTTTCATCTTTCCTTAGTGTATTGTCTTCATTAGATTGTAAGTTCCTTGAGAGTTAGGATTGTCTTTCTTTTTCTTAATTGTACCCCCAGTGCCTAGCAAAATGCCTGACAAATAGTTGACACTTAAATATTTATCATATCATATTTTAGTAGAAGGGAAATTACTTATTCTTAATATGGGAGTCATTCATGAATCATCTGTGCAAATCAGATTAGCTATGTATTAGAGAAAAGTTCAAAATAATGCATACAGTGAGAAAAAAATAGAACATGCAGTTAACTCCAATCTAACCTATTTAAAGAAGTTTCCAATGAAAGAAAACACATCAACACAATTATGGCAATTTCATACAGTTATGAAGGTACTGATGGAGTTATTCTTAAGGCATCTGAAGTAGGGGAAGATAGAAAGCCTTGGAAAATATCTCAGACCTTATGAATACCTCCCAAGAAAAAGTCACCTGAGAAAACAATCCTTGATTTCTTTGTCTTTCCTATCTGATGGCTATGAAATTAATTTATACACCCACTCATTGAGGGTATCTTCAATGACAAGAAACCAGAAAGGCTTTTATGAGCAATATTAGATAGTAAACTACATCTTTACAGTCATGTAACTGGTTGATGCAATGAGTACATGATCCTACTGTGCTTATTGTATATTGATTATTTTTTTAAAAGGCATTTAGCTTGCTAGAGCAAAGGATAAATTTCATTATTTATAGAAGTCTGAGGAAACAACTATTCTATAAAATTTTGGGCAGACTCTAAACGGGTGAAAAATTTTGCAGAATATTACATGTCCCCAAAATGATCTTACCTGTTGACCTAGTGTTTCAGTTGCTAGGACTTGGTTCTAAAAGAATAATGAAAAGTAAAAAGATATTTACCTATGGAAAATATTCATAATTACTTTATTTGCAATAGTAAAATCCAAGAAACAACCTATATGTCCAGCAATTGAATCATGGCTGACTAAATGGTGGTAATTTAAGTAAATATTATAATACTATAAACTGATAAATATGAAGAATACAAGTTGCCGTGGAAAGACCCCTATGAAGCTATCAAAGCAAGCTCAACAGAACCACAACAGTATACACATGACTTTATACATAAAAAAGAAAAAAGGCAAAGATGGTAGAATTTCATAGAGGCTTGGAAGGGGAGACAGAGGAAAAGTTTTTATTTGGTGCTTTTAATTTGTTTTTATTTTGTTAAAATGTGTGGTATTCCACATTAGGTGTTTTATGTAAGAGTTTATTTTTAGGCTTATTTGTTTTTGTTGATGGATATTAAGCTTACTAATTAAAATATTTTTAAAGTTTCAATTGAGTTCTGCATCTTTTTTTAATGGATCCTCTAGATCTCTATTTAGATTACTAAATTGATTAATTTGATTATGACTTTATTACTATTTTATCGTGTCTTGATCTGTAACAAAATTGTACTCTAATGCCTCGTTATGGCATGGCAGTGATCTCCTTAAGTAACACTTTATCTTCTAGAGTCTTTTTAGTCCTTCCCAGTTGCTCCCTGATCTATGTCACATTCTATCACTTTATCTATCAACGAGTATCCATTAAATATCTATTATGTGGCTGGCATGATACAAATCAGGTATTTCTTTGATTTTCATGGTCCTAAATAGCTACTCTGACAAAATGCGTTGCTATTTGGAAAGGGTTAGACCCAATGGAGCATCATTAGGTTTGGCAGGGTTTTTTTTTTTCCATTCTAGAGAGTTCTCAAGCACAGTACCCACAAAGATGCTGCCCACTTTCAGAAGACTAGCTTCACTAAGAATAGAGACTTTAGCAATAGGCAATGACCGTCAGGGACATTTTCTGAGAAGATGTAGCAAGGAGAGAATTTATAAATTATCTCTCAAACCAAGGGCTAATTCTTCCACAGAAAGAGTCAGGACAAAATTGAAGCATAGAAGTTTTGAAAAGTATATATGAGTAACACATGGAGTCAAGGGGCACCTTACAAGGTGACTTGGCTGACTGGTCAACCCATTATGGTCTGGGTCAAGTAGGCTACTTTGCTGTTAAGCTGAAGACAGCTGTTGTTGTTGGGACCTTGGGTGACTTTGGTGGATCTCCTAGTCTTGTCAGTTTCCTGGACTGAAAGAGAGGGAGGGAAAGAAAAAATGAGGAAAAATAAAGGAAGAAGGGATAGAGGATTTATTAAATGCTTGCTATTTGTCAGGCACTGTGCCAAATACTGGGGATACAAATATAAGTTCCCCCCTAACAAAAAAAAGATACAGTTCCTGCTCTCAAGGAGCTTATAGTCTAACGAAGAAATATAGCATGTAACAGAAAGTTAGAAATAAGGGAGTAAGAGAAAGGATGGACATGTGAAGGCAAGGTAGAAAGGTCTGGAGAGTCAAGAGTAGAGCCAGGAGGGAAGTGATCATGGGTGGACTGGACACTTCCTTAAATGATGATCTCAGGCAGGAATTCAACAATCAGAGGAGAGTACTGCAAGGGTTCAGGTATCTCCAAGGTGAGAAAGTTGATGAAAGAAGGAGTAGAAAGTCCTTAGAATCAGGAATGAAGACAAGAGTGAAGTATTCATATTAGGATACTCTTTCACCAAAGATCATGAAAAATGAAACAATGGGCATTGACGCTCCATGTGTTGATGCACATGTAGCAGCTGGGTGAAGGAAAAGAGCTTGCTTCTGCCCCTCCCTCCCCATCACTGACAACTCGCAGCAATCCTTCCCACTTGGAAGACTCTAGGGAAGAATGTAAGAGATTATCCATTCAAATCTTTTGTAAGAATCCTCAGTTATGGCTCCTCAGCCAATTAGAAGACTGTCACCAGAGCACCAGCCTCTCAGTCACCCACAGCAGGAAATGGGTTCACCCAGCATCCAGATGGTTGGCAGCAGAAAGGGAACTACATATGCTCTGTATAACTTATCAAGAAGGGAAAGTCTGAGCATGTTCCAAAGACTCTTAACCAATCCCCCATTACATAACTATGCATCATATTTTCATGTAATACACTAATCAACTGATTTTTCTCTTCATATTTTTCCAAACTTTCCTTATAGATTCCCAAATTCCTTTTTCTTTGTGTGTGACCAATATGACCTTGATCAAGTCATTTTACTTCTCTGGGATCCAGTTTCCTCATCTGTCAAATAGGAAGGTTGAAATAAATGATCATTTAGATACCTTTCAGTCCAACATTCTGCTCTCTGGCAGAATACACTATAAAATTTGTACTTTACACAATTCTGGGAGGGATTGCTAATACATTAAGTTACAGGATGCAGAAAAGATCTTGACAGCCTATAAAGATGGATGAAATGTAATAATATTAAATTTAATAGTGACAAATGGAAATTTCTATACTTGGATTAAAAAAGTGAATGTCTGAAATACAATATAAAAGGGACATAGCTACATGATAATTGATTTGGGGTGGGGGAAGATCTCAGAGGTTTTTGTGGACTGCAAACTCAATGTGAGTCATCACTATGACACGTGGCAGTCAAAAATACTAATGAGAGTTTAAGCTACATTGAGAAAGAAATTCTGACCAGAACATGGAAGGTAAGAGTCCTGTTATACAGTCTTCTCTGATCAGGCCACCTTTGGAGTATTGTATTCAGCTCTGAGTAACATATTTAGGAAAGACATTTGAGTATTTCCTTGATACTCTGAAGAGTTATCCATAAGACAATGAAGGTGCTTATGCCTATTTCATCCATAGACTAACAGGGGAGTAATTTAACCTGTAGAACAGGAGACATAGTGGAACACTATGACTCTATTCAAGTAGGACTGTCATGTGGAAGAGGTATTAGTATTGTTTTGCTTGGCCCTAGAGGGAAACTCTGATTGGAAATTCCAGAGAGTGATATTTTGTCTCAAGTTAGGTTGAAAACAAAAACCAAACTCCTTCCTTGCCATTAAAACTATACACAAGTGGAATGGGCTATGTTGAGAGATAGTAGGTTATCTCTCACTAGAGGTATTCAGACATATATTGGATGACCACTTTTTCAGTATGATGTAGAGGTATTGCCAAGGCAATATTTACAATACCGATGGCAACTATGAATATGTTGGCATAGTTCTGAATTGTAAAATATAACAGACTCTTCATATAGAAGATAGAAGCAAAACATTTATTCAGACACCAGAAAGCCAAATCTCAACACCAGAAAATTGAATCTATCACAGCAACAAAAAGGTAAATACACCATATCACTACAGGGAGCAACACCATCCCAACGCCTCCCACCTGTTTGGACCTTCCCCCAAGCAAACACTCATAGTCCTAGCTGTCTGCTTCCTTGCATCCTCTATCTTCTTCCATTCTAACTGCTCTGACTAATTTTCTGCTCCACCCCTTCCTGCTCTACCCATTCAGCAAAATCTTCCCACCACAGGCTCCATGTGATTGCATTTGCCCTATTAAGGGGCAGGGAAGATCTTCAAATTCCCTTATGACTATTAAGGTTCAGGAAAGATCTTCAAATTACCATTACCATTACACAGGGGAGTAATTTAACCTGTACAAGAGGAGACATAGTGGAACATTATGACTCTATTCAAAGTAGTGCTGTAATGTGGAGGAGGTAGTAGTCTTGTTTTGCTTGGCCTAGTGGGAAGCTCTGATTGGAAGTTCCAGAGAGTGACATTTCATCTCAAGTTAGGTTAAAAACAAAAATCAAAATCCTTCCTGGCAATTAAATTTATACACAAGTGGAATGGGCTACTTTGAGAGATAGTAGATTATCTCTTACTGGAGGTATTCAAACATATGTAGGATGACCACTTGTCCAGTATGATGTAGAGGGGATTCTTGTTCAAGTACAATTCTTGAGTATACTCAGGAAAACTGAATGTAAGAAATTATCCCTGAAAAGGCCCATTTATATCGAGGCCAATAAAATATTCCACCCTAGACTATACTACCAAACTAATGGAGTCTTGGGGGCATCCATTTGACAAAGCAGTTGTCTTAAATAAGGGAGGAATAAGTTCCTCATAACACAAACATAAACAGTTCAGCATCATATAAGTTTTTTATTTGTGAGGTGGAGAAAATACTGAAAACCATTCTGCACTTCCCCTAAACTTTCACTGTTTTTAGTAAAGTCCGAAAGGTAGGAGGAATGGGCGAACATAAGGGTTTTTGAGCTCTGCCAAACAAATAAGATTATTGAAAGACTTTAACAGAGATTCATTATTTTTAAATTTCTTTTTTGTTTGTTTTTATATTGTTAGCATTGTGTATGAAGCATTCATTAGTTCACTGATGTAGGATAAGTCACATACTCCAGAATTAGCTTCTTTTCTTCTTTTTTCCGAGAAAGTTACATAGAGGGTTAAAGGAAAGATTTTTTTAAATTTTTCCTTCTTTCTTCCTTTTTTAAACTAATGAAACTGCAGAAGTAGTTCTATAAGTAAGCAAAAATGTAAAGAAGTAGGGGAGATTCAAATTAGGAAAACAATGATAAGCCCAAATATAGTTATGGTTCTAACTACATACAACTCAATATTAAGCTTATCCTACATTATTTACTTGGTTTCTTCCAAGATGTTTTTTTTTGATAAATTGAGCTGAATATCTTTTCTCAAACTCTTCACACTCTATCCCCTTCTTATCTTTCCAGTATTCTTAGGTATTATTCCCTTTTGTGCATTCTAGAAACCAGCAATACTAATCAATTTACTGTTCCTCACACATTTTACATCTTTGTACTTTTATTGCTGGCTGTCCCCCCATGCCAAGAACACTTTCTGTCCTCACTTCTACGTCTTAGAATCCCCAATTTCCTTCAAAACTCAACCCAAACTCCCACATTCCTGTTTTGTTTCTTTCCTTTCCTTTCCTTTCCTTTCCTTTCCTTTCCTTTCCTTTCTTTTCCTTTCCTTTCCTTTCCTTTCCTTTCCTTTCCTTTCCTTTCCTTTCCTTTCCTTTCCTTTCCTTTCCTTTCCTTTC
>CM053585.1:439179912-439198189 GCA_028646515.1 Pseudochirops corinnae
TCTCCTGAAGCTCCAGCTGAGGCTCATCCTGGCCCCTGCCCCTCCCCCCCCCCACCCCTGGGCCAAAGTCATGGTTTCTGGCTGAGCTGGTTTCTGCTCCCAGCACTGAGATGATCCCTTCGAGCCGAGCTCCCTTCAGTGGGAGGTGTATTTGTGTGAGTTTTAGAGCCGTAAAATTTGTTCAGAGTCATATTTTATGGGTATTTGAGGTGGCTATGTTGGAGCTGCGGTACCTTGCTGATCCTGCCATCTTGGCTCTGCCCCTACCCATAACCATAAATAATTTTTCATTTTATCTACACAATGACCCTGTATAAATTAGAAAACTAAGTCAAACAAGTTCAGTGACTTGTCCAGAGTCACTAAAGTGCCTGAGGCAGGATTTGAACTCTTCTGACTCCAGGTCATCTAGCTGCCTGAATAAATATTTGTTGATTGTTTGATTTAACAATCGAATATTATTTTGAATTAAAAAGTAAGAGAATGTGAAGGAAAAAAAATGTTTTAAGTCATATGATAAAAGTAAAATTTAAAAATTTATTGTGATATGTTAACTGATATTTTGCTTCATCATCCCATTAGCAGAAGAAATATTGATAGATTTTCTATTCACATAAAAAAATCTATCTAAATTCTTTTTTCATATATGTATATATATATGCAGTATCCCAGATTTCTTTACATGACATTTTAGGATTCTTACACAGTTGTTTCACTTGTATGTGTCTTATTTCCTCAATTATGGCAAAAAGGTTCTTAAGACGGCAAAAACTTTGTTATATCACAGTAAGCCCTCTGTTATTGTTAAATGAATGAGTATAGTATAAAAAAAGTTTCAGATTCAGTCTAAGGATGCAGTGAGAAAGGCAGAGTGTCTAACATATGGAAAGTAATAGTTCTGTTTTCTTTTACTCCAATCAGACTGCTTCTGTGGTATTGTATTCAGTTGGGATCACAATTTTTGAAGGACATTATAAAGTTGCAAAGCAGCCAGAGAAAAATGAATAAGATGGCAAAGACCTTGAGAACATTCTGAGACTAATGGAAGGAACTAGTAGAAAGGCTATCATGTACAAAATAGATTAGGCTTGTACTGCTTGGCTCCAGAGGACTCAACTAGGAGCATTGGGTGGAAGTTGCAGAGAGATGGGTCTATATTTTTTGGACTTGTAGTCAGAAGAGGGGACAGGAATTAGAAATATGATTTCCTTGATATGGGTAACTCATAGATGAATAAACTCAACCAGTGCAAGTGGACAGATTCTCTTTAATTTGTAGTCTTAATTGCCCAGAGCACTGAGAGTGACTTGCACATGGTTACATGATCAGAATATATTTTAGTAGGTAGGATTTGAACCCAAGTCTTCTTAGCACTAAGACCATCTCAGGACATTTATTAAATACTTACTGTATGCTAAGCATTGTGCTAAACATTGGTGATACAAAGAAAGGAAAAAAGCCTGGTCCCTGCCCTCATGGAATTCACATTCTTAATTGGGGAGATAACATGTAAATAGCTATGTACATAAAATATATAATGAGCAGATGGAAGGTAATCTCAAATGAAAGACTCTAGGGTAGAAGAGAGGACTAAGAAAGGCCTACTGAAGAAAGTGAGATTTGAACTGAGTTGAATGGAGCCAAAGAAGCTGAGAGGTAGAGGTGAAGAGTGAGAATGTTCTAGATGACATCCCCAATAAGAAGCTATGGAATCAGAAGATGGAATGTCTTCTGAGAAGAACAGCAAATTTGACTTGTGTAGTTGGATCCTAAGTATAGTGTTCTCAAAATGTGGTCTGGGGACCCCTCAGGGTATCCAAGATCCTTTTAGGGGATGCATATAGTCAGAACTATTTTCATCATAATAGTAAGACATTTTCATTTCTAATATAGTAAATAACAATAGATAAAACACATAAATAAAAAATTTTGGGTGAGGAGTCTTTAATAATTGTTTGAGTCTGCAATGGAGGAAGAGTCCAGGAAGATGGCAAAGTAGGTCAGAAAACCCTAGGCTCTACATATTTCCTCCATAAAAAAAGACAGAACATCACATTGAAGTGAATGTAGAGCAGCAGAAATAAACACAGGTTGGGGTAAAGCAGTTGTTGTTTTAAGATAGTTTGAGAGGACCTCAGAAAAAAACCTTCAGGAGTGGAAGTTTGGCCCCAGTGAAGCGCAAACATCTCCTGGCTGAGCAGGGAAAGATTGAAAGACACTCCACTGTCATAGGATATCAGGTTCAGCTGTGTTGATCAGACATGTTTCTAGCTGCTGCTCTGGGTGAGAAGAAGCAAGCACATACCCCATGTGGCAGCAGAGGGGTAGGCACCCTGCTGGCTGTGGGCACTTGTAGGAGAGTGTAGCCCCAGGACAGAAGGGAGGGCTGAAGTTTGCAGCCACCAGAGGGACTGCAGGGAGCAAGAGTATTTTTGTGGATCATTGCAGCTGGGGGCCCTGTGGAAAGGAGTGTCCAAAGTTGAGCACTGTACAGAGCTCAGAAAATGACAGTAAGAAGGACATTAGGCTGAGGGCACTATTGCCCATACCTCAGGACTAGAACTTGATTACAGTAATAAGCTTCTAAAAATAAAACAATAAAAACTAAACATGAGTAAGCAAAAATCTTTCTCCTGACCATAGTCAATTACTATGGGGGTAGACAAGATCTAGGTTTATGTTCACAGGAAGATAGCAAACCTTAAAAAAAAACACTCCTTTTTCAAAGAGAAACATCAAATGATCACAAGCCCAAAAAGAGTTTTTTGGAAGACCTCAAAAAGAACTTCAAACATCAAATAAGAGAGATTGAGGAAAAAATAGGAAAAAAAAATAAGAGCAATCCAAGAAAGTCAAGAAAATTATGAAAAGAGAGGCAACCAACTAGAAAAAGATATTCAAAACTTTAAGGAAAAAAATAATTCCTTGAAAACTGAAATTGGGCGAGGCGAAGCTAATAATGTTATAAGATGCAAAAAAAAAAAATCAAAAGAATAAAAAAATAGAAGACAATGTGAAATATCTGATTAGAAGAATGAAAGATGTAGAGAACAGATTGAGGAGAGATACTATAAGAATTATTGGGCTAACTGAAAGTCATGATCAAAAAAAGAATCTTCATATAATATTATAAGCAATTATTAAGGAAAACTGTACTGAAGTTCTAGAACAAGAAGGTAAAGCAGAAATGAGAAAAAAAAAACCTACCAATCACCACCTTTGAGAGCCCAGGAAGAAAATCAACAAGAATATCATAGTCAAGTTTCAAAGCTCACAGGTTAAGGAGAAAATATTTTAAACAATGAGGAAAAAAATATGATGGAAATACAATCAGGAACATATAAGACCTAGCAGCTTTTATATTGAAGGACCATAGGACTTGGAAGAGCAAAAGAGCTAGGGTTACAATCAAGGGTGATTTATGTAGCAAAGTTATATATAATCCTGAATGAAAAGAAATGGACATTTGGTGAACTGAAAAACATTCAGGTATTTGGGACAAAAAGACCAGAGCTTAATGGAAAACTCAACACATAAGATCCAGGAGAAATAAAAGGTAAACATTAAAAACGAATCATAAGGGACTCAATAAGGTCTGTTTACTTCTCATATGTGAAAATGTTATCAGCACTCTTATGACTGTCATCATTAGTTGGGTAGTTTGGAAGAAAGGCTTGGGCTGAGCTGAGTATGATGGGATGATTCTAAAAAATAAACCTAGGTATGGAGAAGCAAAAAGGTACAATTGTCTCATACAAATGAGGCATGAAAGGAAGAACTGATACAGAAGAACCAAGTTGGGAGGGAGGGCTGGTAGTGCTGGAACATATATATAGAAAGGTATAAAAGTTTTAAATTTAGAAAGAAATAAGAGGGCAAGGGGATAGGATGAGGGAGGGACTTACAGAAGGGTGTGTAGATTAAGAGTTAGGAGAGTGGGGGAGAGGATAAGGGAGGTACTCTTAGAAGAGTGGGTAGATTAGGGAACAGGAGGGCAAGGTAGTAGGTAGAAGTTAAGATGAGTAAGGAAGGATAGGATAAATAGGATGAGAAGGCTAGTGAGGAAACATAAGATGGAGAGAAATACACAATGAGTAATTATAACTTTGAATGTGAATGGGATGAATTTACCCATAAGATGGAAACAAATAGAAGAATGTATTTAAAACTCTGAATTTAACAATATGTTGCTTACAAGAAACACTATAAAAATGAGAGATACACACAGACTTAAAATAAAGGGCCGGAGTAGAATTTATTATGCATCAGCTGATGTAAAAAAAAAAAAAAAGCAGTGATAGCAATAACGATCTCTGACAAAGTTAAAACTAAATTAAATTAAAAGAGGAAAAAGAGTTCATTGAAAATGATTGTAGATAGTATAAAACAGCTGAGAGTACACCTGCCAAAACAGACCCAGACTCTATGGGTTATCTTACCCCAGTACCCTGGAGAAAAAATTACTTAGATTTGGCTCAAGTCTAAGATCTCTCCAAGATGTAGTGTAGAAAGGCATGCAATGTACAATATGAACCAAATATGCTACACAAGTGAAATGCTAAACATAAAAAGCTTTTACAAGGGTCCACTGACAAGAAAAACTTTAAACAAGCAGCAGTGTTAACTACTGTTATATTTTCCTAGGAGTCTGAGACTTTAAACACCAAAACATGAAGCAGTTTATTTGAATGCTGAATAGGTATTTCACATTTCACATTTGTTCCCCTCAAAGTACATTTCTTCTAGCAAACCAGGCCAGGGACTGAACTCCTTCATTTGTTGGTACAGAAACTCTATGATGCAGAAACTGCCAGCTCATACCAAAGGATCTAGGATCCCTCGCCTCACTAGATTGGATTTGTCTGTCTCAGGAGCTCTGTTTAGTCATCTATGCTCAGAAAAGGAAAGAAAAAAATAGGAAAAGGCAGTCAGGGACCCCACGGCCTCAGCTCATCTGGCCAATGGCCTGCTTTCATTGCCACAAAGGAGCACTCCTCATTTCTGCCTTCTCCACTCACTTCTTCAGGGGTATAATGGAACAGAATTCACATGATCTATAGCCAAGTAGAGAAAAGATAACCCAGGGCAAAGCACTCCCATTTAATCTTCTACTGAACCAGTGGCTTTTTTTCTGTTCAGTTATGTATAAGGAGCTTGCTTCATCATCCCCAAAGTACCTGAGTCTTTCAGAATCAATTCACTCCTGGTCTGGATGGAAGTAGCCAGGTATTCATTGTCTTTGAAGCTCCCAAATACTCAACTAACACATGATAAACCAGAAGGAGGCATGCCCAGTTAAATATATTTACAAGAAAAAATTGATTTCAGTGGGTTATTTTCTTGTTTCTTTTGTCTCCACTTAGTTTTCACAGTAGTTTCATTTAAATATAAGGCTTTGCTGATGTATATAAAATATGACTGAGTTACAAACTTGATCTATTCACAGTTGATTTAGAAACGCTTTCATTTCATAAGCAAGGAATACCTGTTAGTTACTGATTTTTGCATATTTATAAATTATGTGAGGCATTCAATTACTTATTAATTTCCAAAATTTTTAAACTCCACTTGACTAATTTTTTTTGCTAATAAAAGTCAATAGTGGTCATAAGGCATTTTGAAATTTCCTCTTTATTTTTTTAAATGATCTTGTACACCAAACTTGAATGTCATATTTGCCATAGTCCTATTTTTCCCAAAAATATCTATCAAGAAAGAAGCCAGCTATATTGGTAGTCAATACTGAATAGATAAAGAAAAATATAATTTCCTAAATGAAATAAACTTTAACTTTAAGGCAGAACTTATCAATCAGCATGTTGTAATTGAAAGAACACTGGATTGTGAATCATGAGACCTGGAACCTAGTCCTGACCCTATCCCTTTATAGCAATGGCTGAGTAATCATTTATTCAACTTAAATGATTTTCCTCTTCCAAACTTCAGCTTTTTTACTTTAAAATGATACACTTTGACTAATCCCAAAGTCCTTTCTAGCTCTAAGGATTTTTTTTTTTTTGCCATAGCTTTTGTTAACTGATCAGTTATATATAGATATTCCTATAGATAGGAATGTGGTAATCACCATTATAATTCCTAAATTAAGTCTTTTTATTTAATAAAGTCAATGAAAGGAAACATGGCAGAGTTAATACAAGTGGGCAGACCTAAGTTCAAGTTTTGCTTCTGGTCATGTGACCATGGGCAAATCAGTTAATTACTTGGTGCTCTATGCAGCTCTCTAAGGCCATAAGTTGCAGAGAAGTTGCTGATCTACATTGGTATCTTACCAGAGTTTCCTTATATTAAACAATCTGAAAGAAAAAATGATTAATAAATTCACATTTAGGATCATATATTTTGAACTGGATTGGACATTAGGTGCAAGTCAAAGCCCAGAGCAATACAGTTTCTAGCCAATAGTCATCCTTGTTGTTCATACTTCATTCCCAAAGAGGACCAATGACATCAAGAGGGTCATGTTTTGTCTTGCAAGTAAACTGAATTAAAGTGAGGTAGAGCTGTGCAAAGTCATCAGCCCCACTCTCTCTTCAAGAGTCATTGGAGTTCAGTGGCAAGACATAGGTCAGAATAAGTGGTGATGGATCAGGATGCAGTGGGAGACCTTGGCCTTTTTAAGCTAAGGTCTTTCCCAGGTGTCAGTTTGTTTGAGGCAACACCCATTCAGTAGTTAAAGGCTAGGTAAAAATTGAGGTAAAAGATGGCCTGCTTTGCCTTTACAAAAGAATCGATTAGGGAGGGGAAGACCTTCAGAGTTTCTGGTCCAGAATAGAAACAACTGCTATATACTTACTCTGAGTCATCAAAACCCAAACAATGAGAAAGTGAGGCTTGGGGCCTATTAATAGCCAATCACTGAGAGCCAGAATGATTTGGGTTTAAAGGCAAAGTCCCGATGGACTTTGTGAAAGCCCATTGGTCATTTATGATTTCTTGACATATAGCTCTGGAAGACCATAGTTACACTCTTAACGATTAGCTGAAACATGATTTGAACCTTGGTTGTTGTAATGGAGATCCGACACATGCAGAGAGTACCTTTGCCCCACCTCTCTCCAGATAAGGGAATCTAGAGGAACCTAGGCAAATTGCTTGTGGGAGATTCATAATGATGTGGAACTGAAGTACTTTGGAGAGACTATGAAGCATGCATGGTCATTGTGTAACTAGGTCTGGTTGGCTAACCACATACTGAAGAGGAAGCCTTTTCATTGACTGCAAACATATTCAAAACGACTTGTTAGCTTTTGGCACTGCCTCTTAGCCTTCTATGGTGACTCCTTCATTTGTCGTTATTAGTAAAGCCAATGCTATAAAGAAGCCTGTGGTACCTTCTCCTTTCTGAGGCAATATGACTATGTAAAAGGGCATCTATTTATGAAATCTCTGTATCAATTCTCCCCCCTCTTAAGTGAAGGGTTTTGAAGCCTCTGACCTTGTAAGTTTGAAAAGTCAAGAGGACGTTGGTATCTTGGGATACTAAAGTGTGAGTTCCAGAGTCAGTGTATGAACAATGCCCCCAGGATCAAGGAGTGAACTTTGGGACCCTCGTCTAGCAATAACCGAGACAAGGATTCGTTTGGCATTCATGCCTTCTTTGGATATGAACTTTATGAGATCAATGCTATGTAGGAACTGAACTAAGGTGAGCCTGCTCTCCCCAGGGACTGAGATGGCATATGGAAAAAAGTTTCCCGGAGGTGTTAAGGGGAAATGTTGGTACTATGTTCTTTAAAATAAATATCACTTCTCAAAAGCTAATTGATGTTATATGATTAAATCAAATTAGGCCTGTGTTAATGGTAACTAACTATGAGGAGAACATAGCTGTTGTGGATTTGAGCTGATGGCAATAGAGAAGCCTAAGTTCTTCAGGTTACCCTAGAACTCTGAGGGGCAGATGCATAGCATGCTATCTGACTCCTGAAGAGTGAGCCAATGTATATACCTTCCTGACTGCCTGCCCTATTTAGTACATTATGCTGCTTATTAATTGTCAGAACATTCTTCAAGCCAAAATAGAACAAATGCTCTAAGGATCTCCAAGCAATACATTTTTTAAAAGTTTAATTATGTCTAAAAACTCATCTCTATATCTATGTCTATCTCTATCTATTTCTATCTTATCTATCAATCTATTTTTTGGTAACTCACCAAACCCATCAAGTCTCAATTTACTAAACTACAAATTACTGTTATAGAAATAAGACTAAATGGGCAGAAAACTTCTGGAAATGAGTGAAGTAACCATAGTAAGGTTTGGCTTTTCTGTTATGAAGGCCAGGGGGCACTGTGGTTCAATGTAAACTTTGTACTCTGAGTTCGTATAGTCCACATACTATAGTAATTCAAAGTGTAACTAACCCAAAATAGTCTTGCAGAAATAAAGTACTGTTGTGTAACAGTTTGCCCCTTGTCTATTTTTTTTTTTTTACTGCTATTTAATGCAGAATCCTGCCTGGTAATGAAGATGAAGTACTATTCATCACAGGGAATGTAATTCCACCCTCAGTTTTTTTCAGCTGTAAATAATTCCTTCCATCTTAGAATCTGAGAAGATCCTTTGATTAAAGTGGCCCAGGCATACACTGAAAAGTTTGTAAGGGACCCAAACATCAGAAAAGATCTTATTTCTATGATAACTCTTACTTCATCTGAAATTAGTCAAATCTTGTTAATTCTAGTGTCTCAATATCTCTTACATCTGCTTTCTATTTCCCATTGACACTACTGTAATAGTAGGTGTAGCCCCTATCAACTTCTTTTAAAATTTTTTTTATTTATTTGTTTTTGGTTTTTGATATTCACTTCTATAAGATTCTGAGTTCTAAATTTTCTCCCCCTTCCTCCACTCTCCTCTCCTGAAGATGGCAAGCAATCTGATATACACTATACATGTACAATCATATTAAACATATTTCCACATTAGTCATTTTGTAAAGAAGAATTAGAACCAAAAGGAAAAACCACAAGAAAGAAGAAACAAACAAAAAGAAAATAGTATGCTTTAATCTGCATTCAGACTCCATAGTTCTTTCTCTGGATGTGGATAGCATTTTCCATCACAAGTCTTTTGGAATTATCTTATATCCTTGTATTGCTGAGAAGAGTTAAATCTATCAAAGTTGGTCATTGAACAATGTTGCTGTTACTGTGTACAATGTTCTCCTAGTTCTGCTCACTTCACTCAGCATCAATTCATTTAAGTCTTTCCATGTTTTTTTGAAGTCTGCCTGCCCATCATTTCTTATGCAATAATAGTATTACATTACATTCATATATCACAATTTGTTTGACCATTTGCCAATTGATGGGAATCTCCTCAATGTCCAATTCTTAGCCACCACAAAAAGAGCTGTTACAAATATTTTTGTACATGTGGTTTCTTTTCCATTTTTTATGATCTCTTTGGGATACAGACCAAGAAGTGGTATTGCTGGGTCAAAGAGTATGCATAGTTTTATAGCCCTTTGGGCATAGTTCCAAATTGCTCTCCAGAATGGTTGGAACGGTTCACAATTCCTCCAACAAGAAAGACAAAACCAGTCCCTGATCTCCTAGAACTCTTAATGTAATGACTATGCTTGAAAATCTTCAGTGGTTCTTTATTGACAATAGAATTAAATGCATATTTTTAAATCTGGCATTTAATGTCCCTCTCCCTCATCATCTGCCTCTCAACCTAACTTTCCAGCCTTATTCTGTTCCCACGATACTCAAATTGATAGAGCATGTCCCTTATAAAAACTCTGTAAGGGAAAGTAATGCAAGTAACCCTATTCCTATTCTTACATAAACAGTCCAAAGTCATTTAATTACTTTGTTTCAGAATGAAAATTCGAACTCAGATCTCTGCTGACTTCAGGTCTGATGCAATTTTTACTTTATCACACTTTCTTTCTGCTGCTGTAGGTAAATTGCACCCATTTAGGTTTATCTTGCATTCATGTAGGCTATTCCCTACCCCTAAAAGAGGCTCTCTTTGCATCTTTACCTCTTGAAATAATTTATTTCAATTTGAAATCTTTCTTTTCTCAACATTTAACTCAAATACCATCTCTTCTATAAAACCTTCAATGACACTCTTCTTCTAGTCCCCTCCCCCTGTGTTAAAATGATTTTTCTATTCTCAAATTTTCACAAAATACTTTCCCTAAACATCTCTTTTTAAAAAACAATAATAAATTTGGAATTTTTATTTCTGTATCATCATAATTTCCAAATATAGCCTTCCCCCTTTCCTACTGAGAAAATAAAAGAGGAAAAAAATGGTGTTTTTTTTTCTCCATGAAGAAACTTAGGCATAGGTATTTAATTGGCTTTTCATGATCACATAGCTTCCGATTGGTTGAAGGAAAATCTGAACCCAAGGCCTTCTGGTGAAGGTATAGTAATTTACCATATATATTATATCATACACACACATACATTTATACACATATATGTTATATATTATATACATACATATGTATATATACATATATATTTATCCATGATATTAAGCCAAGTGCTTAATGAACGTTTCTTGAACTAAACTGAATTGAAGCCTAACACATTTAAAGAGCCTGAATTTTTATTGACAGTGCACTTCTAACTTAGGACCACTAGGAATTCAAAGATGTAACTTTTACAGACAGAATTAATAGTAACAATGAAAATAACTTACTATCATATAACACTTTAAAGCTCACCAAATACTTTCTTTAATAGACTAATGAGCGCATTATTCCTTATATTATATTCCTTATATTACAGAGCTACACTATATTTCTCAACACTACAATTTTGCAGACTTCTTAGATGACACATTGCAGAATTATAGTGTGTTGACTTTGTGATATTCTTTCAATGGAACTTCTTGGCTGAACTATGTTTGACATTTTTAATGAACCAGTACAAGGTCTTACCATGGGGATGATATCACCACAGGTCACAGAAACTAAAGGAGAAATTTCTAAATGTACTGCTCATGAAACTGGCAACAGGCTCTGCAGAACATAGTAAGTATATGCTCTCTGATACATGTGACATTTTAGATTTAGTGAGATTATAAAGGTTCCAGCTATGATTTGCAAGGTCCTGAGTATAGGTTCTTTAAGAAAGCCCATTTTCTTTGAAAATACCATTTAAAACTCATGCAAATAAAGTTCATAGACTGTCATAGAAGTTCATACTATGTGTTAGACTTAAATCATCATTACTTACATCTCAGCAGAGGAATGGAGGAAAGATAATTTAGCATGCTTTTTAGCATGTATAACAGTACTCATAAATAATCATGAGTGCAAGATGGAAGTCAATTTGGTTATGTTGTACCAATAACATATTAAAAAGATACTGCAGGGAAACTGGTCCAATTTAGGGCCAGTTGAAGAGGAAAAGTCCATCATAAATATACATACATATATACATACATACATACACACACAGACATATATATATATATACACATACCATATGCACACAGATTTATGCATATAAATATATCCACACATATATAGCATGGATACAGGTATATTTATCCACATTTACATATTTGTATTTGTGAGCATACATGCAACTATATATACATAAACAGTATATACACACTTGTGTATATGTACGTGCATACATATACACACAAATACACACATACACATATGTACATGTAAATATAGATATATGTATAGATAGAAATAGTGGGTTATGTCTCCAAAATGTGGCTAGTACTTTGATTCTAGGGCTGAATTCCTAATATTATAGTTCACAAGCCTCCATCAATGTACCTGTTATTCATACTCAACTAGACATAATTAGTTCTTAGCAAAAGAATTTACTATGTTGGCATAGTAAGAATAATAAAAAAAAAATTTCCTGTTCCCCCCACTGCGGAAATCTCAGGTGTTCTCTTCACAAATACACACAGCATCTGCGGGAAGAGTAGAAACAAATTTAGAACACAATAAGGCACGCAGGTAATGCTTGTAGGTAACATTCTATCCTCTTATGTACCTCTGTTGTTATGAACAAAAACCACGGATGGCTTTTGTTTTTTTTATAGTCTCTAGAGATGTAGTAATTTATTTAATTACTTGTGCTTTCTTTGGTAGTTGTATTTATTTACTTTTCTTGTATCTCAAATTTTTGGGGGTGTTTGAACATCAAATAATGTGCTTATATCTGGGTCTTAGGGCAGGAATGCTTCAAAAGCCTCTCTTGTTGAATGTGCATATTTCCTTCATTGATGAAAGTAATGGTAATGGAATTTAAAGATCTCCCTGTATTGGCTTGGTTTTTGGGTTGAGTGTTAAAACCCAGAGCTTGTGAGTCCCACTTGTGGGATGGACTTGTTGACAGGAAGAGAGAGGGCTGAACTGGGAGGACCTGGTGAAGTGGATTTAGAAATAGGCCAAAGCAGAGGAGGCCAGAAAAACTTTTGAGGAGCAGTATGGTGGAGGCAGAGAGAGAGGAGAATTACTGGGGGTCAGAGTTGCTGAGGGAGAGACTTCTGAGTGCCAGAAGGAGCTGCCCAGGACTTTTGAGAACTGTCACCCAGAGCTGCTGAGAACTAAGGAGGCATGGCTGTGATGCTGGTATTTTGTCTGTCTGTTTTGATGTTGTTTTGCCAGATTCATCTGCTAGTGAAAGACAGTGCTGTTGTTGCAGTGGTCCTAGAACCTCGCTGTTGCTTCAGAAGCCCTGAAGAAGGATTTTCTTGCTATATGTGTACAGAAATGCTGGAAGAGGGTCTTGTTGATGTTTTCAGGGGTTCTGGGACTGTTCTGCAAGCAGAGAATGAATTGATAAGGACACTGGCAATACATCTTGTGGATTTGTTAAGCTTTGTCTCCCCAGGAACTGAGATTGCTGAGAACTTGCCTTGCGTCAAGATGAAGAAAAGACCTCTCCTTGGGTATTAAATGTTGTGATGATATCCTTGTAGCTTAGGCCTTTTGTGTTCTCCACTGCCCCTTTAGAGAAAATGCTTGGCATTAGCTGGTGATAATTGTAATTCAGTTGTGATCCAGGGGTGGGAAACTTGAATTTTTTGTGCTCTGTGACTGGCCAAATGAATGTACTTTGTTTATGATTGAAACTAATCTCCATTTGAGAAGAGAGACTTTGTGATTGACTAAATGAATGTACTGCCAGGGGTGGAGTGGTACTTGGATTGAATTGAGGACTTACTAAATTATTGAATTACACATGGTGAATGTTGTATTTTGATTTTCTCTTTTCTGTGAATGTTTTGCCTTAATTTGTCACTGAAGAAAATGGAGAGTTACTATGCTGGTATTTTGAATCTTGGAAGTTGCCTTTGCTTGGTATTACATTAACAGACAGATGAAATACAGGCATCACAGCCATGCCTCCTCAGTTCTTGGCAGCTCTGGGTGGCAGTTCTCAAAAGTCCTGGGCAGCTCCAACTGGCACTAGCAGTCTCTCCCTCAGCAACTCTGGCCCCCAGTAATTCTCCTCTCTCTCTGCCTTCACCATACTGCTCCTCAAAAGTCCTTCTGACCTCCTCTGCTTTGGCCTATTTCTAAATCCACCTCACCAGCTTCTCCCAGTTCAGCCCTCTCTTTTCATGTCAACAAGTCCATCCCACAAGTGGGATTCACAAGCTCTGGGTTTTAATACTCAACTCAAAAACCAAGCCAATACAGGGGGATCTTTAAATTCCATTACCATTACAAAGGTTAGGCTTAGGTTTGCAGAGTATGTCATTTTAAGCTGTATCTTGATCTCTTTTGCCTTTTCAGAATATATTATTCTATTTCTTTATGTGGTTCCTGGTGGGTGGAGAATAGTCTCATAGTAAAAATTCCTTCCTTTTGCATTTGAAAATCTTTCTCCTGTTTGCTTGCAGAATTTCTTGTTTTCATTGGATCAATATATTTAACCATTTACTACTTGAAGGTGATGTTTTTCTTTTTTTGCTGGAGGGGATCTGTCAATTATTTTGATTATTGCTTTGTTTCCTGTAGTTAAAAGTTGTAGGCAGTTTTCTTATATTATTTCTTGGATTGTAAGTGTTCAGATTTTTTGACTTGTTTTCTTCTGGTAGGTCCATGATCCTTAAGTTACTATTACACATCCTGTCTTTTAGATCAATGTGTCTTGCTTATGTAGAGATCATGTTTTCTTTTAATGTTATTGCTTTTTAGTTCTTTTTTTCTTAATTGTCCTTCACTTTAGAAAATCTGTTTTCCAAATCTGTTGTTCTCACTTTCACCTCTTTGGAGAGATTTATCCTCATTGATTCAAGTGGTGTTGTTTTCTGTTCTGCTATTCATTTCTTCTCTATAGGCCATAAATCCTGCCATTTGTTCCTATATAACTATTTCTCGCAAGATTATGATTCTCTCTTAACTAATTCTGGAACATCTTTATAAAATGCCATGTCCTCTTAGGTATCTACAAAGTTCTGTATTTCATCAGTTGTTGGTTCAGTTTCCTTGTCTTTCAATATTTGTTCAGGGACACTTTTAATTTTTTTAGATGTCATTACTCACTTTTCCTATTATTTTTAGTATCTGTTTTTTTATTTATCTTCTTATGCTCTAGATTTTCAACTAAATTTCCTCTTGAAGAAACCATCTGGTAGTTTTAGTCTTTTTCATTATATGTCCCTGTTGCTCACTTTCTGACTTCTCCCACTTTGATACAGGATTTATTCCTAGCGCTTTGCCTCAAAATTGTCTTAACTTCTTTTCAAATACTTTTGAGAATATACTTAAAAATACTTAACTTCATCTCAAATACTTTTCATGAAGGCTTAGTCCTTATCTCAAGTAACTAATGGGAGAACAGGACTAGCTAGCTCCCTTTCAGACCTGGTGAGACCCCTCATGCTGGTATCTTGCCCCAGATCCACCCCCTTTTTTTTTTTTTAGTTCTCTAAATGAGCTGAGTTAATGTCTACCCATTTTTGTAGGCTCTGAGCAGGGTGGAGTGTGTGTTTCAGGGCAGTGTTTTTTGCCTCATTGTGGTTCCCATGCAGAATGTAGTCACCTTCTGCACATGACTATACAGAGTTGAAGTGTTCTGTTTATTGCAACCAAATGACAAGGGAAAGTCAGGGTGAGGAATGTTAGCAGAGAGTGCAGGAAGAGAGAAATCCCTGAGTGGATCCCAAAGCCAAAACTGTTCTGGAATAGTTTGAATCCCTGCCAGAGCCTGTAGGCTAGTGGGTAAGAATGTGTTGAGTGAGAGATTATTGTCAATCACTGTAAATTCATAAAGTGTTATCTTGTTGAGCTTCTTGTTCTCTCGTCCCTTGGGACAATTATAACAATTAATTAATTATAACAAATAACAATTATAATTGTTCTACCTCTGGCACATAATTCCTTTTTTATTTTATTTTTTGAGACTTGGTGAGGACTGGAGAAAACATCTGATCTTCTATCTGATTGGTCACATGACTCAGAAATCCAATCCAACTCTCAATTGCCAGCTCTCTTCTCTCCTGCTAAGGGTCTTACTTCTTGAAGCTGTTTCCTCTTTGAAGTGATTACCTCTTTGTAGATGCTGCTTCTGCTCCCTTCTGGAAGTGGTGTTTCTTATAGGTTCAGGACCTTCTCTTTGAAGCTACGTGGCTGATGGGGAATGAGAAGGTAGAAATTCTCTCCTTCCTTCCAGGGGAATGGAGAGGAGGTAGAAACTCCCTCCTTCCCAAGAGCAACTTCCTCTCAGGTGTATTCCTTCTCCAGTTCTGGATTAAATTAATGGGCTACCTAATTGCTGGATATCTTGATTTTTATGTAGGCTTAAGGATCATGACTGAAAATCTTGACCAGTCATTAAGTATTTCCTGTGTGGTATTAGTTACCTTCATTTAGAGAGAGTGACCAATATTTTGTTCCTATGAATAGTGTGACCAGAAAAGGTGAAGTATGTAGAATTGTGTTCATCCTGAAAAACTGAAATGGGATTCCTAACGTATGAAGGAATGTCTTGCAATTGGGAGATAAGAGTGAGTTTCTTAGGGAATATGTGAGTGAGAAAGAAGAGTTCTGTGGATTTCATTAAGACCAGATATTTTTGATATTCATCTAGATTTGGAGAGAAGGTCTCCAAAGTATTGTCTGGGACTTCCCAACGGGCCATGGCATGACTGCAAAGGTAATCAATCAAAATGTCAGAAAATAAGACATATTTCACCCTTGCTGAGATAGTCAACCATAAAGAGGGCTTGTCTTCACACAATTACCCTTTTCACCTGTTAACAAGCAACAATCCCTCACTCTACATTTTTCTGCTATTGTCCTCAGTTGTATAATCTTTTCCTTTCTATAGCAGTCTTTGAGTCAGGGTGGTTATAATTTAACCATGACCTGGGTACCCACAACCAGCAGCTGCATAGGCAAAATGTTCCCCTTCTCAGTATATCCATGCCTTGCCACTAGGTCACTAGGTAACTGAAGTAGATGCCCCTAGTGAAGGGATTTCTACCCTGGGCAGTGACTGCTGAGTAGTAGCCCCAATCCTTACCCTTTTTATTTTCAGTGGGACAGGGTAGATTGAACAGGATGAGAAGATGTGGATAGAGTGGCATCTGTATTGCAAATATCATTGTATTATTTCTCTTGTCAACTCTTTCCTGCCATTCTGAAGTCCTTTTTTCTCATAGAAGACATCACTATTCATCTCATCCCCTAAATTCTCAAGCTCCTTTCTATCCTTGACTCCTTATTCAAATGAAACTTGTCTGTTCAGAGTAACTTTAACTGTCAGATGTGATGCACTTAGCATGTGACATCATTGACCATTCCTATATGCTTTCCCCTCTCTGGGGGTGCTGAAAATAACCACTATATCATATATAAAAACTCTCATATCTTCCCACTTTACAGACTTGGAAATAATTTTCTAACCCATTAAAATTTTTTCCAAATAAAGAGTTTCAATGAGTTTAAAACTCATTTCTTAAAAATATAAAAATGCAACACCTGATTAATTAGCAAGAACAGCTGGTTTGACATGAGAAAAGAAGGAAATTGACCAATTGAAGTTAAACAAAATCCTTTGTATCATTGGTAAGTAGGATAAAAAAAAATTGAGCATTTTGATTAATAAGTACAGCCAATGATGTACTTTTCCTACTCTCCTTATTCAAGGACTGCCCTGGGTCACTAAGGTTCTGCTACAGGTACCCAAAGTTTAATGCCAATGATAGTAATCAGGTCTGTGAACTTGGTGTTGATAATGGTGAACCTCACTTCTTCTTCATTTCCACCCCCCACCTTGACCCCTAACTTAACTACTCAGATGTTATTCCCTGACTTTTCACTCCAAAGCATCCAATTCTGGTTGGCTAAAGGAGGGCACCAGTGGAACTAGTGACAAGAAAAAAGGATGACCACTTTACTTGACAAGTATGTTGTCAACACCACAGCATACCAGTTATATGTAGTACCAGGCATGGGTACTAGGTCTATTTCTCCATAAGCAATGGGAAGAAAGGTTCCTATTTTTGCAAAATGCTCCATGTTCACCTAACAAAGTAAAACTGAAAACATGAGAAACAAATAAACAAAACCCCAAACCCACAATCAGCATGTAGAGGCTCAAAATAAGAAATATCCAAGTACTATTTAGAATAAGGATTCCTAACCTGGGATTCATGAATTTTTTATTTAAAGATATTTTGATGATCATATTTTGATTAATTGGTTTCTTTTTAATCCTATGTGGTTTATTTTATTCATTTAAACATTTATTCTGGGGGCAGGTAGGTGGCACAGTGAATAGAGCACTGGCTCTGAAATCAGGAGGATCTGAGTTCAAATCTGGCCTCAGACACTTAATACTTACTAGTTGTGTGACCTTGGGCAAGTCACTTAACCCCAATTGCCCTGCCTTCCCCATCCAAAATGCAAAAAAAAAAAAATTATTCTGAGAAGAGTTCACCAGCTTATCAGAGGGATCTATGACACAAAGAAAGTTAAGAACTCCTTATTGGGGGAATTTTTCGTTGCTTTTGCTACGTAGCACTCAACCAGAAAATCTAGAGAAATGCATGCTTAGTACTCTGCTCCAGTATGTTGAAACTTATTCCCCATTTAAAGGCATATAGCTCATAGTATTAGAGGAAAGATTTATTAAAAGAAGTAAGCAGGCAAAACAGAGACACTTGTATCAGCAAGCACCCCAGCACACCCAGGGCGGCTGCTAGCACAGGTTTTTAGATCTGCTTTTCTAAAGGAAAGCAACTCAAAATGGGTTAACAATCTTACTTTAATCGATCAAATATCATTTACCTAGTTCAGGG
>CM053585.1:439198689-439231699 GCA_028646515.1 Pseudochirops corinnae
ATTTTCTGTGATAAGATGTAATGTTGTGAATATTATATTGTGATTTGTTGTGAATGTCTGCCTTGATTTGTAATGGAATAAGTGGAGTGTTCACTATACTGTGTAATCAGAACCTTAAAAGCTGTTCACAGTAGAATTCTTTTGGGAAGCTGCGCATGGTGTTACACACACATTTTAGTACTTAATTATATTCTTAATATTTATTGTTTCCTAATCATTTTATCTATTCAAATTTTGTTCTTACATCTCCATTATCCCATCATTCAACAGATTGGAAATATTTGAAGAATAGCAATTATATCATTTTTAAAATTAGTATTCCCTAAAATGTATAGAACAGTACTGGACAAATGAGACATACTTACTAAATATTTATTTAAGTAAAAGTTGACCATATAGAGAAATCCTATTGATTCCATAGGTCCATAATACCTATGCTATACTTTGCATTTCCATCATCATCAACCTAGTTCAGACACTGTCTCATCTCATACCACTGCAGATGCCTTCTATTCATTAAATTTCTACTGATCATCTACTATCCTTCAGGTATTATGCTAGTTGCAGAGAACAAAAAGATAAGATTGACACAAATCCTACATTCAAGTAACTTATATTCCATTGTGGAAAAAAATGTACCAGAGGTAAGTATATGGAAAGCATAGGTAGAGAATATGTAGCTTTCCCCTCCTAGATTTTTTTTTTTTTGAGTAGGCAAACTAGGCCATCTTTTACCTCTTTTGTTACCTAATCTTAAATCACTGAATGGGGTTTGCTTCAGAGAAATTAAGAACTGTGAAAGTTCTTATATGAAAAAGGCCAAGGTCTCCCACTGCATCTGGGATCATTTACAGTCAACCTGACCTATGTCTTGCCACTGGACTTAGATGACCCTGGAGGAGAGAGTGAGGCTGATGACTTTGCATAGCCCTGCCTCACTTAAATCCAAATTAACTTGAAAGTCAAGACATTGCACTCCTGACATCATTGTTCCTCTTCCAGGACAAAAGACAAACAATAACAACAGAGCAGATAAAAAGTAATTTTAGAGGAAGAAACAGTATCAACAATCAAGGATTATCAGAAAAGGTCCCAGTAGAGTGTGATACCTGAGCTGTGTTTCAAAGGAAAGCAAGAATTGTACAAGTCATAGATAGAAGAGTAGAAAAACAGTGGTTCTAGAATCCCGGGACCCAGGTTCAAATATTATCTCTCATACTTAATCCCTGTGTGACCTCCAGCAAGTTATTTAACTTCTTAAAATTTGATTCCCTTATCTGTGAAATGAAAACTAAGGGCTCTTTCATCTCTGAATCTCCAGTCCTATCATTGGAAGCCAGAGGTGAGGAGGAAGAACATTCCAGGGATAAGATGGAACCTATGCAAAAAGCTAAATGATCCAGGTGGAAGACAGAATGCTGTATATGGTAAAGTAGGACAGTTTGACTGGAACATAGAATTAATGAGCTGGAAAAATATGAGATTAGTCTGGAAATATAAATTGGAGCTGAACTATAGAGGGTTTTAAATGCCAAACAAAACAGTTCATCTTTTGTCTTAGAGGCAACAGAAAGATAATTAAACTTCTTAAGAAAGAGGAGATCAGGAAAAGGCATTGGGTTGTGGCAAGTCACAGGTATTGTGGATGGAGGCAAAGGCATCAATTGATGTACCCTTTCTAGTACAAGCAATGGTTGATTTGATTTGATTACTGTTCACACAGTAGGAAGTGGAAAGCAACAGAGGGTGTTGAGTATAGTAGTCATATAGGTGGCAAGGAGATGGCCAGAATGGACTATATTTTGAGATATGAACCATTGTGTATAGAGGTTGGATATAGAGGCCTGTGTGCATTGGTGCTGGTTGATTCACATCAGGATAGCAAGGCCCCAGGACAGTGGTGCTAAAGCTGAGTGGATTGAAGTCACACAGGGCATGATCTCAGGAAGCCTTGTGGTCTGAAAGAAACAACGACAGTTAGATAGCAAGATGAGGGATCAGATGAAATGTGAAACATGATCTGGGGTCTGAGGCTGGCCCAGCATGTCTATGAACATTTATGCTGCTTGGAACAAGAAGGCCCATTTGGCCTGACCACGGAATAAGTGAAGAGGAGTAATGTATACCATGGTTGAAATAAAATTAAAGCAGTTTTATAAAGTCCTCCAAAATCTGGTTCTCACCAATCATCCCAACACTACTTCAGACCTTATACTCTACTTCATGTACTCTAATCAGTTTGGCATAATAGAAAGAGCAATAATTTGAAGTGAGAAGACTGGTGTGATGGGAACAACATCTGCTACTAATTTGATTAGCACCCATGGCAATAAAACGGAAAAGTCCCTGCTACCTAGACTAGTTTTTCTATAAAAATGCAATGAAACATTCTATCTTTTAGATCTAATTGGGCCAGGAGACTAAGGTTTGAATTGTTGACATAGCTTCCCAATTACTTAAAGCATAAAACCACAGCCCCATAAATCTTTGTAGGCTAGACAGATTTCCTACTGAGTTAACAGACCCTTCTAACACAGCATACCACTATGTTAAATGCCAAGGTGAGCTATGCCCATATAAACCAATGTTAATCTTTACTGAATATTCTTTCCATGCTATTATTAAGTTTCCTTTAAATATTTAATATTAAGCATCAAATAGTTAAATATTATACAGTTTATAAGTGTCTCATTGAACCACTAGACTGGTCTCAAGTTAGGCCCAGGTTAGAATGACTTGAATTTGTATCTCAGTTCTCTACTAGCTATATGACTTTGGGTAACTCACCAATATCTCATAGCCATTGTTCCCTTGTCATTAAATGAAAATAATAATCTATCTCACAAATTTGCTGTAAGTAAGGTACTTTGCAAATTGTAATGTGCCACATCAGGTAAAGTATTATATCCTTTACCGTGTCATTCTGTGTGTCTGGAGGGCATCTCAATGTCTGTCTACTGAAATCCTATCTATCCTTTAAGACCATCTCAAATGCCATCTCTTCCATGAAACTTTCTCTGGCCTTCTGCCTATAGCTGGAAGTTACCTCTAACACCTTGTATCATTTTGATTGTATTTTTCTTATACACCTTCACATTCAACTTCTATCTAGTTGCATATACTTCCTATTCTCTCTCCTCTCTTTCTCTTTCTGTCTCTCCCTTTTATCTTATAAGTCAATACTATTCTTAGGTATTTAAAAAAAAATTAAAGCAGGGGTTCTTAACCTGGGGGGGGGGGGTGTCTATAATCTTTTAAAAAGAAACAATTTGATAGCTGTATTCAAAATGATTAGTTTCCTTTGTAATTTTATGTATTTTATTTTATGCATTTAAAAACATCAGTCTGGGAAAGGATTCATAGACTTCATCAGACTGTCATTGAGTCCATGATGCAAAAAAAGGTGAAGAACTCCTTACTTACAGATTCTACATAATGCCTTACATGTGGTAGGTGATAAATGGAAGTATCAAATGAAGGTGTCAAACAAATGCTTGATAAATATTTTCCCCCAATTAACTTGTATTTATTTTGTCTATATTTACACACATATTTTCTCCTCTATTTGAATATATAAGTTCCTTGAAACCAGGGACCTTTCATTTTTGTTTTTGTATGCCCAGGCTTAGCACAGAGTAGTCACGTAATAAGTGCTTGTTGTCTGGCTGATGGGGTTGAGCCTTGCATGCACTATATCACAAATATGTCTGCACCAAAACATTTACATTGTCATTCCTGTTGCAGCTATGCCAGTTGCAAAAACAGAAATGATTGTCTAGGTTCAAGAAAGACTTTGGTTCAAGTCTTCTTTTTTATTTTAACAAAACAAAGATTTTTTTTAAAAGGTCTACTATGTACAAGACAAGAAGAAATACATTTTGTAGGGCTTTAGGAAGACTTCGGTACCTAATCTTGCATCTGACCCTTGCTAACTATATGGATTTTGGACAAAATACTTCACACACACCCTGGGTTTTAGGGATTGGATTGGATGATCTTTGTGGTCCTTTCCAGTTCTAAATTCCAAGACCCTATGACTAGATATTTTTTCTTTTTAAATTTACTTTATTCTGAACCTAAGAAATAAAACAAGCATTTCCATAAAATAATTAGAATAGAAAAAAAGATGATTGTACATGGAACTGCAAATTTATTATGTACAACTTTCTAGTCCTTTTAAACATATACTAAAGTTATCATGTGACTTTCTTTTTTCCTTTTTTTCTTCCCTTCATGCCTCCCCCCTCCCCAGGCTACTATTAAACCCAAATATACACATACACAGACATATATATGTATATATAAGTATGTGTGTATACATATGTTTATATATACATATGTTATCAGCAAGCACCCTGGCAGAGCCAGGGTTGCTGCTAGCACAGGTTTTTAGATCTGCTTTTCTAAAGGAAGGCAACTCAGAATGGGTTAACAGTCTCACTTTAATCAATCAAACACACATCATTTATCTAGTTCAGGGGGAAAAGTCAGCACCCTGAACTTCAGAAAATGCAAACAGAATACAAACACAAGTTAACAAGCAGAAGTTACAAGCAGACATACAGATCAGCAGACAGGCTTCCAACCGTCTGACCCTCCCTATTCAGTTACCAGAGAGGGAAACACCAACATCTGGGTTTTTCAAAGCCACGGGGCTCAACAGCTTCCCAGAGTTTCGTCTGGCCAAATCACACAACTCTTCTCAAAGTGAGCCCCAAAGCAAAACCTCATATCAGGGCATATATATAGCCTTCTCCTGGCTCAGAGAATGTCACAGCCCTCTTGACCCACTGCCCAGTCACAAAGTAATAAGGTGTGGGCATTCCTAAAAAAGAAGCCTCCTGCCACAGGCTCCATGTGGCCACATTCAGCTTATTAGGGAGAAGAATATACTTTCAAATCAGGGAAGTTTCTCAGAGCCACTTAAGCAAAGGGCCTAGGGGCAGGGAAGATCTTCAGATTCCCATAACAACATATATATGTAAAATCATTCTAGATCTCTATTTATCAGTTCTTTCTCTGGATGTAGAGAGTGTCTTCCTTCATAGGTCCTTTATAGTTAATTTGGGTATTTAGAATAATCAAAATGACTTAATTACTCATAGTTGTTCCTAAAACAATATTGTTTTTTGCTCTATATCAGTGGTTCTCAATCTTCCTAATGCCGTGACCCTTTAATACTTGTATGTGGGCGTATGGAGATGGATAGAAGAGCAGTGTCTTGGTTCCTAAGACCATCTGAAATATGTGTTTTCCGATGGTCTTAGGCCACCCATGTGAAAGGGCTGTTCAACCCCCAAAGGGGGCAAAACCCACAGGTTGAGAACCACTGCTCTATATGATATTTTCTGATTTCTGCTCATTTTACTCTTCATTATTTTATGCAAGTCTATCCGTGTTTTTCTAAGATCATGGAGCTCATCATTTCTTACAGCATAGAAATATTCCATCACAATCATATACCACTAATTGTTTAGCCATTCTCCAATTAGCAGGCTTTCCCCCAATTTCTAGTTTTTTGCCCCCACAAAGAGAGCTGTTATGAATGTTTTAGAATATATAGGTTCTTTTCCTTTTTCCCTAATCATATTTAGAAATAGCTCTAGTAGTGGTATTGCTGGGTCAAAAGGTATATACAGTTTAATGATTCTTTGGGTTTAATTCCAGATTGCTCTCCAAAATGGTTTGATCAGTTTACAATTCCACCAATAATGAATTAGTGTCTCAATTTGTCCATATCCCCTCCAATATTTGGCACTTTCCCCTTCAATCATTTTAGCCAGTCTGATCAATGTCAAATGATCTCTCAAGGTTGTTTAAGTTGTAACTCTCTAATCAATAAAGATTTATAGCATTTTATATGACTATAAATTGTTTTGATTTATTAATTGGAAAACTGCGTGTTCATTTCCTTTGACCATTTATCAATTGGAGAATGACCCATATTCTTATAGATTTGTTAAAGTTCTTTATATATTTGAGATATGAGACCTTTGTCTGAGAAACTGTTAACAAAATTTCTCCTTTCCCCCAATTTCTGCTTTCCTTCTGATCTTGGCTACATTTGTTTTATTCATACAAAACCTTTTAAATTTAATGTAATTGAAATTATCCATTTTATACTTCATGGTGCTCTCTGACTCTTATTTATTCATAAACTGTTTGCCTATCCCACAGGTTCCCAAACTTATTTGGCCTACTTCCACCTTTAAAAAAATTACTCAGCGCCCTCCTGGAAATCTACTTTCTTTAACCCTCTAATGTTTTTTTTAATTGTAGCCTTTTAAAATATAATTTATTTTAAAAATTACACATCTTAAATTTAATAACTTATTCTAAATCTGTTTTTTTCTTTCATTGAAATTTTGATGACACAATATTGTGTCATATAACCATATCATGTCATATTGTAAATAAGTTATTACACACACGTATTCCTGCTGATGCATGCTGGATTTCCTAACAATGTATGATAAGCTCACCTGACAACACTTGCTTGTTAAGACCTATTGGTGCACCACTAGTCTGTTGTAACTTGCATTTTGTGTGTTTATTGGAAAACAATGTAATCACTATGACTTTAACTCTGTTATACAACAGATGAAACATGTACAAATGGTTTTTCAAAAATTTTTAATCTTCTCTTCTTTCCTTATGGTTCTACCTCCACTCCCCCATTTTTATTCAATGCTCTCCCCTGCCCCCTGGCTGCCATCCCCCCAGTTGCACCTGAGGCTACTAATGCCCCTCTGGATCATTTCAGTATCCTCCAGGGGTGGTGTCTTCCACTTTGGGAACCTATGGTTCCATAAGTTTGATAGACAATATGTTCCATATTCTTCAAATTTTCTCACAATCTCTCTCTTTATATTTAGATCTAAAGTCCTATTTCTAACACATACTGGCTATGTGACCCTGGGCAAATCTGTGAAATACTCAGTGACCTAAGTGACTCTCTAAAACTATAGGTTGATGAGAAAGTGTCAATCTACATTACTAATTCCCTGTATCTGTGCAAGCACCGGTCCAGTTTCTATCTCACATATCAATTGAGATTGGAATTGTGCCATGTTGAGGCAAGCATCACATATCCATCCCTCAAAAATCAGAAATATTTTAAGAAATGTGGAGCCCAGAGAAAATGTTGAAGAAAGATGATTTATGATTGAATTGTCTTATTACCCCCATATTAACTGAGGATTATAAAGTTTTCCAAAATTTTTTGGTGTCAGATCTCTATCTTCTCTTTTGTCCAAAGTGTAAGTCAAAGCTTAAGCAGTGGGTGATAAAGAATTCAACAGTTTCAGTAATTTTTCTTAAGTGGCTTTTAAATTTTTTGGTCTAATTGCTTATTTGTATATAGGAAAAAATGTATTTCTCCTACAAAGACCCCACAAAATACAATAATCATCACTCCTAAGCATTTGACTTTTTCTCTTGAGTATGCTTCACAGACAATTAATTAGTCTGTTAATTAATTTTCACAGGAATACTATCGAGTCTTATAGAACAGAAATCTTTTGTCTTAGATTCTGAAGTCTTGGTAAATTGCTAACATTATTTCCTGGTCCCAGACTCTCATAGAATGCATTTTTACTTAAAGGATGGTTTCAAATGTGTAAATATACATGCAAGACTATAAGACAAACCAGTCCTGTGATCTGGAGAATGGTGGAACCCACAGGAAAATAAAAGCTAATATATAATATTTGTTCTAGAAGAACTTGAAGGAATCTTTAGGCAAAGAGGTTCTATAGAGTCAGAGGGTCAGGAAGGTGAAAAGAGGTGAAAAAGGAGGAAATTTTTCAGGCAGACCAATAATTTTTTAAAAAATGTTAGAGTAGACTGTCAGTCTTGACAATGTGTTTTTTGGATACTGAGGGAAACTGGTGTGAATAATTATAGTCAGTGACTGTCACTGTCAAGATAGCACTGCAATTAGAGAAATATAAAATATGTCTTAGTTAAAGACACCTCAAACAGTGGCACTGAAACAACCATTGATGAGAAAAGGTTAATAAAGTCAGAATATACACTCAAGCATGGTGCACAAGTTCCACAGTACACCTGAATGTCTATGATATGAGAGAAATTTCTGTCATCCTTAACACTATACACTTTGCTTTACATCAGTCTAGATGAAGAAAAATCTAGTTGTTAAAAAAGCTCTAGTATTGGAGGACAGATTAAATGAAGAAAAGCTCAACAGCATTTCTGCCTATTAAGTAACCAGATAAAGTGATAGTCATATCCATTTTGACTTTTAAGCCCACAGGATCACAAATAAAAGTACTTTTTCAGGATCTGTAGAATAAGGTTGGGATCCATTTTCTGCTTATGAATAAACCTAGTTTATCAGTCTAAACAGCAAGGTAGCTCACTGTCAAAGAAGACGATAGATTAATACATGCAGCACCAGAATGTTTACTGCATCACAATTTTGGAAATGAGAAACCTTCTTCCCATAAAAGCACATAGGAGAGCAAATGATATTTTCTTTGTGAATTATGGGCCTATTTGAAGGGGCACATTCTTTATCATTTATTGGGTAAATAGGAGAAGTCGTTTGATGCAGCTGCCTGCTGGCATCTGACTCAGATTTATAGGAGCTCAGACTGACATGCTGAATGCTAATAAAGACACATGGTCAGAATAACTGATTACATGGCCGGTCCTGGGATTTGAAAAAACACAAAACAGAAATAGAAGTCTCTTTTATTCTCATCACATAAAAAAAAGTGAAGAAAAATAAGCCAAAGAAAGAAAAAACACGTCATCTAATTACCTGCATGGAATGGTTTTTAGGACACAAGGATAGTCCTGGGAAGCAGAAATAGCTGGGTTTTTTTTTTTTACACAATAATACAAAACGCAGTGAATCTACTCCTCCCTATCTCCCTCTCTCCTCCCCTTTCATTTTTAATCTAGGATGTAACATCTAACTAAATAAAAAGTGAGAGATCTGGAAAAATTAGGTCAAGAGGGACCAAATGATTTTTTAAAATACTAGTAATCAGCCACAAATAGATGTGACCTTCAAATACTAAACCCATTTTGCTGTCTGTGTCCAAATAATTTTTTTAAAAAAATGAGATCTAAAGGAAGCATCAGATGTCAGGATGACAAAATTTTGGTGTTAACAAATGTTGTTATTAACTAAAATAAAGGATCTTTAGGCACATATGTGACTTTATTTCTTTTTTATTTTATGATCACTGAAGTAAGAGATTGAGTGCTCCTGTTGTATTCCCAATACCAATGATAACTCATTCATCAATCTACATTAGAGGATAGAAGCAGCCATGGGGTGGGAGTCAATCCCTAAATATGTAATATGTGGTTATGGCTTTAAAACAATAAGTAGAGTTTAAAATACAATACCTTAAGGATTCTGTTAACACTCTAGCATTCTAGTTCAAATGGTAGTGTTAATTATTCTTACCAAAGGATAATAAAAATAAAATGGTGTTCTTTATGATGACTCGATAGCTGTGTGCAGCCCTCATATCAGAATTGTTCTACTTTGCTAGCTGTTCCCCATATGAGACACTCCATCTCTTGCTCTGTGCCTTTGAAGAAGTGGTCCCTCATGTCTGGAATGTATTTGTTCCTCTCTTTCCTCAAAGAATCCCTAGTGTCTCAGCGTGACTCAGGTGCTGCCTCTCATACAAAGTCTTACCTGACTCTTCCCTAGCTATTAATGTTCTCTTCCTTTTGAAGTTACTCTATAATTCTGCATATGTTTTATATCTACTTGAGTTCAAGTCATTTCCCTTCAGTAGAATATAAACTTGAAGGTAAGGAGTACTTTTTTTTCTTTATATACACATTGCCTAGCTAATGCTTTGCATACAGTAGGTGCTTAATAAAGGTTTGTTGAATTGAATTAATTTTTTTTAGAGGACAGAAAGGCAGGGCAATTGGGGTTAAATGACTTGCTGAAGGTCACACAGCTACTAAATGTGTCAAATATCTGAGGTCAAATTTGAACTCAGGTCCTCCTGACTCCAGGGCTGGTGCTCTACTCATTGTGCCACCTAATTTCCTCAAATTGAATTAATTTAAAATTGACTCCATAACATGAAGGGTATGTGTTACCTTTCAGGAGTGTCACACTTCTACTGGTTTTAGCCTCCTCTCAGAAATGTTGGAAAAATATCTCTACTAGGCAGCCTAAGAGACTTCCACTTTTTCTCTCTTTGAAAGCATGTCAGCCACCATGTGTGAAAAGGAAGTTATGTTCAAAGGGAGCAAAAAATTCACAAACTGATTACCTAGTGTAGCAGGAAAGTATGGTGACACAGAAAGAAAACTAGACTTAGAGATAAGACACCTGGGTTCAAGATTTTGAATCAAACACCAGTTCTATTTTGACCTTGGGGAGGTCACTGGAAATTTCCATGGCTTGATTTTCTTAAATATAAAATAAGGGGGAGAGTGAGCAAGATGATACAAAAATGACTTCTAGTTCTAAAGTTCTATGAATGCATGAGTCAAAAGTTGGAAAACATAGACTATCTTATTAAGGTAAAGAGCGTGGCAAAATGGAAGGAAACAAGAACTGAGTAGGAGTATGGATAGTAGGAGTATAGATAGTAGAAGTAAGGGCTCAATATACTTGATTACTACAACTAGGTCCTTGCTGACCTCTCTATCTTGAAACACTAAATTTAACTTTAATTTATTTTCCACAAGCATCACTCTATGCATACCATTATTTAACATAGCTCTTATTTGATTCTGAAATTCTATTAATGCTATAAATGATGAGATCCAAATCTCTGTCACCAGCTTACTTTCATCTTCTATATACTAATACAAACACTTTAATCTAACCAGACAAACATCTTGGCCATTTGCCTTCCATTCTCTCTTTTGAGCTATGCGATCTCCCCACATGGAATTATCTTTCTGTTCTTTTCGTTAACCATGTTTAATATCGTTCTAGAGAAAGTACCAAAATAGAATGGTAACTTATCTGTAACATAGTTTTGGAGAGTTACCAGTCTGGCACTGAGAGCTTGAAGTGACATTCATAATAACACAACTAACATATGCTGGATACAAGACTTAAACTCAAATCTTCCTACTTTTTTTCATGACACCATTTTACTTCTTCAGATAGAAGCATTATAAAAAGACTTACCTCATGTTGAGAAGGTAGTCCATTTCTTCCTATGGTGAATCATTTTATTTAAAATAAGTTGTTTAAAAACACATGTATTTTGAATTTCACAATGCAGAGTTTTACATTTAATTGAATGACACCACCATATGCTTGTTTAGGAATTGCCAACTAATTTACAACCTTTGAAAGAAACATATAAAAAATGAAAAGCAAGCATTTGTTTACCCCCCCCCCCCAACAACTCATTAGTACTCTTTGAACAGTCATCCTTCTTTCACAAGAGATGTGAAGCAACCAAACAGAAAAGACAAGTACTAGGTTAGGATATAGAGGCTGATTACATCAGTCTACTATGTTCAAATAGGTTGTGCTCCTGATATTTGTCCTTAAGGCAAGGATCTAGAATTCAGAACCCATTTTCCATTGGAATATGAGCTCCTTGAGAGGAGGAACTATCTTGCTTTTGTATTTATATCTTCAACACTTAATCCAGTGCTTTGTACATAGTAGGTGCTTAATAAATGCTTTTATATTCCTTTTCACTCAATCATTAATTTCCATAGAAACAATATTGATTATGTTGTCAGATCAACATATACAAATCCATTTAGATCTTAATTAATAAGCAGGGTTTCTATATGAAGGACGAAGGAAGAATCAAGAGTCAAGATTCAAGAAGAAAAAAGAAAGTCCCCTTTCCCTTCTGGTTAGACAGAATAATGTAAGGTAAAGAACACTGGGCTTGGAGTCAGGAGACCTATGTTTGCTTGTTTGTATGTATGTATATATGTGTACATATGTATGTATATATAGACACAGGCAACAAATATATGTTAATAAATGTAAATAGATACAAAGTAGTTAAAACAAGTTAGTTTGAGAGGAAGAATACTAGCAAGAGGGTGGCTCAGGAAAGGATTTAAGCAGAAGATGCTTGAGCTACATCTTAAAGGAAAAGAGGGACTATATGTGTAGACAAATAAAGGAATGTTTTTCAGGTATATGGGAGAACATGTACGAAGGCATGGAGATGGAGGATCAGGGATGGAGGATGGAGTGTGGGGGAAAGAGAAGACCAACTTGACTGGATGCTTTTGTGTGGGGAAGGAATCAATGTCCAACAAGGCTGGAAAGATAGGTTGAATGTGGATTGCTTAGGGTTTTAAATCTTAAGCAGTGTAGTTCATATTTTACTCTAGAAGCAATAGGAAGGCACTAGAGTTGGTTGAGTAAGAGATTCACTTGATCATTTGTGCATTTAAGGAAAATTACTTTGGAGCAGTTTGTAGAGTGAACTGGAGTGATGAGAGATAAGTCAGGGAAACCAATTAGGAAGCTGATGTAGTAGGATTTACAGGCAAAAAATAATACATAATTTACATATACAAATAAGAGTATATGGGAGCCACCAGGCACAGGGGATAGAATGCTTAGCCTGTAGTCAGAAAGACCTAAGTTCAAATTGAGCCTTAGATACTTACTAACTGTGTAACCCTGGGCAAGTCACATAACCCCATTTGCCTCAGTTTCTTCATCTGTAAAATGAGCTGGTGTAACAGCAAGTACGCTAACATACCCAGTATGTCTGCTAGCACAAGTTCTTTAATCTGCTTTCCTAAAAGAAAGCAACTCAAAAGGGGTTAACAATCTTACTTTATTTGAACATAGATATCATTCACTTAGTTCAAGGGGAAAAGGAAGCACCCTGAACTTCAGAAAATACAATGAGAAATTACAAGCTGACAAAAAAATACAGACAGAGAAAATAAAACAATTCAACAGACCAACAGACAGGGCTTCTAGCTGTCTGATCATTATATACCTACACGGTTAGTTACCAGAGAGAGAAGCACCAACATCTCAATTTTCAAAGCCAGGGGGTTCAATGGCTAGCCAGAGTCTCATCTGGCCAAATCACACAACTCTTCCCATAAGCAAGCCCCAAAGCAAAATCACACACACACACACACACACACACACACATACGTGTGTGTGTGTGTGTGTATCCTTCTCCAGGGTCAGAAGACATCATAAATTTTGTGATCCATTGCCTAATTACAAAGTAACAAAAGGTGTACCTTCCTGAAAAATAAGCCTCTCCTAAGCAAGCTTCTCTTGTTGGGCTCCAAGTGAGGCCCTTGGGGAGGGAAGATCTTCAAATTCTCTAGGTTTATTAAGGTGCGGGGAAAATCTTCATATTCTCTTACCATTACAGCTGGAGAAGAAAATGGAAAACCACTCCAGCATCTTTTCCAAGAAGACCCCAAAAGAGTTCATGAAGAGTCAGACATGACTGAACAATAAAGAATGTATTATGTACACTTATCTATATATGACAAATATGCAGAGAGAATAAAATATGTATTACATATATATATGAATGCATGTATATACATACACACATATGTATATTTATATACCAAATAAAAATACTACTCCATGGTTTCCACTTCCATGTATTATCTCCCTTTATTAGATTGTAAGATACTCAAGGGAAGGCTCTGTCTTCACTTTTATATATGTATCCAGTAGGACTTAGCATAGTCCCCAGTACAAAGTAAGTGCTTACTAAATGATTTTTTCATCCATTCGCTCATTCATCATATATTCATTCATTTATTCACTATATTGTAGTAAAGACATGAATATCCCAGAGAGTATCCAGAAACAAGTGACCATACACAAAATTATGAAATGTGAGTTAAGAATCCAAAATTATCTCTCTACCAAAATATTGTTTGATGGAATTGGGGATGTAAGAAAAAAAAGTAGAGAACTTTCTCATCATATTGGTAAAAGGAAAGATTTGAAGAAAGTAAGCTGTCTCACATATACCTTTAAAAACTTCCAAAGTATTAAGTTTAAACATGAATGAGATTAAGTAGCTTAAAAAACAACCCCGATATCATCAAAACATGTAAATATAGACAGAGAAAAACTGATACAGATAACATACAAAAGCAACACATATAGAAAGTGAGACAGTGCAAGGTATTTCAAGAGATATTCTAAAATAGACAATGCACATTTAAAAAAATACACAAGAAATTACACTGGGAAGACAAACACAAGGTCAAATGAAAGAAGAACTAGTAGTAAAAAAAAATCATAGAAAGAATAAAGTTAAAATTAAAAGTCATTAGTAAGTTTAGGAGGAAATAATTTAAAAAAAAACTGATATAGAACACATAATAATAGAAAACCTGAAAGAATCAATAGAAAAAATCAATAACAGATTTCCTGCAGTAGGAAACAGAATTACAGACAACACAGATAAACTGGGAAATGGAGCTCAGAAAATTACTGAATTGTTAAAAGAATTGGAAAATACTCAGACTTCAGTGACAGACCTGGAGGATGTCAAGATGTAGTAATCTCAGGACTATTAACATCTTAGAAAATACAGATAAGCAAAAGAACCTGAAGAATTTATTACCTGATATTGACAAAGAAAACATGGTAGAATTAACAAAAAAATAAAGATAGAGAGAAACCACAGAATCCCAAGAAAGAAAAATCTAATATTGAACTCTTCTAGACATGTTATAGTTAAATTCCCATGCTAAGAGAAGATAAGAAGGGAAAAAATTATTCTTGTTGCAAAATTAAAGCCAGCAATAAAATTACTAAGAACTAAAAATCAGAATCATAGCAGACATGAAGAAAGTGACAACTGGAATATAATATATGAAAAATTAAGAAGCATATGCCATGAACCTGGATTATTATGGCTTCCCACCAAAGTTTGATATATGGAACCAAGAGATGAGTATTATAAAAATATTTAAGCTTTTAAAAGTTTTCAGAGATACAGAGTACTCAAAGGAAGCCTTCATGAAATAGTCAATCTTCAAAGTAAAAAATTTAAGTATTTAAAATAATTCACACTTCTGAAATGAAGATAAATTGTTTGCTGATCATATGTCAGAACCCTGATTATTATTGTTTTTGTTAAAGCACATGAGGTTCCAAAAAGGTGTGTAGATGAATAAGAAAAAAAAGGAGGGTGGTGGTGATGGGTGAGACCAGACATAGTGAACAAAGCGGGGAGAGGGGGAAGAGTTGGGGACAGAACAATTCCAAAGCAACATGGCTACTTTTGATGAAAAGAGAAGTCTAAGTTGAAGAAAATAACATCACTACTTAAGGAAGACAGAATAAAATGTTATACTAGTTTGTTAATTGAAATAATTATCATGCATAGAAATCATAACTATCAAGTATATATTACCTCCCAATATAGGGATAGATGAAAATATAAACCATCTTTAAAAATACATATAGACTGAACTGTAAGCTAGAAAAAATAATCATAGAATTGATAAAACAGAAAAAATCCAATTTTGCCCAAAATAATTCGTGTCACTCATGCTTTCAATGATTCAATCTTGTCATAAGAAATTTTAGACCAGTTTTCAGTTTAAGCCTATTAAATCTCAGAAAAAAAATCCATGACAGGCCTGAGTGGCTCTGATTATTTTGAATAAAGTTGGATTCAAATGAGAAAGTACTAAAAGGGTTAAATAAAGGTGTCCTATTGTAGTAAAAAAAAATCTTTTAAAATGATAATATAATCATTAAAGCATATGTAGGTAATAATTCTGCAATAAAATTCATTAAAGAAACCCTTATCATATGAGAAGAAAAAAGTGGACAAAAGTCAACAGTGGTGGAAGATTTTAATATTCAATCTCAGAATTTGATAAATCAAATAAAAATAAATAAGAGAAATTATAGAGCTGGCATACTAAACAAACTAGATATAAAAGTTATATTGTGGGAACATAAAGAAAAAGTCAAATAATCAATATATTTTTCAAACATTCCAAGAACACACCAATAATTGATCACATGCTGAGCCACATAAATGATATAGCTAACATAGAAAAGTAGTTTTATTTTTTTGTTTAAAATTTTAATTGATACTTGTTTAATATCACCTATATTTCATGGTATCACCTTTCCGATGTCGTATTCCTTTTCAAGAACAAAGGACAAACAACAACAACATTTCATAGACTTCCTCTTCCTTTGGGTGGCAAATAACAAGAAACTAAGGGGGTTACCATAAATTGGGGAAGAGCTAAACAAATCATACTGTAAAACTATTGTCCTATGAAGAATGGTGAAAAAAGATGGTATCAACAGAAGTTTGAAAAAACTTATATGTACTGATGCACAGTGAAGTGTGCAGAACCAAGAGAGGAATTTGTATTGACAACAAAATTATAAAAGTGAACAATTTGAAAAGACTTAAAAATTCTCATCAATGCAATAATCACACATGATTTCAGAGAGCACAATTATGAAGAATGCTACCCATCTCCTGACAGAGGTAAAAGACTAACACGCAAAATTTTGAATATGGCAAATGTGGGAATTTGTTTTGATTGACTATTCATATTTGTCTAAAAGATTTTCCTTTTATTTTTTATCCGATGGGAATGTGAGAAGGAAAAATATTTGATAAAATTTTTTATAAAGGAATAAAGTGATCATTTATTAAAAGGTAATTATATAGCATATGGGTTAGAGCACTGGACTCAGAGTCAGGAATACCTGCATTCAAATCATGCACCTGACACTTACTAGATGTATGATCTCAGACAAGTCACTTATCCTCCCTTAGTCTTAGTTTCTTCATCTGTAAAATGTGGATAACAATTGCATTTACTTTTCAAGGGTGTTATGAAGATCAAATGAGAAAATATATGCAAAGCATTTTGCAAACCTAAAAGTGCTATACGCTTATTGTTTTTTCATTTAGTCCCTTTCTAAATATTTCAATTAGCACTAATTCCTCTGACCGGATTTTGGTTGGAAGACTACTTTTAACGGAAGCCATCAAAGGGTCACTCACCCTTCCTGTGTCTCAAAGTGAGAGGAGCCATGTACCATTTATGATAGGGGCATCATAAGAATTCTAAGAACTCCATTTTGAAGTACTGATGGCTTATTAACAGGTAAGGTAATTACATTTAGGGTTATTTTAAAAATCCCAAATCCAGGATAATTGATAGAGCCTATCAATATTTGTCTTCTAAAGGTCTAGAGAACTGAAACAATTAGCGAAAAACTCTCTGTTACCCCTGAATTGTTAACCACATGGATAGAGTCAATTATGAAAGATAAAATAGATATTTTGATAGCAGAGAATGCTTTATATGAAATGGCAACTTTTTATCATGTACAGTTTACTTTGTTTTTAAATATCTAACAAATTCAACAAATTATTTTCAAAGCTGTCCTACTTATCTTTGATTCTTTCTAGCCTTCCTTCTGTTCTTTTCAAAAACAAATTTCAATGACCTACCCTTCCTTCCTCCCTCCCTTCCTTCCTCCCTTCTCCCCTTCCTCTTTCTCTTCCTTCCTTCCTTCTTTCCTTCCTTCTTTCTTTCTTTCCTTCTTTCCTTCCTTCCTTCCTTCTTCCTCTACAAGACTATCCATCATTCCCCTTTCCCTTCTCAATCCCTCCTACTAAAAAAAAAAATCTTTAACACTATTCTTTTCATATTTCTTCTTTCTTTTCCCAGAGCTCTAAGGCTCCCAGATGTTTATACTCTGCTCATATGCAGAATTTTATGTTTTTATTAGTATTTCTTTCATGAAGTTAACACCTTCCTCTCTTTCCCTATCTGATATCTTGGGGAGAAAAATAAGTAAAGTAGCTGGCATTTATACAACACTTTAAAGTTTGCAAAATATTTTACAAATATTCATTTTATCTTCACAACAGCCCTAGAAGGTAGGTGCTATTTTAATCCTCATTTTACAGATGAGGAAACTGAGGCAGGAGAGTTTAAGGGACTTGCCCAGGGTTGTACAACTAGTAAGTATCTGAGGCAGAATTTGAGCTCAGGTCTTCCTGACTCCAGGACTAGTGCTTGTGCCACCTTATTGCCTAATGCATGCCTATGTCTCTGATCCTATTTCTCTCTCTGATAAGAAAAATGTTGACAACAGAACATGCTTTTTTAGCATGTTTGTGAATAGAAGCGCTTAAAACTTTAAGATATAATAGGTCACTCAATAAATGTGATTGCTTGAATAACCAGAATTCTAGCACATCATACTTTAGATATTAATTTTTTTAAAAAAACTTTCATTTTACATTTTCATTTTGTCCCAGCCACCAAAGACTACTAAGCTAGCTTATTTTACGTATTAGCCACTTTTCCACTGAAATATTTTTTCTTTGAGAATCCCTGTATTAATTCTGTGATGACCCATCTATAATACTTGTCCAATATATATCATAAATAGTCTAGCTTGTTTTGGTTAGAATTATGGCAATTATTTGTAGTATTCCAGGGCTTAATATAAATACCATATATGAATAAAAGTATTTAAACCCATTTTCACTGAAGATCCAATCCAGAACACCTAAGCCCGGAGCCTAGAGGGATCTAAGCCATTGGTTACATGCCTCCCTCCTCATGTTATGATGCAAAAATATTCCATTATATTCCATTATCACAATTAATGCAACCATTACATTTTCAATGAGAATGTATTTCATTTCTGGTTTTTTACTAGCACATTATGAAAAGTGCTACTATGAATATTTTATTATATGTAGGATTGTGGCTGCCCATTGACACAAGTATAAAATGTAAACTCTTCTGCTTTGCTTTTAAAAAACCTTTCATAATCCAACTTCATCTTCTAGTCTGATTATGAAATATTTCCCTTCACACACATAAAATTCCAGTCATGCTGACCTACTTTCCATATTGTTTCCTTTAATAGAATGAAAACAATTTGTGAGTAAATACTGTTTTATTCTTTAAAAAAAGGAGAATGTCTGTGAGCAACTATTTAGACCCTATATACAGTAATTGGTCTATTTAAAGATTACGTGAATTTTGCATTGACAAAATTTAGGCTTCTCTCTCTAAAATAATTACCTTCAATCATTTCCATTCATTTGAAAGAAGAAAGAATTACAGTAAAGTCAAAAGTTTTCCAGAGGCAGTGGGTTATAGTAGAAGCAACATGGATCTAGTGCTCAGGGACTTGATATTTTCTAGCTGTTCGACTAGGGGAAAACACGCTGAGAGTCTTTCCATACCTGTAAAATGGAGATAATCATACTTGCACTCTCTTTCTCTCAGGGCTATGGTGAAGAGGGAATTTAGTAAATTTTAAAGTTCTTTGTAAATACGAGCCATTACAAATGAGGTTAAATATTTCCTTTATATAAATAACATAAACTTTCATATAGAACATTTATTACATAACCCAAAGAATGGTAAGCAGAAGTAGCAGTCCAAGAAGGTTTGGTTATAGAAATTAATATTCATAACATGGATCATATAGTTATAAAATATTACTGATTATTATAGCTACTATATAAAATCCAATTGACTCTCCCAGGATGTGTGCAGGCATATTATTATGGCCTGAAAAATGTTATGAAGCTATAACTACAATGCTCTTAATAAAATAAGATTTTGTACCACCAAGATTTTATGCATTCATTTACATTTTTTCTGTACATAACCCAACCATTTACTATCTACAACACATCCAAGAACTGATATCTTTCAGGATATAAATTGAAGGATTAAGTAAAATACCATTTGCTGGTTTCTCATTGAAAATGCCGAAGTTTAATTTGGAAAGAAAGAAAAATTCATTCATAGACCTCTGAACACAAGTGGACTTTCTTTTGAAGTAGAGGACACATGAAAGCTAAGGTTCCTCAGGCAGAGGAAAACAGAATTAAAGCAATACCACAATAATAATGATAACTTATATCTTATGGTTTGAAAAGTCATGTTTAGATAGATATGTTTACATATGTAAAATAATCTCATTTTATCAGCAAATGGCATTTTATCATATGTGAAGCAGACAGTATCATTTTCTCTATTTTACAAATGGGGAAATGGAGGCTGAAAAATATTAACTGTCACTTGCCCAGGGTCATCCAGCTAGTAAATATGAGAGGTAAAATTTGAATTCAAGCATTCTTGACCCTAAGTCCACTAAACCAGACTGCCTAGTTGTTAAAATTTGAATTCAATTAAACTGATTTGGTAATAGAAGTAATGGGTCAACATTATCATTTACAAGCTTTTTGGACAGGATGTTTAATTTTCTGTTTCTGTAAATTTTCACCAACTGTCTCCCATGCCTGTAATTTTCTCCCTCCTGATCTCCCTGGCTTCCTTTGAGCCCCAGCTAAAATCCTAACATGTTTCCTGATCCCTCTCATGGCTGGTGGTTCCTCTCTCTGATTATTTCTAATTTATCCTGCATATAACTTGTTTGTATGTAGGATGTCTTTTATATGTTGTCACTCCCGCTAGATTATGAACATCTTAAGAAAAAGGAATTTTTTTGCTGGTTTGTGTGTGTGTGTGTGTGTGTGTGTGTGTGCAACACTTAGTACAATGCCTGGCATGTAGTAGGTCCTTAATTAATACTTACAGTTTGACTAACTTTAGTTTTGCATGAGTCTTAGTAGTACTCTTGGCATAGTAGCAATAATATTATATTTTAAATCATTGACTTGCATTGATTACTGGCTCTATGTTCTACATGTATGACTTCAGACAAGTTACTTATGACTTACCTCTAAGATTAGCTCTGCTTTATCTTGTATATATTCTGTTTGTACATAGTTGTTTATATGTTGGCTTTCTCATTAGACTATGAAGTCTTTGAAAGCAAGCATTATTTTTTGCCCCACCCCTTTTTATGTTTAAAACTTAATATATTGTGCCTGGCACATAGTAGGTGCTTAATAAATGCCTATTGATTTGAATTTACCTACATAAATTTGTGGAAGTGACCAGACAAATGCAAGAGTATTCACAAGATCATGTTGACAGTAAAATCAGTCAAATTAATCAGGTTGTTATGGATGCCAGTTCGTAAAAGTGAAGGAAAAAAAATTTTGAATCTTATCAACTGGAACCACTTTAAAGTCAAATGGTCTCCCTAATATAGTTACTGGTGTGTCTCTTTAGGGAATCAAGTCAATCTAATTTTCACTGACTCCTGGCTTCATGATCTCCAGAAACATTCTGTGAGATGAAATAAACTGTGAAACTCATGCTTGCTTAGCACTCCCTGCCCATGAGGTCCTTTCCTTCCTTTGATTGGAGAGGGTGTAGGGTAGAAAATAGAGAGTGCCTCTCAGATCCTCTACCATTTCTTACAGCATTCACCTCATCATTTTCCACTTTGGTTCTACTGGTCTTCATAATGCCCCTTTACCTGTAATTCCCCCAAACCCCGCCCCCACATGGCTACTTTTCATCTTCTTTTAATATGTTCTCTTCCCCCACCAGATTGTAAGCTCCCGGAAGGTTGAGACCTTATTATGCCTTTTCTTTGTATCCCCAACACTTAGCATATTAGTACATGTAGAATATAGTAAGTGCTTTATAATTGTTGGCATGAAAAATGGACACAACCATTCTCACCCACGTGTATTTCTCTTTCTACCCCCATCTATGGGTAAAGCCAGGATTTGTGTTTATCAGGGTATGAAGACTAGAGTAGCTTGACTTTGATACATTTATTGATAGGACCCCAGAATAGATCAGATCCTACAAGATCAAAGGTTCAATTTTCATGAAACTAGCAAGCATTCAGGGGCCAGAGGCAAGAGACATATCCAACACAGTCATTGGACTGGTAGCATCTGGATTCAAAGACATAGATTCTCTGACTAGGAATGCTCAAGAATAAATCAACTTGTCAGATATCCAAAAATGGTGCTGAGTTAATTCAAAAGGGTCCTCTGATCTTTTAAGCTGTAGTGTTTGTATTAGCCAGACCATTTTGGCTTCCTCCTAAATTCATAGGTTTAGAATTTGAAGCATCCTTAGAGCTCATTGAGGCCAATCTCCTTATTTTACAGATGAGAAAACTGCAGTCCAGAGAAATTGAGTGGCTTGTCTATAGTAAGTATCTGAAACAGAATTTGAACCCAGATGTTCCTGACACCAAGACTAGCATTCTAGACCCTATACTATCTTGTTTGTTTTCTGTTCTGGCGTCTGCTATTGACACTCACCATAGCTTGTGCCTCCTGCACTGACATTCTTAAATTCTCTAAGAAGTAGATACCACACCTTGCATGTACTAGTCTGTCCCTGTCCAAAATATCTTACAGTCCTATGCTTAGGGTCCACATCAGCTCTATTCAGTTAGGTCATGATTTTACTCAGGTGTTCTAGATCCCTTGTTAAAGACAACTCACAAATCTTGGCTCATCTATAGAATCAGCCTTCTGTCAATAGGAGCCCAGTCACAGTACCTATAAATAGATGTATTTTCTTGCTGAAGACATTTTTCATTTTCTACTTTCTCAACCTTTTGTTCTATAGCATTGTTTCAGATCCTTTCCATGCAACTGGTTTCTATAGCTTAGTCATTCTAGCAGCATCAACCTGTAGGAAATCCTTTCAGATATATACGATTTTCCTCACACTGAAAGAGTAGCTCTCATAACAGTTGCATTATATTTTCCAAGTTTCTCTATGAGTTCTCAACTATGACAAACCAAACCACTCACCTTAATCTTCTCTCTGCTTCTACATGAAAGTTAGCTGTATTTCCAGGGGAATTATACTAAGGTTGGCTATAAGGACCTATTAACAGGAATAAAGCTTGAGCATTTGGCAACAAAAATTTGAATTTTTAGGGAACTGAAAAAATATTTTCCACTAGGGAATAAGGGATTTTTTGCCACTCTACACTTATTATGACATCTTAAAAAAAAGATTTACTTACAAAACTTTTCACTTCTAATGTAGGCTATGTAATCTCATACCTTCGATTAAAATAAAGAAACTTAGAGATCAGAGAATTATCAAAGAAGGCAATGAGCAGATTTTGTTTCCATACATTATAGATTTAGAAAGGACATTAGAGACTATCTAGTCTAATTTTCTTATTTTATAGTTGAGGAAGTTTAGGCCCAGAAGGAGAAGTGATTTTTCCCAAGGTCATTTAAGTAGAAAGTGGCAATCATGATATGAACACAGGTTCTTCAATTTTAAATCCAGAGCTTTTGCCTATTGCATCATGATACCTCTCAAACATAAAGAATGTCAAAAGTATTTTCAGAGCACCATAATTACATGACTCAATTATTAACTTCAGTGAATCTCCCTTACCCATTAGGTACCTATTATGTTCAAGTCTTTGTGGTAGAAACTGAGGATGTAAAAATGAGAAGCATCAGTTGTGACCTTCAAGAAACTTACAATTTCCTATGGTAATAAGCTGTGTTGCAAATAGCCCTAATTACGAACATTACAATATGAGATGAGAAAGATTAAAAATAATAGCATCAGAGATTCTAAGAGGGAAGTGGTCACTTCCAGGAAGAAATTAAAGATGTCTATAGTCATATGAAAAAAATGCTTTATATCACTATTGATTAGAAAGAAGAGAGACATCTTGGAAGGAGAGAATGATTTAAATAGTTGGGAGGAGAATCCACTTCATGTATAAGTCACAGAATGTATAAATTTAGAGGCACGAATGGCAAGACAAGATTAGAGTACAGTAAGTAGTTAAATTTGACAGAGAACAATATGAAATAAGGTTTGAAAGTTATGTTGGAGTCAGATTGTATTGGACCTTGAATGTCAGATAAAAGAATTTGTATTTCATGCACTAGGCAATGGGGAGGTATTGGAGGTTTTTGAGCAAGGGGGTATATCAGCACCCTAGCATACCCAGAATGGCTGCTAGCACAGGTTCTTAGATCTGCTTTTCTAAAGGAAAGCAACTCAAAATGGGTTAACCGTTTCACTTTAATCAATCAAACATATATCATTTACCTAGTTCAGAGGTAAAAAGTCAGTACCCTGAACTTCAGAGAATGCAAACACAAGTTACAAACACAAGTTACAAGCAAACAAAGAAACAGATCAGCAGATGGGCTTCCAGCGTCTGACCATTACATCCATACCTATTCAGTTACCAGAGAGGGAAGCACCAACATCTGGGTTTTTCAAAGCTGGGGGGCTCAATGGCTTCCCAGAGTCTTGTCTGGCCAAATCACACAACTCTTCTCAAAGTGAGCCCCAAAGCAAAACCTCACATCAAGGCATATCTATCTATCTATCTATCTATCTATCTATCTATCTATATATATATATATATATAGCCTTCTCCTGGCTTGGAGAATGTCACAGCCCTCTTGACCCACTGCCCAATCACAAAGCTACAAGGCGCCGGCATTCCCGAAAAACAAGCCTCCTGCCACAGGCTCCATGTGACCACATTCAGCCTGTCAGGGGACAGAATATACTTTCAAATCAGGGAAGGTTCTCAGAGTCATGTAGCCACTTTAGCAAAGGGCCTAGGGGTAGGAAAGATCTTCTGATTCCCATAACAGGTGAAGACATGGTCAGACCTTAAGATTTCTTTGGCAGTCATGAGAAGGTTGTATTAGAGAAGAGAAACTGGAATTAAAGGTCTGTTAGAAAGCTATTTTAATAATCCAGAATAGAGGTAATGACGACTTCAACTAGAGTGGTGGTAAGGAGAGTTGAAAAGAGCAGGGAGGATGTAGAGATATTTCAGAAGTAGAAATGATACAACTTGACAGATGATTAAATATGAACAGTAAGGGAGAGTGAAAGAATCAGATATAATTCTAAAGTTTTGAGCCTGGGGGATTAGGAGAATGTTGGTTTCATCAATGGAAATGAGTAAGTTAGAGACACATTCAACTCTTGTATTTTCCTCCCCTATACCCTCTCTCAGTAATATCAACAACTTAAATTAATTCAGTTGTCATCTCTATGCAGATGACTCTCAGATCTATATAGCAAACCTAAGGTTGTCTACTGTCCTATGTCACCAAGTATTTATTGGACATTTTCAAACTGGTTGTTCCATCGTCATCTAAAATTCAACATGTTCAAAACAAAAGTTATCATATTTTGAACAAAATATACTCTTCCTTTTAACTTCTTTATTTCTATCAAGGTCACTAATATCCTTTCAGTAATCTGGGTTTGCAACTTTGAAGTCATCTTTGACTTTTCATTCTCAATCACCCAACACACATAAGCAGCTACTAAGTCAAAATATTTCATCTCTTAAATGGTCAAAGGATATGAATAGGTGGTTTTCAGAGGAAGAAGTTAAAGATATTTATAGCCATATGAAAAAATGCTATAAGTCACTATTGATTAGAAAAATACAAATCAAAACAACTCTGAGGTATCCCATCAAACCTGTCAGATTGGCTAACATGACAAAACAGGAAAATTATAAATGCTAGGAAGATGTGGGAAAACTGGAACTCTAATGCATTGTTAGTGGAGTTGTGAACTGATTCAACCATTTTGGAGAGCAATTTGGTACTATACCCAAAGGCCTATAAAAATGTTCATATCCTTTGACCCAGCAATATCACTTTGAGGGCTGTATCCCAAAGAGATCATAAAGACAGGAAAAGGATCCATTAAAAGACAGGAAAAGAATCCAATATTTTTAGCAGCTCTTTTTGTGCTGGCAAAGACTTAGAACTTGAGGGGATGTCCATCATTTGGGGAACGACTGAACCAGTTATGATATATAAATGTAATGGAATACTATTGTACTTTAAGACATGATGAGACTTGCTCTTCTCTCTTTTGTTTTGTTTTGTTTCTTCTTCCTTGTTATTCATTCCACTGGTTATAATTCTTCTTTACAACCTGACTAATGTTTAATGTGAAGGTATATGTAGAACCTATACTGGATTGCATGCCACCATGGGGGGAGGGCAGAGAAAATTTGGAACCCCAAAACTTGTGAAACTGAATGTTGTATACTAATAGTAAATAAATTTAAAAAAGAAAAAGGTAAAAAAAGAAAAGAAAAAGAAATGATGAGCAGGTGGACTTCAGAAAAACCTAGAATGACTTATATGAACTGATGCTGAGTGAGGGGAGTAGAACCACGAGAACACTGTACACAGTTACAACCATATTGTGCAATGACTAACTTTGATAGACTTGGTTCTTATCAGCAATGCACGGTTCTAAGAGAACTCCAAAATGCTCATGATGGAAAATGCTATCCATATCCAGAGAAAGAATTTTGGAATCTAAATGCAGATCAAAGCATACTATTTGCTTTCTCTCCTTTTTGTTTTGTTTCTTATTTCTTGTGATTCATTCCATTTGCTATAATTCTTCTTTACAACATAACTAATATGATAATATTTTTAATATGAATATATATGTAGAGCCTATATCAGATTAGCATGCTGTCTTGGCAAAGGGATTGGGGGGGAGGGCAAGAAAATGTAAAACTCAAAAGCTTGTGGAACTGAATGTTCTAAACTAAAAATAAATAATTAAAAATATTTCATCTCTCCTCTCCACACTTTTCCAGGAAAATTAATGTCCTGTTAACCTCTACCACTTAGAACCCTATTTGCCTTCAAATTTCAGTTCAAATATCATCTATTTGAAGTCTTTCCTAATCTCCCTAACTACATATCACCTTGCATATTTGTTTGAGTGTATACATATACAAATATGTATACATGACATTCATATATAAACATGTACATATATGCACACATGAATGTTTTATATATACTTATGTGTATATGTATTGTCTCAGAGAGAATATATCTACTGTGAAGGGAGAGATACTCATTCTGTCATCCCAATAGCTTACACAGCCACCATCCTACTTCAACACCTTACCACTTCATGTCTAGACTTTTGTAATATACTCCTAATTGCTCTTCTTGGCGTTCCCTTCTACTTTCCAATACAACCTTCACACAGCTACTAAAGTGATATTCTCAAAGCACAGATTTGACCATGTCGCTCCCTTGCTCAAAAGTCTCCATTGACTCCCCAGTGGGACTTATCAATAAAGTCTATTCACTTTCTATTACTTCTAGAATAAAATACAAACTTTTATGTTTGATCTTTAAAATCATTCCCAAACTGGCTCCAACTTACCTTTCTGGGAGTATTATATATTCTCCTCCATTTATGCAATTTTTAGGCTAGCCAAATTGACTTTCTTACTGTTCCTCACATACAATATTTCATCTCTTCTCTCCATGCTTTTCCAGGAAAATATTTCCTCCTAACCTCTACCATTTAGAATCCTACTTGCCTTCAAAGTTAGCTCAAATATCACCTTCTTGAAGTCCTTCCTGGATTCCCTACTCACTAATCCTCTACCCCTGAAATCACCTTGCATATGTGAATGTGTGTATGTATATATATCCACATACATATTATGTAGATATCTATACATATATATGTTGTCTCCCCTGAGACCGTACAACCACTGTGAGGGAAGAGACTATTTCATTTTCTTTTTTTTGTATTCCTCTTGCCTAGCACATAGTTGGTGCTTACTAAATGTTGATTGGCTGAAATTACACATAGATAAAATTAGGATTTACCTGAGGAAAAACTTCCTAGCAATGAGAGCTGACCAAAAATGGAATAGTCAGTCTTGGGAGGTTGTGACCCTTATTCTCATACATTATAAAGGAGATTTTTGCTTAGGTAAAGGTTATATTAGAGGTCTCTGAGGTCCCTTGAACACTGATATTCTGTGATTCTATTAATGCAATGCTTGGAGTTAAGAGAAATCTGGGACTAAATAATATCTCTGACATTTGGTAGCTGTGCAGCAATGGACAAGACACTTAGGCTGAATCTCAGGTTCTTCATTTGTAAAATCAGGATAATATAACATATAATACTTTACTGCACAGGGCTATTGTGAGATTCAAAAGATAAATATATGCAAAACAATTGTCAGCTGTTCTTACAGATTTTTTTCCTACTGTGAATTCTGAAATCTATCAGCTCTATTGTATACTTTTTGGACAATAAGTGAATTTTTGAATTAATATATCATACTAAACTGAAAAACAAACAGAACAATATGATTGAGGTTTGGGACACATTTATTCTTAGAAAGATAAAGATTCAATAGAGAAAATACATTCATTTTATTTTATTCATTCAACCAAGGTCACTTTTTTATGATCCAAGAGTAATAGGGGATCTGAAGATAATACTCTCATAAAATTTTCTTTGCCAAAAACATGAATTGAAACAAAATGTGAAAAGAGTGTTAAGAGTAGATGAATTAGATGTTTCTCTTGAAAGACACATTCTTAATACAGATCTATGGGTGGAGATAAACTAACTTCATGCACTATTACTATTCTACCTCCTTGGAATGGAGAATTTCAAGGGCTCTGAAAGCCAGAAAACAGATCACTTAGCTTAACTAAGCTTTTATGTTCCCCCACTTTAAATTGAGTTTAGCTACACCTCTCAAGATAATTACTTCTTAATGAATCACAACATTGAGTTTCTTACTGAAACAATGCACTAAGAATACTTTTCCTTACTCTTTCTCCTAAGGTTGAAGAATACCCATGTCAGAAAAGTCAATTCTAAGTCAAGACACATAAACACAAATTAATTCAACAACTTGAACAAAAAACATAGACCATTTCCATTTTACTAATGCATGTAAAATATTGCTGTTAAAATGTAAATTAAATTTTATCTTGAATTATGTCTCTCCTGGTGGAAGAACTATTTAATTTTTATTTAAAGCTATTTCTAACAATTTAATAACAGTAATGATAAGAGAATTTTTCTGATTCCTGCTTTTTCAATTTATAAAATAAAAACAGAGTCCATGCAATTTGTGTCTAACACAGCAGATGGCAGTATTTTTTAAAAAAGAAAAAAAGGTCCTCCATTTGCAAATCTTGATGATTGGATGATTATCGGCAATCAGTCTATTTATATTATATATAGATGTCTCTATACAAAACATTCATGCTTTTGTGCTTACATTTATTATTTTCTGGCTAAGGGCTAAAAAGCAGTAAGACTTGAGTAAAGGAAATGACTGTATAGCTGAAAGTTGTCAGATTTTAATTTGGAGAATACCACACATGTTCAGAGCCAAAGTCACAGGGGTAGTCAAGGAGAATTGTGTGCTAATAGTAGTCATCAGCAGTATCTGACTGAGTTTAGACCATTACATGACCCAAATGAGGTTAGAAAATGGGACAAGATTCTGTAATATGGGCTAATCACACACACACACACACACACACACACACACACACACACACACACACACATACCCCACACCTGGAATAGAACAGGTAAAACTATTCTCTTTATGGGAAAATGTTCCAGACATACACCTCTGCTTTGGAGAGCTTTAAGAAATGCTGTTGATAGAATATTATTCAACATTAGGGGTGAGTTACCTCCTTTCATCAATTATTATTAGAAACACAGATTCTTCTATCTTGCTGACTCCATAGAGAAGTAATAATTTAAGCATTTGTTTTGGTCATAATATCCTTTCAAAGGATATAAAAGTATCTCTCCTAATTAAAAAATAGATAGAGATCCATGTTTCCCAGAAAGGTTAATTCTGGAATTGTGGCCTTGAGCTCTGTACCCGCCCCATCAGCACAATGGCCAGGGGAGCAGTGACCCAGTCAAGAATACTTTACTTAACAATATGGCTAGAGAAATCATTGAAGTTGGACTACACAGAAACGAGGAAGAGGAAAGTGGACCTTTTTATTTCTCCTAAATGAGGTGTATGAGAAGATGCACATTGTTAAGGGTGGTGGGACTACTGATCATTTCATTCTGAATCAGTTCATACCACCTAAGATTTTGAGGTTGTTTTTTTTTTTTGCCATTACTTGTGGTACAACATTTTTTTTTATTAGTTAATATAGCACTTTTATTTTTCCAGCTATTCTTTGATTGTCTATGGTCACATAAAGGACTATTCCCCTACCACCTTGGAGTCTAATTCTTTCCTTTTTTCCCTTTTGCTCCTCCATTTAGGATCAAGAGATTTGTTTCACTTTTCACTTCACAATCCTCCAACTCCTTGGGATTCTCCTTCCTCTAATCCCCTATTTCTCCCTATCACCAAGTTTTTCCCTATTAGGTTTGATGTGGCTCTTTACCAGATTCTTTGTTTGTGCATATGTGTACATTTAACTCACCTTTGCTCATTTCAGATAAGAATAAGGTTCGTTTAATACTCACTTTTCCTATCCTTTCTTTTCTGTTTGTATATTCTTCTTTTCATGCAGGTCACACAGCTAGTAAGTGTTAAGTGTCTGAGACTGGATTTGAACTCAGGTCCTCCTGACTCCAGGGTCGGTGCTCTATTCACTGCACCACCTAGCCGCCCCTAACTAGCTATATCTTACATTTTCTCCTTTTTGTTCAATTTTATTTTGTCCTGATATTTTTTTTTACTATCATCTCAAGGTCTACTCTGGTTTGCTGGAAGCCCATCTCTTTGCTTCAGAACTTTTTTTTTTTTTCCCCCAGTTTTTGGCTCTTGCTTCATTTCTTCTAAGTATTCATGTAGTCCTTATGGTTGGTCCATTTTTTCCTCTAAGTCTCTATTTGCAGTTGTTTTAGCATTATTCATCCATATTTGAAGAGGGGATCTTTAGACTTAACAGTAATTTTATGCTGATTGATGTTTTTTCTTTGATTTATTCATCTATCTAATTTTAGTTCCTGAACTGAGGTCTTATTCCAGGGCCAGGTTCTGCCTCCTGGTGTGCTTTTGAATGAGATAATCAAATTCTACTTCTTCTTAAACTAGATCACTTGGGTTCCTGTCTTGATCTCCACCTCCTGGGATTACCCACTGTATTGCTCCCTCCCTGAGTCTTTGAGTTTCAGAGTTCTAGTTCTTCAGGACCCTCTCTGGTGGCTCAGGATTGAATGCTAGGGATTACGGAGTTTTGTGACCCAGGCTACCCCAGTTTAAGCAATAATAGTTGTTTCTGCCATTCCCAAGAACATTCATGACTCCCATTTTTGGAATTTCTGAACACCTTGAAACTTTCTGAATACCCTGATTATTAGTGATTGGGAGCATGGTTGGGAATATTTTACAGTTCTTCTTTGGAGAAGTCTTTGTCCATATCCTTTGACCACATATGTTGGGAAATGACTTTTAGTTATACACCTATGTATACTTATATATGTATATATAATATATCTCAATCTGGTATGAATGCCAGGGTTTTGCTAGAATAGGAATATGCTTTCATATAATTCTATACCAATCAAAGTACCAAACAGATAATTCCTAGAACTTGATAAAAATAATGAAATTAATTTGGAAAAGCAAAAGATATAGAATGTCAAAGGAAATTATGAAAATAAGTAGGGAAAAATGGATAATAGCGCTTCCAGACCTCAAGCTGTATTATAAAAGCAGCAGTTATCAAAGTCATCTGCTATTAGTTTAAAAATAATTATATGGAATAGATAAGTGGGAATCAGAAAAAAATGGGGCTTAATAGTGCAGTTTTTGATAAAGTGGAAAACATACATTACCTAGGAAAAAACTCCTTATTTGATAAAAACTGGGAAAATTGGAAAGTAGTCTGGCAGAAATTAGACTTAGACCATCACCTTATACTATATTGTACAATATATTCTAACTGGATATGAAACCTTAATATTAATTCTCAGACTGTAAAAAATAGAAGACAGTCAGATAATATACCTCTTATACCTATGAGCTGAAGTTATATTGTTAACCAAATAAGATAAGGATAATTACAAAAGGTAAAATAAATAATTTTGATTACATGAAACTGAAAAGCTTCTGCACAAATAAAATCAATAGGATAAGAAGGGAAGTGGCTGAATGGGCAAAAAATCTCTGTGTCAGATTTCTGTTAGGGGTTTAGTATCTGAGCTATATATATATACATATATAAGTATATAACTAATAGCCATTTCCCAAAGTAGTTTCTTACTGTTCTCTCTGTTATCATCCTCTTGATGTTGTCTTTGGCTGCTACAACTATGTTTCTGTTGTCTTCTTTTGTATTCTGGGTGTCCTAATCATGAAGACAGCTGGAGTTTATTTTTGGTGCATAATTTCTGTCTCAGGGAGGTTTGAAAGGTCGAGGAAATCAGAGAAAATGACTAGTTCACTATTTAGTTTATCATGCTTATCTGTGCTTTAAGTTTTAAATCTCTGATCCTATGTTATCCTCTTTACTTTAGACGATAAGGTGAGTAACTTTAATATTTCCTTTGATAGTATCCTGGAATCACTTGCCCCTTAACCTTTTGCTTTTACCTATATCTAGCCACAACCCAGATTCATATATGCACCGATTTTCTGCTTTCTCTAGTACTACTTCCTCCCAGGTCATACTACAGTACTAGAAAAAAAAACACAACTAATACAGACCTGGTCCATTATAAATTTATGCTTTCTACTTCCATTTATCTCTCACTGCTCCCCATCATTCCTTTTAGTTAATCTCTAATTATTTTTACTAGAATTAGAAGTTAGCGTCTTATAGTAGAAAAGGTTCAGGCAGGATTTGGAATCAAAGGGCCTAGGTTTATATCTCAGCTTTGCTACTTACTATTTACATAGCATTAGGCAAATCACTTTAACTCTATGAACTTCAGGCAACTTATCTGTAAAATGAGATGATTGGACTCCATGATTCTTAATTCCTTCAAATTCTAAGTCTATGATCTCATGACCCCATGATCTCCACAGCAGTGATTAGACCCTAATCAGCATCAGGCCTCTTTTGAAACTCCAGCCCAGTTTATCTATTAACTATCTCTTTATGTTGGCCCACCATCCCTCGACTCACTTCTTAAAGAGGCTTATTCACTGAATGGGTGTTATCTCACTCAAAGTGAAAATCTGGGGGGCGGAGCCAAGATGGCGGTGTAATAGCAGCAACATATCGCAGCTCTCACATAGCCACCCCAAAATACCCATAAAATAGGACTCTAAAACAATCCTAGAACTCCAAAACGCACACAAAGACACTTCCCACTAAAGTCAGCTCGGCTACGAGGAACCATA
>CM053585.1:439232199-439271577 GCA_028646515.1 Pseudochirops corinnae
TGGCTGTTTTGGGGCAGTGGGTGGGGGAAAGAGGGGGAGAAAATATGTAACTCAAAATCTTGTGGAAATGAATGATGCAAACTATAATAAAATTTAAAAAAAAAAAGAAAAGAAAATCTGAAAAGACCTTAGCTTAAAAGGGTCAGGGTCTCCCACTATACCCTGGGCCATCTCCAGTCATCCTGATGAATATCTGGTCCCTGAATCCTGATGGCTCTGGAGGAGAAAGTGAGGTTAGTGACTTTACACAGCCCTCCCTCACTCAGATCAAAGTCAACTGCAAGTCATGTCACCATCTCCCTGATGTCATTGTCTTCTTTGAGAATGAAGAACAAATATAGCAACACATGTTGACCCACCAGTAGGCCCCGGGCTGGTCATACCCTGAGACAGACTTATGTGAAGAATGTAAGATATTCCCCAGATAAAAAGTTATCTTGATTGTAAGGTCTTTTCAAGGGTTGTATAACAACTTGATTGGTTCTGGATCCAGTACTTTGGTTTAATTCTAGTATTTTTATACTTCCTGATACTGAATCTATGACTATATTTTGATCTTTAAGCTACTATAGGTTCCCTGAGCCTACTCTTGTTCTACTCTACTTCTGACTCATTCTCTTTATTCCAAGCCTTTTCTTGGCTCCCATAATGACTTCTTGTTCTGTCTCCATGTTCTACTATTCCCCATGGTTCTACCAAACAACTTTTCTTTCCTATTATCTTTCACCTAGTATTTTACATAGAAACTATCCAGTATGAGATTCCTTTAGTAGATTCTGTCATAATATTCTTAAGTTGTTTTGTATATGTCTTATCTTTTGACCAAAATAGTAAGCTTTTCTGATTACTTGGGTATTTCTCAACAAATGTTGATTGAGTGCCTAATGGTAAGGCAAAATTTCAAGGTATATACATATAGATAGACAGATAGATAGATAGATATAGATATAGATAGATAGATACTTTTTCATATATAAACATATGTACAAATATACATGTATCACATACACACACAACATTTCTGAGTGTTTTTGGATTGCTACCCTTCTTTGCCCATGAAGAAGCCACAAAATACAAGCAAGAATATCAATAAGCTTAAGTCCAGAGTGGAGATTGCTGTGGTAATTCAAACGCTAGGACAGTCAACTAGGCAGCAAATGATTGCCTATATGTATGGTGGTTTCTATGGACTCCCCTTTCTAGAAATGTGATTGGAACTTTCATATTAGTCTTCATTCTTCTACCTGTCTTAAGGCATAAGAGCATAATATGCTGTGACTGAAATACTTCTGTCCTGAGAATCAGGAAATCTAAGTTCTAGTCTCATTTTTGCCATTTAATTCTTAGATTGCTTCTGTCAAATCATTTAACCTTTCCAGGCCTCAGTTTCCCCTAATATTTTATAATAAGAAAAATTCTATGACACAAAAGTTGTTTGTATGAAAGCATTAGAGCCAGATCATACCATCTCATGAGAACTGATTATTAAATTTTCAATGTCAGCATTATACCTTGGAAATTAGCAAATGCTACAAATCATCTTGATTTTTTTACTGTCTAGACTTAATAAAGTGATGGAGAAAATGTTTTTAATGTAGATTAAAAGTATGTCATTAATTATTTTTTGGAGAGTCAGTTTTAATTTTTTTACATTTAATTTTTATTTTATTTTTTCCTCAATTATATGCAAATAAAATTTTTAACATATGTAGCAGCGTTTTGGGGTCAAAAGATATGCAGAGTTTTATAGCACAGTTTTATTTACTTATGGTATTATCCTGTATGTGTAAATAAAGCACCCATTTTGACCTTATCAGGGTATGTGGTATAAGATGTTCTTTCTCTACTTTCTGCCATCCTGTCTTCCAGATTTCCCTGAATTTTTTCATCCCAGAAGTGGGAATCTTTGGGTTTATCAAATGATAAATTACTACTGTGTCTCATGTACCTAATCTATCCCTCTGATCCAGAACTTTATTTCTTAGCCAGTGTCAGATAGTTTTAATGATTGCCACTTTATAACACAGTTTTAGATCTGGTAAGACTAGCCACCTTCCTTTGCATTTTTTCATTAATTTTCTTGATATTATTGTCCTTTTTTCTTCTAGATAAATTCTATTATTTTTTCTAGATCTGCAAAATAATTTTTTGATAGTTTGATTGGTATAGCACTGAATAAGTAAATTAATTTAGATAGACTTGTCATTTTCATTACATTGACTGAGCCTACCCATGAGCAACTGATATTTTCCCAGTTGTTTAGATCTCACTTTATTTGTATAAAAAAGTGTTTTGTAATTGTGTAATTCCTGGGTTTGTCTTGGCAGGTAGACTGCCAAGCATCTTATATTGTCTACAAGGATTTCTCTTCCTCTTGTTGCTGGACTTATTTGGTAATAGATAGAAAGTTTGATGATTTATGTGGATTTATTTTATGTCCTGCAATTTTGCTGAAGTTAAGTTTAATTTCAAATAGTTTTTTAGGATTCTCTAAGTACACCATCATATTGTCTGCAATGAGTGATGGTTTTGTTTTCCCATTGCCTATTCTAATTCCTTTAATTCCTTTTCTTTTCTTATTGCTATAGCTAAGCATTTCTAGAACTATATTGAAAAATAGCAGTAATAATGGGCATCCTTTCTTCACCTCTGATCTTATTGGAATGGTTTCTATCTTATCCATATTAAAGATTACACTTGCTGATAATTTTAGTTAGATACTAATCATCATTTTAAAGAAAGATCATTTATTTCTATATTTTCTAGTATTTTTTTAAAAATACAGATGAGTATTATATTTTGTGAAAAGCATTCTGCATTCATTATTTTTGTTGGTTTCATTATCGATATGGTCAATTATGTTGATAGTTTTCCTAATTTTGAACCAACTCTGCCATCCTGGTATAAATCCTATCTGGTCATAGTATATGATCTCTGTAGATAGATTGCTGTAATCTCCTTGCTAGTATTTTATTTAAAAATTTTTATATCAATAGTCACTAGGGAAATTGGTTGATAGCTTTTCTTCTCTGATTTTGCTCTTCCTGGTTTAATTATCAGCACTATATTTGTGTTGTAAAAGGAATTTAGTAGAGCTCCTTCTTTATCTATTTTTTCAAAATAGATTGTATTATCTTGGAATTTAATTTTCTTTAAATGTTTGGTAGAATTCACTTGTGAATCCATCTTGTCTTGGGGAATTTTTTCTTTTTTTCCTTTTTTTTTGATAAAGGACAGGATTTCACCCACTGAAAATACAAAAGAGTAAAAGGATTCACTGGAGTTTACAAAAGACACAAAATATATAGAAGGACTCATAATAACCCATCACCAATCATAATTCTCTTTCCTAGTTGAATTTACCTCTGTATGTGTCTTAAAAGTCTGATAACACTTCAGAAAGGAGCTGAATTTTGATTTATTAGTACCTTAATATCCTGATATTTTACTGAATCTCACTCTCTTACATAAGGCCCATATCATTCCCCTAATACTCACAGTCACTCTATGGTTTAACTTTCTGCTGCAAACCAAATACATATTTTGGAACACATGGGTTCAGATTACAGTGGGTTGGTAAGATTTATATCTCTTGCTTCTCTGTTGTTGTTCATTTGTTTCCAACGCTTGTGACCCCACTTGGGGTTTCCTTGGCAAAGATACTGGAGTAGTTTGCGATCTCCTTCTCTACCTCATTTTACAAATGAGGAACTGAGGCAATTAGGGTGAAATGATATGCCCAGGGTCACACAGCTAGTAAGTGCGTGAGGCCAAATTTGAACTCATGTCTTCCTGACTCCAGACCCATCACTCTATCCACTGCACCACCTAGCTTCCTGCTTCTCTGTGCCATAGCTTTAGTTCCCATACTGTTCTTCTCACTTCAGGGGTTATGTGTACAATCTTCTTCTCTTTCCAAAAGACATTATTACTCAGGACCTCCCCTTATTCTCTAAGGAATTGGATCGCCAAACTTTTGAGCATAAGGCTACTTGCAACACAACTCCTTATGCTGGCACTGATAGAGAAATTCTACTTCTTTTGCTAGAAGTCTAGATTCTAGAATTTTACTGCTTATGAAACTGACCACTTCCCCCTCCACACAGAAGGCTGGGTATTGAAAACATTATTTATGAAATCCCTTTGCGGGATACATTTATGATCCATTCTCTAGCCCTAGATTCTCAAGTGTGGCCTTTTGACTGAATCCAAACTTCACAGAATAAATCCTTTAATAAAAGGATTTGTTCTGTAAAACTTGGACTCAGTTAAAAGGCCACAACCAAGGGCATCCTTACTGTAAATGCTTCCAGCTTATCCCCATTATATATAATGTTTGCTAATGGTTTTAGATAGATGCTACTTATCATTTTAAGGAAAACTTTATTGATTCCTATGCTTTCTTGTATTTTTAATAGGAATGGGTGTTGTATTTTGTCAAAAAGTTTTTCTGCGTCTATTGAGATAATCAAATGATTTCTATTAATTTTGTTATTGATATGGTCAATTATACTGATTGAACCAGCCCTACATTCCTGGCATAAATCCCACCTGGTCATAGCATATTATCCTCATGGTAAGTTGCTATAATCTCTTTAAATAAGGGATTTTTTTTTCTTAGAGAGCTCTTTGATGGCTTGTTCAATTTCTTTTTCTAAGATAGGGTTATTCAAGTAGTCTGTTTCCTCTTCTATTAATATTAAATATTCAACAACTTTACTTAGATTATCAATTTTACTGACATATAATTTGGCAAAATAGCTCCTAATAATTGCTTTAATTTCTTCTTCACTGGTGGCGAATTTATCTTTTTCATTTTTGATACTGATCATTTGTCCTTCTTTCTATTTTGAATTTAATTAGTTAATGGTTTATCTATTTTATGTTCCCCCTCCATAAAACCAGCTCCTAGTTTCATTTACTAGTTCAATGGTTTTCTTCTAATTTTATTTATCTCTCCTTTGATTTTCAGGATTTCCAGTGTTTAATTGGGAATTTTAATTTGTTCTTTTTCTAGTTTTTTTTAAAGTTGTATGACCAATTCATTGATCTGTTCTTTCTCTATTTTATTGATGTACGTATTTATAGATATAAATTTTCCCTAACTCCTGCTTTGGCTTCATCTTGTAAGTTTTGATGTTTTCATTCTCCTTACTGAAAGTATTTATCGTTTCTATGATTTATTCTTTGACCCATTCATTATTTAGGATTATATTTTAGTTTCCAATTAAGTTTTAAATCTATGTTTCCATGGCTCTTTACTAAATATTGCATTATGGTCTGAAAAGATGCATTTAATATTTCTGCTTTTTTGCATTTGGTTATGAAGTTTCTTTACCCTAATATATAGCCAATTTTTTCGAAGGCACCATTTACGGCTGAGAAAAAGGTATACTTCTTTCTATTCCCATTCAATTTTTCCAGAGGTCTATCATATCTAACTTTTCTAAAATTCTGTTCATCTCCTTATATTCTTTTTTTTTTTTAATTTTATGGTTGGATTTATCTAGTTCTGAAAAGGGAAGTTAAGGTCCCCCAATAGTGCAATTTTATTGTCTTTTTCCTTCTGCAATTCATTTAACTTTTCTTCTAAGAATTGGAATGCTATGTCATTTGGTGCATATATATTTAGTATTGATATTACTTTATTGTCTATGGTGCCTTTTGCAAGATGTAATTTCCCTGTTTATCTCTTTTAATTAGATCTATCTTTTTCCTTTCACTGAGATCATGATTGCTATCCCTGCTTTTTTTTTTTTTTACTTCCACTAAAGCCAAATAGGTTCTACTCCAACTCCTTATTTTTATTCTGTGAATGTCTCTCTATTTCAGGTATGTTTCTTGTAAACAAAATATTATTGGGTTCCAGTTTTTAATTCACTCTGCTATCCACTTCCATTAGGGGTAAATTTATCCCATTGACATCATGTTAATGATTATTTACTATGTATTTCCCTCCATCCTATTTTTTCTCTGTTTATCTCTTCTCTTTCTTTTTACCCTGTCCCTCCTCATTAGTCTATTTTGCTTCTAAGTACTACAACCCTTAATCCGCTTTCCTCTCCTCTTATCCCCCTCCCTTCCTACTTCCCTGTAGGGCAAGATAGATTTCTATACCCAACTGCATATATTATTTTCTCTTTGAGCAAATCCTGATGAGAGTAAGGTTCAAGCATTACCCACCACTCCCTTTATCTTTTCCTCCATTGTAAAAGCTCTTCCTTTCATGCTTCTTTTATGTGAGTTAATTTTTTCCTGTTCTTCCTCTCCCTTCACCATTTTCATGGTGTAACCTTCTTTCTCATACCTTAATTTCATTTTTTGGGAAATCTTCCCATCATATTTATGTCACATATGTGTTCTCTGTCTATGTATATATATTCCTTCAAACTGACCTAATAAAGTTCTTAGGAGTTACAATAATCATCTGTCCATATAGGAATGTAAAAATTATAACATTATTGATTCCCTTGTGATTTCTGTTTCATCTTTACCTTTTTATGTTTTTCTTGAGTCTTGTATTTGAAAGTGAAATTTTCTATTCACCTATTTTTTTTCATCAACATCTATCTATTTTTCCTCTGACATATTACACTCAGTTTTGTGGAGTAGGTTATTCTTGGTTGTGATTCTAGTTCCTTTGTCTCCTGGGATAGCATATTCCACTTTCTGATTCTCTAATATGGAAGCTGTTTATCTTGTGTGAGTCTGACTGTAGCTCCACAATATTTGAACTTCTTTCTGACTGCTTGCAATATTTTCTCCTTGATCTGGGTACTATAGAATTTGGTAGTTTTCATTTTGGGATCTCTTTCAGGAGGTGATTGGTAAATTCTTTCGATTTCTATTTTATCCTTTAGTTCTAGGTCATGAGGCTGTTTTCCTCTACAATTTCTTAAAATACAAAAACATATTTTTCTTAAAATAGTCTATCTTTTTTTTGTCATGACTTTCAGGTAGTTCAATAATTTTTAAATTATCTTTCCTTAATCTATTTTCCAGGTCAGTTGCTTTTTCAATGAGATATTTCACATTTTCTTCCATTTTAAAAAATTCTTTTGATTTTGTTTTATTGTTTCTTGGTGTCTCATGAAGTCATTAGCTTCCACTCACCTAATTCTAATTTTTAAGGATTTATTTTCTTCAGTGAATTTTTGTTCATTTTCCCATTTCTATTTTTTTATTTCCCATAGTCTATTTTTCAAGGAGTTTTTTTTCTTCAGTGAAATTTTGTGATTTGGCCAATTCTATTTTTTAAGGCATTCTGTTCTTCAGTTGATTTTTGTGTCCCTTTTACCATTTGGCCAATTCCATATTTAAGGGATTGTTTTATTCACTATTTTTTGTGCTTCTTTTATGAAGCTACTGGCTCTCTTTTTGTGAATTTCTTGCATCACTTATTTCTTTCCCCACTTTTTCCTCTACCCTTTTTATTTGATTTTTAAAATCCTTTTGGGGCTCTTCCAAGAATTCCTTTTGGCTCTGTGACCAATTCTTATTTTTTTTTTTGAGGCTTTTTATGTAGCTGTTTTAACTTTGTTGTCTTCTGCTTTGTGTCTTGATCTTTTCTGTCGCCACAGTAACTTTCTATTTCAGGTTTTTGTTATTGTTGTTTCCTCATTTTACAAACTATATTTTGTCTTCAAATTTTATGTTAAAGTTGGTCTCTGCTCCTGTGGTGAAGGGAGCTCTTTAGGCCTTTCTTTGCTGCTGTTTTCAGAGCTAGCTATGGGGGTCTGTAGGTTTTCAGTGCTTCCAAGGTAGCATGCTCTAAGGAGAGATATCACTGTTCTCTTGGCCTGTGCCTACTGTGACCAGCACAGTAATTTGGCCCAGCAACCAGCTGAATAAAAAAGAGATGGGGATGTATTCAATAGTCTGTTTATTACAGAACCATTTCATACAGAGCCAAGATACAAGAAAATCACAAGGCTTATATTTCCTATAGCAGAAATTCCTACGTGATGGAATGCATGGACCCTTCTTTGGAATTGATCACTCCTACCCCAGCCCAAGGCTAGGACCATGTCCAAAGGCACAAACAAACAGGAAGTCACAAACAAGACTTACTAATTAACTACCCTGAAACTTCTTTAGTTGTTCATAGACCCAATGAAAGCATCCATCCAACAAGAGTATACTCTTCCTGCATATCTACCTCATAGAAGAGGGGGAGCATGAAAGTCTGGTCTACTACATGTGCCCTGGTCTTTACCAAAGATGGGATTTTATTTCCCTGCAGCCATCAGTGCTAGCACTCCAACTGACCCTGGGACTGTGACCTCTCCTCTTCTGTAGTGTTCCTTTCTGTTTTGGGATTGAGATTAGGGGCCCTATTCATCTGTGAAAGACCATAAGCACTTCTCTCCACCACAGAACCTCAACCATGGCTCTTGCTCCCCTGCAATTGTGAGCCAGAGCTACATATTGGCAATATAACAGTGTCTTGAACCTAGTACCAGCAAAGGGCTCCACTCAATCTCCTCCCAATCAGTTGTCTGACCCCTGCACCGTCAGTGGGCTGAAAGCTCCCAAAGCTGCTTAAGTTACCTCCAATGTGGGGCCTGTTCTTCTTGTACTCAGTTCCCAGGGTCTAACAGTACCCTGGTAAGACAGATCTTTACTGCTCACCTCCTAAATTGTCTTGAGCTAGAAAAATAGAAAAAAAGCTAGAAAATGGTTCCATCTGACCTTTTATTGATTCTACCAATGCAAAATCCAATTTCAGGTGTTGTTTACTAGTTGTTTGGAGGGGAATTTGGGAGAGCTCAGATGAGTGTTTTTCTACCATCTTGTCTCTACCTCTAGAGGGCCAGATTTTAAACATTAGCATATCCCTGCATTGCTTGCCAGCCTGAGGAAGTGTTTGACTAAAATCATTTATTCATGTTTGATGTTAGAATCCTTCCCAAGAAAAGTTCATTACTAAATAAGGGATGAAGGAGATTAAAGATGATAAAATGGACAGTTTGATTAGGTAAAGTTTAAAAACTTTTGTCTAAAAAAACCTAATATATTTTAAATTAGAACAGAAAAAGATAACGCGAAAAATCTTTGTAGCAAGTTTCTCTGATAAGAGCTTTATCTCCAAAATCTATAAGGAACTGATTCAAATTTATAAGAACATGAAGTATTATTCAACAGTTAAATGATCAAACAGAAAGTTTTTAAAGGAAGAAATCTAAGCAATCAATAGCCTTATGAAAATTCTCCAAATTACCATTACTTGGAGAAATACAAATTAAAGCACTTGTAAGGTTCCACCCTACACTAATCAGATTGACAAAGATGACAAAAAAGGAAAATGACAATTGTTGGGGTGGATGTGGGGAAATAGGCATATTAGTGAATAATTGATCAGTGCCATGAATTAGTTCAGTTATTCTGGAAAATAATTTGGTACTATGTCCCAAAAGTGACTAAACTGTGCATACCTTTTGACATGGCAATACTACTACAAGACCCACATACTAAAGAGATAAGAGAAAGAAAAAAAGGATTCATATATATAAAAATATCTATAGGAGTTCTTTTTGAAATATCAAAGAATTAGAAACAAGAAGCTTCCCATTTATTGGGAATGTCTAAACAAATTTTGGTATATGAATGTAATATAATATCATTGTGTCAAAAGAGATTTTGAAATTGATGGTTTCAGAGAAACCTGAGGAGACCTCCATGAATTGATGTAGAATGAAGTGAGCAGAACACTATAACAACATTATAAAGAAAAATGGAAACATTTGAGAATTCTGTTGATTGCAAAAACACATCATTATTCCAGAGGAATGAAGAAACATGATACCAACAAGTTGACAGTGAAGTGATAAGCTCAAAATACTGAATAAAATAGACATTTTTGAACATATCCAGTATGGGAATTTACTTTGCTTCTTTGCATATTTGTTACAAGAGTCTTTTATTTAAATTACTTAGAGGGGAGTAGGAAGAAAGAAAATAGATGATTGTTAATTTAAAAAAGTTAATTTAATTTTAAAAAAGAATCCATCCCAATCTATTTCAGTTATAACTTTCTGTCAGTCCAGTATTTTATGGTCTGCCATATATTGTGGTGTAGTGTGAAGAAACCTGAAATATCCATCACTTTTTTTACACAATCCTAAAGAAGGCTGATTTGTTCAATCAAAACTTATGATTTTTTTTTATGTTTTATGTTTTTTATTTTATGTTTTACAGAAACAACTGTAGCACATAGCATGATGATGTATGAGTTAGATTCCCTATCCAAACACCAATCCTAGTATACAACCAAGGAAAATCCCAATATGTATGAAAGCCACTTTCTCTTTGAAAAAGTGAATTGATCACTGAAATTGATCCAATCCATACAAAAAATGGTAGTATTTCATCAGGAAAAATCAATCTTGAACCTTCAACATGGCTACCCACAGAGGCAGTAAATTAGTAAGGCTGACAATAGAGGAAGTGGCAGTACTTTGTTACTTGGATGATTTGCTATTTGTAAAAGCAGAGGAAACAAGGACATATAAAGGATTACTATAGACTTTCAAAGATCTAGGTGAAGAACCATGAGTATTACCCATAATATATAAGACAGAAGGCCCCATAGTTTAAAATACCCTTAATGCTGCTGATGTCACAAGTCAGGGCTACCATCTACTTTATATTTAATTATATTTGATCATATTTCTGTTATGTCATGTATTACATTTGGGGAGCTGCAATTTGGCTCATGATACTTCTGAATCCAGTTAATGAGTCATATACTTTAAATTTCTACTATGATAATTTCAGATTTAGTTATGGAGATGAAGTGACTTTGTCAAGAAAGACACACAGCAAGTTGGTGTTAGGATCAGCGTCAATAATTGAATAAAAGTCTGCTCATATTTAACCTTTTGCCCTACTCACTAAACCTGGTTATTAATTTTTTTCATCAAATGTGCATAGTCCCCAGCTACTGTTGTTGCTTATCCAAAGCATCCTTGCTAGTTATTAAAGGGCCAGAGAGTTGGGCAAATAATTTTTCCTTAGAAGATATGACACTCGAGATTTTTTTCCTCTTTTCTGGTCTTAAAACTTGGGCTTTTTGATATTTTTATCATTATGGGAGGGGGGGGAATCCCACACATTTTGAAGTTGGGCCTTTCTTGAAGGGAGAAAGGTATTTCATGCCTGGACACTTTCCCCTTCATTTACTTGTAAATTGCTGTTGAATTCTCCAGTAAAAGTGAAATAAAGAAAAAAGTGTCAAAATTCAATAAATAATCATATGTGCCCAATTATCAGGTTAAGAGTTTTGTTGGAAGAGTGAGATAATTGCTGAATACACTTCAGCTGTTGTGGACCAGCTGACCTCTCCTATATACCTTTTCCCTTCTTTTCTCTATCCTTCTTTCCTACTTATCCTCACATAAAAAAAGGTAATACAAAATTATTTTTTAAATATTATCTTTCTTCTTCATTCAAAACCTAATCTTCCACAAGCAGGAATAGAATAGTGGAAAAGAGCATTGGACTGAAAATGAAGAAACCTAAATTTTACTCCTGGCTCTCAATCAATCACCAAGAATTTATTAAGCATTTATCATTTGCTGGAACCATGCTAAGTATTGGAAATAAAAAGAAAAAGAGTAAAAATAGTCATTGTCTTAAAGGAGTTCACATTGTAGTGGGAAAACAAGATAAACACAAATTGGTACCTAATAAGACAGGAAGGTGACCTTAGAGATGAAAGCACCAACAGCCTGATTGGGCATGTGGAGTAAGCAAGCGCGAGGAGCTGACATTGTTGTTGTGAACCTGAGTGCCTGAAAGGATGGTGATGCCCTAGGCAGTAATAGAGAAGTTCAGAAAAGAGGTAGGTTGGAAGGGAAAGATAAGTCATCTTTTGGACATATTGAACTTGAAGTGCCTGTAGGACATTCAGTTCAAAATGTCCAGTAGGTAGTTATGATGCTGAACTGAAATCAGGAGAAAAACCAGATCTATGTATATACATCTAGGAGTCATCAGCAAAAAGATGATAATCGAACCTAATGAAGTTAATGAGATCACTAAATGAGAGAGTATAGAGAGAAAAGAGAAATGGATCTAGGATGGAGCTTTTGGGGGACACGCACAGTTAGTGTGTTAGAGAAGAATGAAATTACAGCAAAGGAGACTGAGGAGTGGTGAGACAGCTAAGAGGAAAACCAAAGAGAACAGTGTTACAAAAACCCAAAAAGGTAAGGGTAGCCAGGAGGGGAAGTTAGCTGACAATGTCAAATTCTTCAGAGGTCAAGAAAGATGAAGATTGAGAAAAAGCCATTAGATTTGACAATTAAGATATTATTGGCAATTTTAGAGAGAGTAGTTTCTGTCAAATGATGTAGTCTAAGGAAAAAAGCAGAGGCTTTAATGATATTGAGGACAACACTGAGGTTTTGAAATGGATGGCTAAAAGAATGATGGTACCCTTGAAAGAAGTAGGGAATTTCAGAAGAGGAAAGAGTTTAGGGTGAAAAGATAGTGACATCTGCTTGGGGTATGTTGAATTTAAGAAACTTACAGTCATCTAGTTCAAAATGTCCATTAGTCTTTTACTTTTTTTATATTGTAGGACAAATAGAAACCTCATACTATACTACCACAACCCAAGCTCATAAATGAATAGTCCTTTAACATCTCTTGGACTTGTTTACAGGGTCTCCTGATCTAAAAACATGAAAGAACTAGTATAATGACCCGTTCACCTTTGAAATTCCGTGTTTCCATCTTGTAAGTGAGAGGATGGAGTCACTCCTCTTAAAATCTACTGAGTGGGCCACTCTCCCCAGCTCTGTGACCATTCCTCTTACATGGCCACCCCTTTATAAGCTAAGTTTAAATTTTGCATAGTCTACCAGGTTCAATATTTTTTCATTTGTTTGCTTAAAATGCAACAGCTACTTGTGAACCATAAAATTCAATTAAAACCAATTAAATAATTGATGTTTAAAAACACATAATACAAGAATAAAAAAGAATATAAAACTATACTTCTCCTCTGCAGTCAGGAACTCAAAGAAACATCTTGATGCACTTCAAGTTTAAGAAAATATTTTCCACAACCTTCCCCTAAACTTTTATAAAACAAGTCACAGGCTTAGAAAGCACCAAGTAGGGTTGAATCAAGGGGCAGGAGAGAAGTGAGGTATGGACAGAATAGCAGCAATAACCTGCCCAAGTTCTACTACACATTCCTTCCTCTCACACGCTTTTACGGGAACTAAAGGATCTGCCAGGTGCCTCTGATTGAACTTGCTCTTCAGCAAGAAGACCCAAGAATGAACTAGTCATCATGCATGCTTCATGGGATGGCACCATCCAGCAGATGGAGAGGTACAGTGTGTCTTTTCTGGATTGCACTGATAATGCAAGTTAAAGGGTGTAAGTGAACTAGCTGTTGTATAGAAATGCAGATGCCTCTAATGACTTGGTGTAATTCCTTAATTGATGAATCCCGTGAAAATTCAAACTTATTAAACTTTATTGTACCTTCTGAGGCAATAAATTACACATAGGTTGGTAGCTTAAACTTCATCCGTGCCTCTGAAAGCCTAAATGATTCAGTAGAAAATCCAAATTTTCTTCCAAGAATAACTAGGATGCTGAGAAAAAAGACAATAGTAGGACCCACCTGGTGGGTGGCAATCAGCAGATAGTTATACATTTTAAATAAAGGCAGTTCTTGAGGCAGGGAGCCACAGTTCAAGTTCTCTAAAGAGCAGCCTTCCAAATGGCAAATTATACTGGTATCCAATGTGGAAAGGATTTCCAGTTACAAAATCAATATTTTCAGTCACTCATGTGCTCACAAGGTGCTAACATCATCAGAAAGGTTCAATTATGAAGGTGTTATGTTTGTATCTTTAGTTAAACTTACTGATGAGCTAAATTTGAGGCTGTTCATAGTGACTTTCACTTTAGAAAATGCCATTCCAAGAGGAGTATATGATCATCTGTGAATGTAGTTCTCACCTGATTTTTAAATCATCTGTTGGTCTCCATGCAAATCTGAATCTGGAGGCCAGACAAAAGAGAAAGGATCTTAAAAGGGAGAATATTCAAATCTAAAGTAACATCACAGATGATGGTGGAAGGATATTGTGGACAATTTAGAATCCCCACTGGCAAAGAGATCAACATTTTCACTACTTGAAAGGATTAAAAAAAGGAAAAAGAAAACATATTCAGCAATGGCTGGGCATTTGCCATTAATTGTAACTTAACCCAATTGCATAATGAAGTGCTGTTACATCCCTTTAAGATTTACATAACACTTAACAGTATGATTTATTTACAAAGAGCTTCTTTGATGTACTTTTTGAAACAGTTCACTTAAGTCACTGTAAGTTCTTTATCTGGATACAGTATTTCTTTAGAATTCCAAATTTGAGGCTGGAAAAGAATGCATATATTCTTAGTGTATTTGCTTTAGATGTAGGAAAAGCAAGACTCCTGACCTCTCCTTACCCAGAGCAATTTTAGATCATTATCTTGAGTCATATTACTCCTTCACAATGAGGATGCAATGTGTTTGTACCTGGACCTGTTTTCCTCAGAACACACTTATTGACCTGGTACCCTACAAGTTGCCCAAACTTTTCGTGATAGGGCCTAGGGTAAAAATGGTAGCTGTTGAGTTAAGCCTATCATGGAATATAGGGCATTCCCAATTCCCAGAGGTTCTTTCCCTAAAAGCATTCTTCCATTAAAGCTCCTCCCTGCCAATGGTCTGGCATGATAATTTGCTCAGAATATTAAACAGAAACATGGAGATGCTATCCATGCATAGGGAAATGTGGCACAGTGGATAGAGTTCTGGGTCTGGAGTCAAGAAATACATGGTTTCAAAAATTGCCTCTGGTTTTATTTCATTCTGGGCAGCATGGTAATCATTCAAAGCATAGTAGATTTAGAATCTGGGGGCTTCATTTGAAACCTGACTCTTCTATTTTTGAACCTATATGACCTTGGAAAAGTTACTTAGCATTTCTGTGACTTAATTTCCTCATCTGTAAAATGAAAGATCCTTTCAATCTTTAAACCTTTAAATCTTCAACCTTTAAATCTGCTTCTAAGTTGTTTAACCCCCATGTGGCTAAAGCAAATCCCTAGAACTCATCTATTAAATCATAAATGGGTTGTCAGATGACATTCCCATACCAGCAGTTTCCCATGCTTAGATAACAGATCCTTTCATTTTCAAGCACTGAATGGAAACAGTTTGAACCTATTCAGAGAAGAGAGTAAGAAAGGACAAGAAGGGTGATGAAGTTTAAGAACTAGGAAGAGTATTCTCTCTGGTTATGATGAACTCTATCTAAAACTCCCTTTCCTCAGGGGTGGCCACTTACTTAAGCATCTGAACTCCTTGCGCTAAGATTGGATCATACATGATCAGCAATTCAAATAAAGCTACTCATCATTATAATAAAAAAAAACATTTGGTACACTGCCAGATAGCTGTGCACATCCTTGTATCCATCTAGAATGGTTCTTGTTCATTTCTTTTTGAAAAATAATGCATTGGTCAGAATTAGAAAAGTGACCTTCCAACTAGGAATGTACTGAAAATCACCACAGTCCCCCTCAGACATATTTTGGAGTTACCTTCCCCCCATCAGGCATCAAGTCTTATTCCTAAAAGTCCCCTAGAGATTTATTCTTATGTTATTTTTTCTCCTTCTCTCCTGTTTCAACTATATTCCAGGCTTACTCATTGGTCTACAGTGAACTGAGGATGAGACACCCAGCCAAAGGCACAGGCCACTATTTTCAACCACTCCTGAATTATTTGTGTTGCTTCATTCCCCTCTTCTTTTCTAATTGCTTCTTTTGCTTTCTGTATAGTTTCCAGCCAAATCAGCCTACTTGTTGGTCCCCAAACTCCAATCTTGCCTCAGGCTCTTTACATAGTCATAACACAAGTGTTACATGTGCTTCCTCTTCATATCTTAGAATTCATAATTGTCATCAAGGTTTAATTCATGCACCACTCCCCACAGAAAAACTTTCCTGATTTCCTGGTTTCTAGCACTCTTGTCTTTCACACATTATATTTATTTATATGGATAAATGCTAAATCTAAGCTCCCTTCCCCAGTAAAACAGAATTTCCTTCAATTCAATGCAGTTAGCATTTACTAAGTGGTTGCAAAAATGAAAAGTTTCTGAGTTTAGGAATCATATCCCTGCTACCTAGGACTCTGCCTTGAATATAGTAGGAACTTAACAAATACTTGTTGGATTAGACTGAAGTTATTTTATTCTTTTTAAGAAACTTTAAAAAAAAAGTATGGGGAAAATACAGTGAGAATGGGGAAAATATAATGAGAATATTAGACACCCAGTGCCTAGCATGGTGCTCCACAGAGATCAGATTTTTAATACATATTTGTTGAATGGATAAGTAAGGAAGCAAACTGTATGTTATCAAGATTAGAAACATAGTCCTATGTTTCTTGATAACATACAGCTTGCTTACATTTTATAAGTATATATACTTGCTTATATTTATATAAGTATATATATTTGCTTATATTATACTTACTTATACTTATAGCTTAAGTAATAATAACAAGCATAATAATAATTACCTGCTTAACAAAAGTCAATATTTTAAAAATCTGAAATTTAACAAACAGCCAAATTAGGAGGTTTTTTTTTTCTTTATAACATTATCTTTGCATAAAACATGGTTTAATCAGAAAGTTTCTTTAAATGGTAAGCTTCCCTTATATATAAACATATATGTGTGTGGATATATTATATATGATGCAAATATTTGTTATATAAAATAAATTTATTATATATATTATATAGGCCATATACACATTTATACAACATACTATATATAAAACACATTCTGTTTTTCAAAATGATCATTGTGAATTGTTAAACATTTTTTTGCTATGTGAAATTCCATCCATGAAATGCATCTGTGGTCTTTCAGAAAAGACAGTGTCAACTCAAAGGAGAACTCTTATGATGATGCTGGCTGAAAGACATCTGGTAGGGGCTGGGGAAGTCAGACAGGCTTTCCAGGGTTTCTAGACAGCCCTCAAATTATACCACTGAGGCTACTTCCTGCTCTGCCCAATATGTATGGTAAGTTCCAGCACAATACAAGTATAGTGAGATTTTTTCAGCACTCTTTTTTAAGCATTCAATGAACATCCATTAAGGGCTATTGTCAAGGCAAAGATAAAATATACAGCCCTTACCTTCAAGGAGTTTACGGACTGGTGGGTTATTTCAGAGTCTACCACTTAGCATGGTGCTGAACCCATTGGGTATTCAGTAAATATTTGTTTTTTGATTGACTTGCTGAATGAAGAACTCAAACCCCTATAAAATAAAAATAATAGAATGCACAATACATGTTTTACTTTCTGGAAAGCTACTAAGCAGTAGACTTTTTTGTTATTATTAAATACATATCTAAAAATATTTTACCCAGCATTAATTATAATGGTTTAATATTTATGTGGATCATTTCACCTAAATAGACTCCAAAACACTTTATAAACAGATTTATAATCTATATAGTGTGTTCAAGTCAATTAAAGTAAAATTCAATTAAAATGCAACCACCTCTGAAGTAGGGCACAGCAGATGTTTAACAGCTCACAGCAACACCTCACAGCAGTGTAACTTCAGCAGCAGCTTATGATGGAAAATGAAGAATTCCATTTCCTATTTAAGCTACAGGGGCAATGGAGAGAAGCAGAATGTAATTACCCAAATTAGAAATTTGCTGTGACACCAAGGTTACCAGCCCTACTATTCACAGAAACACCAAGGGATATTTATTGATCACACACAGACAAGAGCACTGCTTTATGTCTCTTCTGAAGGACAGCACCCTCAGGCACATGGCCTCCAAATACTTCAGAGCTGACAATTCGTGATGAAACCAGAATTGTTCACTGGTCTTCAAAAAGGCAGCGCCTGAGACTCTCTGAGGGTTCATGACCACCAGTCTATTTCCAGTATGAAATAAAATGAATGTAGCATTGTTATTATTATTATTGTTGTCGAATGCTGCAGTGCTATTACACTTTCTTACCTATTGTAGTGGGCATTTTTGACTGAATTATCAAGGTTCCAGAGACATAATATAGTATGGTTGAAAGAATAGTGAATTTAGAGACAGAAAACTTGAATTTGAATCCTTGCCTCGTCTTGTATCTCATTTGATCCTCACGACAAGCTTGGGAGATAAGTACCATTATTGTTCCCATTTTACAGATGAGGAAACTGGAGGTTAAGTGGGAAGGAAGGAAGTAATTTATTAAGCACCTATTATATGCTAGGAACAGTTTTCCCAGTCATCATCCTGGTAGAGACAGAAAGCTATTCAGGATGGTCAGGTCTGATCTGTTTGTTTTCTCACCATGTGACTGCTCTTTATTTTGCTCCTGTCTCCACTGACATCCATATCTCCATTGTCTATGCTTCCATTGTCTGCACCAGACTCTCACAAAAAAACCTTATAGCACCTCTTATATCTCCCACGTTATGAAGCCTTATTATCCAATCAGAGTATGCACTAGATTATGTGAGTATACGGCAATGTCACATACAATCTGCTAGGAAATGTAGTCCAGAGTTTTCCCTAATGAGAAATGGAGCTCATGAATATGTCTAAAATTAATCAATCAAAAAAGTATTAATTAACCACTATGTGCCTTGCACTATGATAGGGATGTAAGCACAAAGAATGAAATACTCCTCTGTGGCCCCCAACCTTCATCCCAGTAAGTTTACTTTCATCAGGAAGACAAGAAATACATAAAAAAATACACACATCATAACATAAAGTCAATAAGACACACTCATCTTTGAGTGCACAGAGCAGCCAGGTGGCACAGTGACTAGAGTACTGGGTCTGGAGTCAGGAAGACTAATCTTGAGTTCAAATCAGGCCTCGGACATTTATTAGCTATGTAACTCTGGGCAAGCCACTTAACCTTGTTTGCCTCAGCCCCTCATCTGTAAAATGAGTTGGAGAAGGAAATAGCAAGCCATTTTAGTATCTTTGCCAAGAAAACCCCAAATGGGGTCACAAAGAATCAGTATAATGGAAACAAATGAAAACAACATATTTGTGTATGTCCGTGTATGTATATATATATATATACATATATATATATATTTTGCACATATATGTATATATACGTATACATGGATTTGTTGTTGTTCAGTTGTTTCAGTCATGTCTGACTCTTCTTGGCCCCATTTGGGGTTTTCTGGGCAAAGATACTGGAGTGATTTGCCATTTTCTTTTCCAGCTGATTTTACAGATGAGGAACTGAGGCAAGCAAGGTTAAGTGATTTGCCCAGGGTCACACAACTAGTAAGTGTCTGAAGCCAGATTTGAACTCAGGAAGATGAGTGGGCTGGCCACTCTATACACTGTGCAACCTAGCTACACCTATATATGTGTATGTATGAACCTACATGTTTGTATGTGTGAATCTTTGTTGCCTATATGTGTATATGCATATACAAACATATTTGTGTGTACAAAATGGAGCAGATCTGGCCATATGCACATGAATATATGCAAAGTAGTTAAACACAAGTAGTTCAGGAAGAGAGGGTACTAACAATTGGTAGGATCAAGTGTCTTTGCACCAGCTATTCTCTAAGCTTGGTATTCACTCCATCCTTTCCTCTGTTTCAGAGACTTTCAATTCCTTTAAGTTGCAGCTCAGGCAACATCTTCTGCATGAAACCATCTTTGATCCTACCACCTTTGATTATATCCTGCGATATAATTATAGCACACTCACTTCCACAGGAATCATTGAGTTTAAGAGACGAATGTCATATGGTCATATCTGTGCCTAAGGAAAATTACTCCAGTAGCAGTATGAGGATGGACTGGTCTGGTGAAAAATTTGAGGCAGGGAGAATATTGTAATAATTTAGGAAAGAGGTAATTACCTGATGGATGATAGCTGTATGAAAGAAGAGAAAAGATTGGGCACAAGAGATGATATGAAGGTAGATGGCAAGATTCATCAAATGTGGAGTGAGGGAGAATAAAATGTCTAGAATAATGCTGATATTATGAATCTGAGGTGCTGGAAGCATCATGGCCCCTTCAACAGAAATAGGAAAGTCTGAAAAAGAAAAATTTAGGGGGAAAGAAAATTAGTTCAGTTTTAAACTTGTTGAGTTTAACATATCCCTAGGACATACTGGTTGAAATGCCTAATATTCAAAGATATGAAAACAAAGGTACAAAAGTTTTTCAGTAAATTAATGATAAATCCAGAAAATGAACATTTAGAAATTCTGGTTTTTTTGTCCGGTACTATTCTTGAGAAATAAGATTTTGATTTTGGATTCCATTTTCTAAAGCATATCCAGAAAAAACACAGTGATGCCAAATAGTTATCTTATATCTATAAAACAACAACTTTGCCTTCAAAGTCCTAAGTAGATTTAGGAAGATAAAAAATATGAAGAATCATAGCATTTTGGAAAGAACCTTGGACATGATCTAATCCTAATTCCTTACCACTTCCTTTTATATGTAAGCCTATAGAGTCCTAGAAAAGTGTCGCAAAGCAGGTCACAAGGTCACAAAATGGAACTGAGACTGGAACACTGATCTCCTGACTTCTAGTTAAATGTTCTTTCCCACTCTAGCATAAAATATTTTCCATAATTAAATAAAATTACATAAAGTAATATCCAATATAGTCTTCCTGAAGGTTTATAACAGGGAAGGTGAATTAAAATCAATCTATAGGACCAATGGATTAAAAAGAAAATAGAGCAATATGGTGCAAAATTGAATAGGATTTGGGGTGAAGTAATATTCTTATAAGGTTATTTTACAATGAAACACATATGTAGTTACTTGTATATTTTTGGGGGGAGGAAATACCATCGAGAATAGGAAGTGGAAAAGAGGGAGAGACAAAATTGGGAGATCAAAAGGAAGACTAATATGTTTGGGGATTGCGATATAATTATAGCACACTCACTCCCACAGGAATCATTGAGTTTAAGAGACAAAGGAAGAATTTCCATTCCAGTCCATTTGGATCTACTACCCTAAAAGGGACCCTCAGGTTAGGAGAACATAATTGCACAAAGATTCTTGTAGCCCTTTTGCTGGTGTAATGCTCTACAGACATATACTGGCTCCTAGAACTTGTTTGGGTTCAGCATCTATTCAAAACCACTGCTCACAAGTCCCAATTTTCTACTATATCTCACCCTCACAACATATTCTGAATCAGCAGTTATCATGACATCATATTAAAGCAAAAACATATTTATTCACAGTAATTAAGGGATTCAAATAAGCACTCTATAGCCTATTTCCCCCAACTACCTCCTCTTGTGAGTCATGAGAGAGCTGAAGTCCACTAGACTAGATTCTACTCCTGATGTTGGGTTGTCAGCTGATTCCTGTAACTGAGGAGAGAAAATGGTTGTTACAGCCTTTCCCATCGGGTAAAAACAGTAGCTTCACTGCCTCGGAGGAACTTTCTCTAAGTACGGGAATAGCAAAGTTTCAAGGTCAGGGTTGTAACTAAGAATTCTTATGCTTGGGGCAAATTCAGTTAATTGGGATTGAGGGCAGCAGAGTCCAGTCCTTCCAGTTGGGAAGAGTGATGTTGGCGTATGCATTCCAACACCCAGAGTCCAGCTTGTGCAGTTGAAGAATACATAGCCGATGATTTTCAATCTCCTAGTCCCCAGTAGGAGGTGGTGGGTGGTGGGCCGTAGAGGTGGCAAGCAGAGGAATATAGCTGTGGGGGAAGGCAGATCATGGCAAACTCACAGGGCTGTATTTTTGTCCCTCATGGATTTTGTTTTTGTTTTTTTTTTTTCTTTCATGCTTCCTAGAAACTACTGGTCTTCTTAAATTATTATTCATAGTAATTTTAGACACCAACAATTTCAGATTCTGTAGCTACTAATTTTATTTTATTTTTCTATTAATGCTAATCCTTATAGCTCCTTTCCTTCCACATATCTATCTTTTTCCAACATCACTCTCTCAATTTTTACATCTTAAAAGAACTAGCCCATTGGAATATAGATGAGATATTGGTTTTCTTCTGTAAGCCAGAAGAAATGTCATTTTCTTTTTCAGTTGTGCTCTGTGGTCAGCTTGGCTTTGTGTGAAGAATAGAGGCAGAACAAGGAGTTTGTATACCTTAGGCAAAATTTGAAACTTGTGCCTCTTGTGGGTGATGGCTCAGTGGATAGAGCACTGGACCTGGAGTCAAGGAGAAGACCTGAAATTAGACTTTGGATACTAGTTGCATCACCCTAGGCAAATCACTGAACTTCTGCTTGCCTCAGTTTACTCATCTGGAAAATGGTACTAATAACAGAATCTACCTCCTGGTGTTGTAAGGCTAAAACGAGATAAAATGTGTAAAGCATTTTACAAATATGTGGTAGTAAATAAATGCTAGTTATTATTACTATTATTATTATTAAATAACTTGACTTCTCACAAAATAAAGATCCTCACGATATAGAGATTAGAATTTTCTGTCATTGATGTATATATATATTTATTTTAAAAAGTCACATTTTAAAAACATCTCTTTTTGTACTAATGATTGTTTGTTACCCATTTGGATACTGCCTACCCTCCCTATCCCAAGTCCTAGCTATGATGAACAGTAAATTATTATAAATTCAGACATGATCAAAATGTAGGGAAAAAAATCACTCAACCTCCTTGAAATCTTTTATATACACCAAATGGTCAACCACCTGTGAGTCTATTTTCTTATAGACTTTTGAGTAAAGAAAAAAATTAAATTAAATTTGGTTAAACAAATGTCCAAACCTATCCTTTCAAGAATTTATAAAATAACAACAACTAAAGCACAAATAGCCAGAATGTACCAAGTTGATAGAACTCAGGTACAAGGGTAGTCTTGAGGAATTCTTTCTATAGTAGGTCAGATAGTGTCAGTAATTTAATTTTAGGAGAATGACTGGAATTTACTGGTTAAAATAGAAGCAGGAAAGAATTGAACAGAGACCATATTAGTAAACATTATAAACTGAGCTGAGGAAGCCTGCCCTAAGGAAGTCGTATTTCAGGATGTATCTGAATAGTGGGAAGTTTGCTGAATTGGGGTAAATTCTAGGGATATTACATGTGGCCATTCATCAATGACTTAGAAATTTAAGTTTAAAGACTCAAATACTGCCTGATTCCATTGAAACATGAAATTTTAAAACTAGAAGAGACTTTAAAGATCATAGTATCACTGAAAGTAAGAGAAAGGACTTCAGTAACTATCCAGTATAACCACTGTATGAGAAAAAAAATCTCCCTATAGTATACACAACATGTGGTTGTCCATACTCTGCTTGAAGACTTCCAAGGAAATTTATTAGGTGCTTAGTATGTGCCAGGCACATTTCATTCCATTTCTAGATTACTCTAATTATTAGGAAGTTTTCCTTTACATCAAACTTGAATTGGCATCTTTGCCTAAATTGGGCTCCATATAATTTCCACCATCATAAAGTCCAACTGCCTAATTTTACAGATGAGTGTATAGAAGTCCAGAAAGATACGACAGTACAGCTGTTTCCCAGCTAACATGGTGGCAGAACTAAGACAAAATTTAAATCTTCTTATTCCAACTTCTGACTCTTTTTGCTAAACCAGGCTGATTCCTTAATAACTTGAATGATAGATTTGATTTCCAAAAATCTTTTTAACATGCTAGAAAGGTGAGATAAATCTAACAACACTAAATGTAATAGGAATATTTGTAAGGTTTTATAGTTTAGATAAAAAAAAAAAACCAAGTAAGCACTAGTAAACGTAGGATGGGGGAGAGAAGGAGATATAGAAGTTTATGCAAATAAGATGGGGATTTTATTAGAACACAAGCTTAATATGAGTCAACAGTGTGATTTATATATATAAAACTGTTACATTTTATTTTTAAAACAAAAGGCTAAGGCTATATTAGCCTCAGACACTTTCTAAATGTGTGTCTAATGACAAATCATTTAACTTTTTATCAATAAAATGAGGATCCTAATATTTTCTTTACCTACTACTGAGAGGTTGGGAAGAAGTGCTTTGCAAACTCAAAATTATCAAGCTGAGTTCTTATTATCAACAATAAAAACAGAAGTATAGTTTTAAGAATAAGGAAAGTGATAGTTTTACTGTTCTTTATGTTGGCTAGACCATACCTGGAGAACTGTAGAGAGAACTGGAGAACAGTCATGGATGCCACATTTTGAAGAGAAATGACAAGTGATTTTCCTGAGGTTACCCCCAAGTTAGTGGCAGATCCAGGCCTAGATTCCACGTATACTGATTCCAAGTCTACTTTACTTTGCACTACGAAGTATTATATTTGAACTTATCATTATTCATCTAGGAAGACTTAGTGTTATGTCCAAGGAAGAATACTAGTCATTCAAATATCACACATGGCCTTTCTTGACATAGTTTATTATCTTTCACATTCACTTTTCATATTTTTATTGTCCCTTCTGCATGAGTTTCCTATAAGCATTTTAATCTCTTGATGATTTTATTCTTTTCCACCTGGCAGATCATCATTTTTCTCTTTGTGCTTGTGTTTTTTAAAAAATGGAACTGAGATTAACATGGGTATTTTTTTGCTTGACTTCAATTCCTGTAGTTCTTCATTATAACTAAATATCTTTAATTTTGCTGTTGCATACATGATTAAGATCAATTATGGAGTATGCATATGCCTCCTAGTTAGGACTTGTTTTAATTGTTAAAAAAGTGCAAAATAATTATGCTAGTTTCATAAGTTGAATGGAATGTTTTAAGCTAAAACTATACTTTTGGAATAGAGAAGATTTTCTCCAACATATAATGGGAACTAAAAATTTTTAATCAATGTCCTCTTCTGTGTTTTAATTAGTATTATAAACAGAAGAATAATATTAACATTATTTTTTTCTACTACCAAAACATTACATCATATTTTATGGTCTATAAAATAGTCAAGTGATGCATGAACTTGAACTGGATCTCAAGAGTACTGTTTCTCTGCCTTACTTTCAGTGATATATTTATGAAATAGATAGCCTTACTGAAACCCTACCAATGAATGCAATGAAGTTTGAAGGGATAAAGAGTAGCTGGCACGGTAGAAGCTTGGGCTGCATGGGTGTTCCAGTGGAAATATTTCCTGCTGTACAGTCAATGGGAAATCAAGTGCAGTAAATGGAAAACCCATGGAGATCTGGAACTATCAAATGCAAGGGAGGAGACAAGAGGGAAATGAAGCATAAGTCAAGTTGATGAACCGGGGCACTGAAAGAAGCAGATCAAACCTACTGGGACAGATGAATGGGAAAAGTCAGGACAAAGAAGCCAAGAGACAAAGCCACAGAGAAGCTAGAGAGTAATATCTGAAAACCATTGGCAGATGAGTTATTTAATAATATGGAATGCCATTCACTTTGGTTTTTTTTTTTTTTAAATGATGGGCTCTGGTAGGGTGGTGAGCTGATGGGAATGAGAATTCTGATTCATCTTTACCATATACTGCTTTTACTTCCATAACACTTATTGCCCTTCAACACTTCTCCCAATCTGATGTCTGTTCCCAACTCTACTGAAAAGGTTTTCTTTGTAAAAATGGTATTTTATTTTCCCCAGTTACATGTAAAGACAATTTTTAACTTTTTTTTTTAACATTTTGAGTTTCAAATTCTCTCCCTTCCTCCCTTTCTTTCCACCAATCCCCTGAAGATGGTAAGCAGTTTGTCATGGATTATTCATGTGCAATCATGCAAAATGTATTTCTATATTCATCATGTGAAAGAAGACAGACAAAAAACACCACAAAAAATAAAGTGAAAAATAATATACTTCAATTTGTATTCAAAATCCATCAGTATTTTTCATCATAAGTCCTTTGGAATTGTCTTGGATCACTGCATTGCTGAGAATAGCTGTGATTCATAGTTGATCATCCTGCGATATTGCTTTTAATGTGTACAATCTTCTCCAGCTTCTGCTTACTTCATTTTGCACCAGTTTGTGTAAGTCTTCTCAGGTTTTTCTGAAATCATCCTGCTACTCATTTCTTATAGTACAATAATATTACATTACAATCATACACTAAAATTGTTCAGTCATTCTCCAACTGATAGACATCCATTCAATTTCTAATTCTTTGCCACCACAGAAAGAGCTGCTAGAAATATTTTTGTATGAACAGATCTTTCCCCCATCCCCATTTTAAGTCTCTCTGGTTTACAGATCTAGTAATGACATTGCTGGATCAAAGGGTATACAAAGTTTTGAAGCAAAAAACCCTCCCTTTTAAAAGTCACTAATGGGCTACTTGTCAAATTCAATTGTTTTTTTCTCACTCATTCTCTTTGGACTGTCTTTAGCATTTTCCTTTTTTTTTTCTAGCCCTTCTTTGACATTTCTTTCTCTTTTCAGCTTCTATGACATCTGGATCTTTCTCATACTATACTTCTTTTCATTGCTTCTTCTCTGTCTCTTTTCCTGCCTCTTCATCTGCCTTCCACCTCATAATTATTAATATTTCTTAAGTTCAGTCCTTGGTCCTCTCCCTTGGGGAACTCATGTAGTCTCACGGCTTTAGCTGTCATGAGGCAGCTAATTTGTGCAGGAGATAGAGCAATGAATGGATCAGGAGCCAGTTATACCTGAGTCCAAATCTTGCTAAGACATTTTGTGACCTGGACAAGTTATTTAACTTTTATCTGCTTTGGCTTCCTCAAAAGTAGTAGGAATAGTAACAGTACCTATCTGTGAGTGTTTTTGTGAAGATCAAACGAGGTAAACTTTGTAAGATGCATTGCAAACCCTAAAATGTTATATAAATGCTAATTTATTTTTGAGTCAATATGGATTATTTCTGAATCTATATCTCCTAAGAGGCAATACAATACGGAAGATGGAACACTGGGTTGAGATATAGGAGGTTTGAAGTCTAGTCTCAGCTCTACTTAGTAGTTTTGTGTCTTCATATTACTTAATCCTTCAATATCCATTTTTCTTATTGGTCTTAAGAGGAGTGTTTCCTCTCTCACCAGAGTGGGAATCTGTGGGAGGTTGAGTCTCTTTTTGTATGGAGATGGAGAATGATACTTCTGTTCAATTATCCCTAGTCATTTGGTTTGCTGTTTTGTCCTAAATATATACTTTGCTATTTTAAAATAATCCTCATTCATAAAATAAGGAATTTGTACTAGTTAATTCCAAAGTTCTTTTCTGACTCTAAAATTCTTTAGCCTGAATTCCATCTTTGCAACTGTTTGTTGTTCTTATGGATATCCTACCATAAAATTGTAGACTTAGCATTTACACATGGAAAAGATTTCAGGAAAAATCTAATTAAATCTCCTCATTTCACAAATGAGGAAACAGGGTCAGAGAGAATAAGTGACATGGCCAAAGTCTTAAAGCCAGGATGAAAACCCAGAAAAAGCTCAAAAACCATCAATCTTTCTACTACCCCATGATGTAAAATGCAACATATCGCAAACCAAATTGACCATCTCTTCCAAATTCTCTCTTATTTTCTTTTTTTTCATTGACTTGTTTATTTACTTTTATTTTACAAGATTCAGTTCCACAATCTCTTGAGGTTCAAATTTTCTCCCCTCCATTCCCCACTGCCCCATGGTGGTGTGCAATCACGTATAGGATCTGCAAATACTTTCACATTGTACAATAGTCTGGTTGTATAGAAGGGTTGTAACCAATGAGTGAACAATGGGAAAAAAAAGAAACAAAACCAAACATGAAAAAAAAAACCATAGTATGTATTGCTTCAGTCTCCATTTAAACTCTAGCCTTTCTAGATCTTTCTCTGAATGTAGGTATCTCCTTCCATCCTGAGACTTGTAGAGTTGTCTTATAGCTGTGCGTTGCTGAGAAGAGCCCAGTTTATCAAGGTTGATCATCACACATACGATGTATCTGTGATTGTGTACAAATTTTTCCTGGTTCTGCTCTTCTCACTTAGCATCAGTTTGTATATGCCTCTCCAGGTAATTATGAAGTTCATCTCCTTCCCATTTCTTGTAGCACAATAGTATTCCATTACATTCATATACCATAACTTGTTCAGCCATCCCCAATTGATGGGCATCCCCTATATTTCCAGTTTTTTGCCACCACAAAGAGAGCTGCAATAATTGTATTTTTATTAATTTTGTTAACTATTTCTCAATTGCAGCTTTCGCTGGTTTGGCTAACACTAAAATATTGTGGGCCTCATGTGATGCTTGACACCTCTGCTTTAAGTAAAACAATTTTAGAGATATCAGGTGATCAACTTTCAAATCAATAAGACAATAAGCATTTATTAGGCACGTGCCAAGTACTGTACTAAGAAGGAGATATTTTTTTTTTGCAGGGGGGAGGGCAGGGCAACTGGGGTTAAGTGACTTGCCCAAGGTCACATAGCTAGTAAATGTGTCAAGTGTCTGAGGCCGCATTTGAACTCAGGTCCTCCTGACTGCAGGGCTGGTGCTCTATTCACTGTACCACCTAGCTTCCCCAGAAGGAGAGATTTTAAAAATGGATACAAATCACACTGTATTACTAACCACCAAAAAGCGACTAGCAAGATAGCAGAAACTACTAATTTTTCTATAAAATATATATGAGAATACTCTTTGCATAGTACATATGAAGAGCATCCTTGATTAAACAATGAGAAGAGAAAGATAGGCTTTTTCAGATAACTTTTCTCAGTAGGCCACATCTTCATAATCCCACAATTGTAGAATCCTCTCTTGATTATTAAACTCAATTCAACACTTACTAAATGGCTATGAAAGGGATTAAAGACACAAACAAAATGCTATATCCTGACATGCTACTGCGGGGAAGGGAGAGCAACACAACATATACTGAAATTTTAAAATACAAAACATATATCAAGGAATACAAAGTAATTTTAAGAGGTAAAGAACATTAATAACTGTGGGGAATCAGGAAAAATAATTGGGCAGGAGTTAAGCCCTGAAGAAAGCTAAGGATTCCTAGAGGCAGATAGAAGAGAGTAAGAAACAGGATAATATGAGCAAGTGTGGAGGTATAAGTTGGAATGTCATGTATGGGGAATGGATAGCTAGTTTAGCATTTAGATTAGAAAAAAAAAGGATAGTGGACATTTAGGTGGCACAGTGGATGAAGCCCCAGGCTTTGAGTCAGGAAGACTTATCTTCATGAATTCAAATCCTGCCCCATACACTTACTGTGGGAAGATCTCTTAATTTCTCATCTATAAAATGAGCTGGAGAAGGAAATGGAAAACCATTCCTATATCTTTTCCACAAAAACCCCAAATGGGTTCAGAGGAGTTGAGTATGACTGAGCAGCAGCAGCAGTAATAGCTGTAAAGATAGTTATATGAAGGGGAGTGATGAGAAACAGGAACAGAAATAGGAGGGGGATGGATTGTGGAGGTTAGGACATTAAATGGCAAATTTTATATTTCATTCTAGAGACAACAAAGTCACTGAAGATTAGAGACTCTGTAAATGGAGAAGAGATGAATATAAGAAATATTTTTGAGAGTAGATTTGACAAGACTAGAGAACTGATTGGATATGGATCTTGACGGAGAGGGAAGAGTCAAGGATGAATCTAAACTTGCAAATTTGAATGAGTGGAAGGAAGGCATTGCTATCTAAAGAAATATGAATAGACAAGGTTTGGGAGAGGGAATATAAGTTGCATTTTTGATATGTTAAGCTTGCAATGCTTATACAACCCATTATAAGACATTCATCAGGTAGTTGATTATTCCTACACTTGATTTCAGAGCTGAATATATAGATTTTACCATTATTTGAATAGAGATGATAATTAAACCCTTGAAAACTGATTAAATCATTGAGGGACTAAATGTACAGAAAGATGAGACTAGAACACAAGACAGAGTCTTGGGATAATTACAAAGAAGTATTTTATTCTTTATAGCAAAACAAAACTTAAAGAAGCAAAAGACAGAAAAACGAAAACAAAACCCAAAAGGTTTTCCCTTCAACAAGTCTCCCATGCATTTGTTAAGAGCATATAATTTCTCTTGATTTATACAAGTGCAAAGATAAACTTGTTATCTTCCAATTATTGAAATGAAAAGATGAATAAAAAATGGGGAGGGGTGCTTGTCAAAGGTGTTCTCCATTATCATCATGGAAAAGGTTCTGCATAGAATCTAAAAAGAAGTGGGTATTCATGTACATGGCAAGATCCTCCAGATGCTCCTGTCTGTGAGTGACAATGTAGTGATACCAACAGATGCCAGAATGCTACATGTCTGTCTCAGGGATAATCAGACTCTGAAAAAAGATTGGTCTACCTATTCATACAAAGAAAATTAAGTAGTATAATAGTGTATATCATGTAGATCATGATATATAGCTTAATCTGACTTCCATTGTTAATCTATCTATGTATTAATGAATGAATCCACCATACAGCAAGCATTTATTTAAGTGTTGGCTGTGTGCCAGACCAGGAGATACAAAACTAAAGTAAAACAGTCACTACCCATGGGGAACTAATATTCTAGTTGTTACCTTTCTGGGAGAGATGATATGTCCAGATATAGGTATGTACAAGATAATCACAAGAAGGCTTTAACAGTTGGGAATGTCAGGAAAGATTGATTTAGAATGAGTTATTAACCTAACATGCACTGACTGTGAACTTGAATGGGGAAAAATTATATCTTTGTTTTCACTAACTTCTATCTGAAATTTAGCATTTCCTTCCATTATACTTGAAGGCAAAAAATTCATGGCCAACAAACCACAATAGTATCAGTATACCAGTGACTTTCATCAATAGAAATCACAAGTATTTTCATATCATGTTATAATAATTACAGATATATCAAAATACTATTGATCTTTATTGCTACTTTCAAATTATGGTAGTTATTAGACATACTGCTAGATATATTACTATATCATGACTTTAATTTTTTGAAAACTATATTTCAATATATTTAGTTTTCTTTGTAATCCTATATATTTTCTTTTATGCATTTAAAAACATCCTGAGAGGAGTTCCGAGGAGTTCCTAGAATCATTAAATCAGAATATGGAGCTTACATATTCTTTAGACTGGTACTGAAGAAAGATTACATATTGGATCATGAATTGAATAGAAGACTAGCTTGTTATTAGTAAATTTTCATGAATACTAAGCTGCTCCCTATTGCAAAAGCCCATCTCTTTAATATCAATGTTCTCCTTGTAATGTGATATAGCTGTAAGTTGTGCAACACCAAAGTCTCCAAATAATCAAAGCTGTTTTACTCAAAAGACAATAAAGACATGTATGGGAGGTATAGGTGGGTTACAATATGTTACCAATAATGACTTATGTGGGAGAAGTAGTGTAAAAGACATTACCCAGAACACGTATCACTGCAAATGGAGGTAATCAGGTTGTAAAGTTAAGACTGAGGAATAAGTGATGGACAAGCCTGAGTGCTTCAGTGTTTAGTACTTACAAAATGTTTAAAAAAAAAATAAAAGACCTAGCCAAAAGTCTCTAGTCCAGTGAGCAGAATCTCTATGGAGGGGCATAGGTAAGAATCAAAAGGTATAAGTGGATTACTATCTGTGCTGTTTTAATGAGTAGCTATATTAACTAAAACCATGGATCCATTAAATGTACAGAAGTGTAATTGAAGGCTTAAGGGTGTTTTTTTTTTCTTTTTCAGTGGTATTTGAATTTTAAGAGGATTTTAATTCTTGAAGACTTTACAACACAAAGGGATGAATCTTATACTAGTATTTTAGACACTGCTTAAGATAGTGGTTCCCTTCTTAGATGACCAGTCTCTCATACCCATGTATGTCAGCCCATCTTTCTTGTGTCCCTTTCCCATTATACCTATGCTCTGTGCTCTCCAGAACCTCCATTCTTTATGAACAAACTTCTCTTTATATTAGCCCTTTGTCATCCCTCTGGAAATTATTTTATATGTATTTTAGATCTAATTCTTCTCTTCACAAGTTGTTTTCCCCAGTACAGTATCTTCCCACAGAAATCATTTTGTATATAACTTTATTCAAAATACATTTACCTAAATGTATTTTATATTTAATTTTCTATGCACATTTTTTTCTCCCAGCAGACAATAAATTCCTTGAAGGCAGGGACTGTTTCACTTTTGTCTGCATCCCCAGCACCTTGTCCAATGACTGTAAGTTCCTCATAAGTACTTGTTGAATTGACTAGAATCAAATTCCTTACCTTTCTCTAAGACTCATGTTATACTATACTTAGACCTGTCATGAGACACATTAAACCGAAATGCAAAAGAATTCTCTTTTTTATACCTTTTAAAAACCTGAATTATATAAACCAAATAACATGATCTCAGAGCAACTAATAGAACATTTCATGCTTTGTAGTTTGAACAGTCACTGCTATAAGAAGGAAAAGTCCACAGCAATAACCATGAAGAAAAAAAAAATGCAAAAGTTATGGCTTTTTTTCTGAATGATAGCAACAGCTCATCACAGAAGAGCCAGTGGGTTGCCATGGCAACAGTAATACCGCAAACTGAGCCTGTGGCCTCTCACTCTCTTTTCTTTCTCTTCTAGTCCCCTTTGGCTCTTGGTAGTAAAGAACACTCCCAGATGCTGTGTAAAGCTCTTACCATATTGTTTAGAAGTTGGTCTCTGGCAACACAAATGACATGCAAAAGTTTTGAAATAAATAACCTGTCATAGTATATTCACAAGGCAACAACGCCTGAAACCATGGTACAATTTGTTCAACCCTAGTGAAAAGCCAACCAAATAGCACTGATCACTGGTGTCATCTTAGTCTAATCCATCTGTAAGATAATGTATCCTCTCATAAAAAGCTCAATTTGTCAATGCATATAATGATCCTTGTCTTTGCTCATCAATCAATGACAAATATTTTTGGATAATAATAGCTCATATTTATATGCAGATCCTTTGAGATTTGCAAATCCATCTCCACATTACTCCAACATTACTTTGGTTCAGTTTTCACAATGATCCTGTGAGGTGGGTGTTATGACTATCTCCATTTTACAGGTGAGGAAACTGAGACTCATAGAGGTTAAGTGACTTGCCCAAGGTTGCATAGCTACTATGTCTGAGATGGAATTTAAACCATATCTTTCTGACTCCAAGTCTAATGCTGTCACCTACCTCCTACTTCCTTGATGATCTGCAAGATACTGTACATTGCCTATGTCTGGAGGTATTACAAACACTTTTTTAGCCAATACATAATTACTGAGTTTAGCTTACTCTTTTCTTAGCCACAAGACTGATTTGGGATTGTTGTTCAGTCATTCAGTTTGACTCTTTGTGACCCCATGGACCATACCTTCTACCCGACCCTTCTACCCTTCACTATCTACTGAAGTCTGCCCAGGCTCATGTTCATTGCTTCCATGACACTATCTATTCAACTTTTCTTCTGCCATCCCCTTTTCTTTTTGCTTTCATTTTTTGTTAACATCAGGGTCTTTTCCAATGAGTCCTGTTCTCTCATTATGTGGCCAGAGTATTTAACTTCAGCTTCAATATTTGACCTTACACTGAATAGTCTGAATTAATATCTTTAAGTATAGCCTTATTTGACCTTCTTTCTTTCCAAGGGACTCCCCGAAGTATTCTCCAGCACCACAATTTGAAAGTGTTGATTCTGTGGCACTCAATTTTCCTTATATTCCAACTCTCATAGCCATGCATTGCTACTGGAAAAATCATAGCTCTGACTACGTTGACCTTTGTTGGTAAGATGGTGTCTGCTTTTCAGTATGCTGTCCAGATTTGACATAGCTTTCCTTCCAATTTCATGGCTGTAGTCCCAGTCTGCAGTGATCTTTGAACCCAAGAATATAAAACCTGACATTGCTTCTATTTCTTCTCCCTCTATTTGCCAGGAAGTGATGGGACCAGCTGCCATATCTTAGTCATACATACACACATGTATATGTGTGTGTATATAGATAGATGTTTTCAAGCCAAACTTGAAGTTTTTAAGTTCTCTTCTTTCACCCTTGAGAGACTTCTTAATGCTTCTTCACTTTCTGCTAACAGAATAGTATTGTCTGCATATCTCAGATTGTCGATATTTCTCCTGGCAATCTCAATACTAGTTTTTTGTCCAGTCTGGTATTTTGAATGATGTACTCTGCATATAAGTCAAATAAATAAGTTGACAATATACAGTTTTGTTGTACTCCTTTTTCAGTCTTAAACCAATCAGTTGTTGTATGTTTAGTTCCAACTGTTTCTTCTTGGCTCATGTATAGGTTGTTCAGGAGACAAGTAAGATGACCTGATACTCCCACCTCTTTGAGGACCTGTGATCCACACAGGGAAAAGCTTTGATGTAGTCAGTGAAGTAGAAACAGATGTTTTTCTGGAATTTTCTTGCTTTCTCTATAATTCAGTGAAGTTGGCAGTTTGGCCCCTAGTTCCTCTGCGTCTTCAAAAACTAGCCTGATCTTCTGGTAATTCTGGGTTCACATGTTGCTGACACCTAGCTTGCAGAATCTTAATCATTATCTTGCTGCAATGTGAAATAAGCACAATTGTTCAATAATTTGAACATTCCTTGGCATTGCCGTTCTTTAGGATTAGGATAGAAATTGATCTTTTCCAATCCAGTGATCACTGTTGAGTTTTCCAAATTTGCTGGCATATTGAAAACAGAACTTTGAAAGCATCATCTATTAGGATTTTGAATATTTCGGCTGGAATTCCATTACTTCCCCTAGACTTATTAGCAATGCTTCCTAAGTCTCACATGACTTCATTCTCTAGGTTGTCTTACTCTAGATCAGTAACCACAACATCATGCCTATTGGTGATGTTAAGATCTTTTTTGTATAGTTCTTCTGTATATTCTTGCCACCTCTTCTTAATCACTCCTGCTTCTGTTAAGTACTTACCATTTTTTGTCTTTTATTATACCATTTTTGCTGGAAATGTTTCCTTAAAATTTCTAATTTTCTTACACAGATCTCTTGTCTTTCCCATTCTATTGTTTTCTTCTATTTCTTTGCATTGCTCATTTAAGAGAATCTTCTAATATCTCCTTGCTATTCTCTGGAAAGCTGCATTCATTTGGATATATCTTTCCCTTTCTCCTTTCCCTTTTCCTTTTCCTTCTTTCCTCAGCTATTTGAAAAGACTCCTTAGATAACCATTTTGCTTTCTTGCTCTTATTTTTATTTGGTATGTTTTTTTTTTGTTTCTGCCTTTTGTACAATATTATCTGTACAATATTATTCCTATGAAATATTGTAAATCTCTGTCCATAGTTCTTCAGGTCCTCTATCTACCAGATCTAATCACTTAAATCTGTTAATAACTTCCACTTCATATTGATAAGGTATGTTATTTAGGTCATAATTATATGGTCTGGTGGTTTTTCCTATTTTCTTAAATTTAAGTCTGAATTTTGCAATAAGAGCCACAGTCAGCTCCAGATCTTATATTAACTGAGACTGTATAGAGCTTCTCCACTTTTGACTGTAAAATATAAAATCAAGTCTAATTTCTATATTGACCATCTGGTGATGTCTACATGTAGAATTGCCTTTTAGCTTGTTGAAAAAAGAGTATTTGCTATGATCAGTGAGTTATCATGACAAAAGTTTATTAGTCTCTACCCTCCTTCATTTTCTACTCCAACACCAAACTTGCTTGTTTTCTAATTATCTTTTGATTTCAAACCTTAGCATTCCAGTACCCTATAATGAATGTGACATGTTTAGGGGTGTGTGTATGTCTGTGTGTGTGTCTGTGTGTGTGTGTCTGTGTGTCTGTGTGTGTCTGTGTCTGTGTCTGTGTGTATTATTTTAAAAGATATTGTAGATCTTCACAGAACTGATCAGTTTTGGCCTCTTCAGCAGCAGTAGTTAGGGCATAGACTTATATTACTATGATGTTGAATAGTTTGCCTTGAACTCAAGAAGATATTATCATAATTTTTGACATTATAATCCTATACTGCTTTTCACACTATTGATTATGAAGACTACTTTATTTCTTCTAAGGTATTCTTGTACATAGTAATAAATGTATTGATCACTTGAATTAAATTCATCCATTTAAGTTTACTGACACCCAATATGTCAATTTTTAATCTTTCCATCTCCTGTTTGATCACATATATCTTACCTTGGTTCATAGATTCAGCATTCCAGAGTCCTATGAAATATTGATCTTCACAGCATCAGACTTTCCTTTCTTCATATCTGCAGCTGAGCTTCCTCTCAGCTTTGACCCAGCTGCTTCATTACTACTGGAACTACTTGTAATGTCCTTTATTCTTCCACCAATAGCATTTTGGACACCTTCTGACCTGAGGGGTTCACCTTATTTCTTTTATCATTTTAATGCGGTCTATAATACTGATGTCGTCTGCCTTCTTTAGAGTATCATCTTTTGTCAGAACTATGAGCTGTCCATCTTAGGTAACCCTGCATTGCATAACTCATAGCTTCATTGAGCCATGTTAGCCCCTCTGCCATGACAAGGTGTGAACCAGGAGGAATGGTTTGGGATTGGGGATGGACAATGACATCCTTCTAATCTTCTACATCTTTTAGTGCTTTATAATTAGAAAGAATTTTACACACATTATTGAGAGAAGGATAACCAGGATAGTGAGGATCTTGAAACCAGGCTAAAGAAAAACTATTGAAGAAACTTGGAATCTTAACTTGAAGCAGGAAATACTTATGGGAACATGATAGCTATCTCCAATGTCTGAAGGATTGCCATGTAGAAGAAGGATTAAGTTTGCTGTGTTTTCTCTGGAGACCAGAAGTAAGAACGATGTGTGAAAACAACAGGTAGGTAGATTTCAGGTCAATTTAAGGGTGAAAAATTTTATAGCAATTAGGGCAGTCCCAAAATAGTTTTGAGAGATAGTGAGCTCTCTGTTTTTGCTGGTCTTTAAGCAAAAGTTAAGTCATCACTTGTCAGAGATGTTATAAAGAGGAGTTTTGTGTCCAGCAGAGGTGGAACTAGATGATCTGAGGTAGTACATTCAAAATCTTAGAGTCTATGCTCCTTGAAACAACCTTGTGTTTTGTATAGGGAAGGTATTATTATTATTACACTAATTTTACAGATGGGGATTCTAAGGTCTTTGAGAGAATAATGAATGACCTATTGTCTGGTATGTCGCAGAGGGGATTCTCTTTCAAGTATGTGGATTGGTCAGATGGCCTCTGGTGTGCTTTCCAGTTCTGTGATTCTGAGATTTTCTAAGTGAAATCCATGTGGTGTGGTGAAAAAAGGCATATACTAGAAGTCAGGAGACCTGAGCTGTACTGCTAATCAGTGTGAACTTATACAGGGTACAACCTTACTCAGCTTCATTTTTCCCATTGGGAAAATGAGCAGTTTGGACCGGTTCCATTTTGACCCTAATATTCTGTAACTTAACCATGGACATAGGGTTAGGAAACTGTGTTGCCAGGACTTAAATCCAAGTCTTCTGACTGTTCTTTCTCCTTTGCTGATTTTTTAAAGATCTACATCTGTTACTCCATTTTCTTTGCTGGAGAAGCTGCATTTTCTTGTTCTTCTCATTATTATAGTTTTTGTATCTACAGCTCATGAATAAAAATAGTAAGTCAACTTTCTGGGAAACAAATCTCATTTAGAACCCTGTTTTCACAATTATTTGCAATGCTAAAATGAGTTAAAGAAAGTATGGTCTCTCTTTGAGACTGTAAAAATCAAGGAGTTAAAGGGGAGTAGCAAATAAAAATTCTCAAGCCACCTATTGAGGTAATAGGATCCTTAGTCAGAAAAGCAACCAAAAAAAAAAAAGATAGTACCTCTGAGATCACAAATGCTCAAAGGATTGTTTCTAATTTATCCCATAGCTATCTTGTTTTATGGGTTTTAGGGCATAGTTATCAGTGGTAGGAAGTAGGGGGAAGGATCACAATTTGAGCAAGCCAACATCAAAAATTGGGATTATGGATTATAGATCTTAAAGGACCAGAGTTAAGGAGTTATATCTAAAGTGTGAGCCAAATAAAAACCTATATTACAACAAGATTTAAGGGAAAGGTGAGTTTGCAGTTCCAGGCTGGATAGTTCTGCCTAAGGGAAAATGATAGATTATTGAGCCAAAGAGTTTTCTCATTTTGCAACACTTAGTTGATAGGAATGTGCATATTTATTCCTGGTCATAGTTGTGGCTAGTCCCAAGCTCTTGAGAAGCTTCTACCACACCCATCCCTTATCACTCTCCATAATTGTTGCTAAATCTAAGTATCTAACTTCATTCAAAACTGGTTAGACCTCGTTGGAGCATTACATTCTTTTAAAACCAGCAGTTAGTTACATCCTACCATTCATAGCCAATCTCTAAACATAAAAAATTGTCACAGGAAATTTTTTGAAACAAACCAACGAAGAAAATGCCAATGGAAGTAAACTGATTGACTGGTTTCTGCCAATTTCAGTAGCTAAAAGTACACAGTTAGCATTGCTTTTCTGGCATTGTTTCCTGTTCAAGAGAATTACAAACCATAGGCAGCCAGAGTTGAAGAGAACATAAGTTTTTTTTTTTTATTTCACCTTCAGCAGGAAGGGACTTTATTTTTCTTTTTAACTTTTATCTATTTTAGTTTACATCATTCATTTCCATGAGATTTTGAGTTACAAATTTTCTCCCCATCTTTCCCCTACCCACCACCCCAAAACAGCTATCCCATTGTATAACCCCTCCCCCAATCTATTCTCTCCTATGTCCTCCCCCACCACAGCTCTGACTTTCCGGTAGGGCAGGATGGATCTCCTTACCACAGTGCCTGTGTATCTTAAGTCCCGGTTGGATGTAGTTAATAATAATATTAAGAAAAATTATATATATATATATATATTTTTAATATTTGATTATAGAACTTTAAATTCTACATTCTTTCTCTTCTTCCCTTGTCACCCACCCCCACTGGAAGGACAAGCAATTAAATACAACCTGTACATGTGTAATTACGCAGAACCCCTCCATAGTGGGCATATTGTGAGAGACTGATTATATGTCCCTCCTTCCTATCCCGCCCCCCTTTCTATTCTCTACCCTGTCCCTGTCCCTTTACAGACATGTGTACTTCCATCAACCCTACCCCCCACCCTGCCCTCCCCTCCATCATCCCACCTCTCATCTCCATCCCCCCTACTCTCATGTGTGGCAAGATACCAAGTTTAGAGTTTATGTCATTCTTTCCTTAAGCCAAATTCAATGAGAATAAGCTTGATGCTTTACGTTTTGCCTTCCTGTTCTTCCCCTCCATTGTAACAATTATCCTTTGCCTCTTCTATAAGA
>CM053585.1:439272077-439291357 GCA_028646515.1 Pseudochirops corinnae
TGGAAAACAAGCCTGGCGCCACAGGCTCCACGTGACCACATTCGGCCTATTAGGGAACACAGTATACTTTCAAATATCCAAGGGTCCTCAAAGTCACGTAGCCACTTCAGCAAAGGGCCTAGGGGCAGGGAAGATCTTTAGATTCCCGTAACACCTGCAAAGGAGTATGTGGGTAGATTTCAGGAGGGCCATAAACTTAGATGAGAGGAAAATTACTTTTTTGTTTCCACTAACCCCTAACTGAAGTTTATAAACTCCATTTAAAAAATAATATTCTGAGAAGGGTCCATAGGTTTCATCAGATTGCTAAAGGGAACTATGACAGAAGAAATTAAGAACTTCTCCTCTTGTCCAATTTCTTCCTTATATTTTACACATGAGAAACTGAGAACTGAAGGCACCCGCATTCACTACAGAGTAAGTAGCAAACCTGGGATTCAAACCAGAATCTCAGATTCAGTTCCAGTGATCTTTTTATCGCTTTACATGAAGTAACTTCTTCAAGATCACTGATGTAGAAAGGAGGAGAGTCAGAATTCAGTTCTAGATCCTTTGACTGAAAATTCCATGCTCTTTCCTCTGTGCCACACTTGCCTGAAAATATTTTTACTTGCTCCAAAAATATTTTTTAGCATCCTAACGATGTTTGTCTAGCACTGGAAACTATATATGAAAAGGTTGTCATTTTAGATGCAGTTATGAGCTCCCTGACCTCCTCATTCCTCTATTTTCTCCAAATAATTATCAGTCTTCCTAGTGTAGAAACAAGTCACTGTTCATTAACTCTTTCTTAACCCGATATGGAAATTACTATGATACACCATTGGAAAAAAAAAAGGTTTAAAATTACATTCTTTGATGGGTTTTTCCCATTTCCAAAATCTAAAACTGTCTCTCAATACAATATATAAAAACTATGTATGTATGTATTTATACACACATACATTCAAAGAGAAAATATGTCCATAAGTCAATCCACATAGGGAAAGAATTTGATTATTCTCATGATCTGATCCTTTTCTACCCTGGAAAAAAGGTGGATCTCTAGTTAGCTCTATAATTTAATAAACTGCACCTAATTTGGAAGAGGATGGAAAGAGAATGTCATACATTTAGGAATTTCGATCCCTACTTCTTTCCTCTTAGGGTATAGATTAGAGAACAGTCAGTTATCTTGAGTTATTAAATTAAGTGTTTTTTAGGCAGACAATAAATAAGTCTTGTAATGTTTTACAGGCTAAAATGTCTTAAATTGATTCTAGAGCCATATACATAACCAGCATAAACTGAAGAGCAAATGTCATGTGACACACTCACCGTTTTGAATTTGGGCTGTTGCACTTTTTGCTAACTGTAATTTCCAGATGGCCCTGAAGATTTTACATAAGTCCAATGTGGATTACTAAATCGAGGCCAAACATTGTGAGACAAATGAGAGCCAAGATAGCCACAACTATGCCATTGTAAGCATCTGACAAAAGTGCTAGGCAAAGAAGTGAACCTCTCTGGCAAAGATAGAAGAGCCAAGGTTACATTAATTGCTTCTTAGTTTTTCCTCCATCTAATAATAGCAGTTTTTTTTTCTCAATTGCAATCATGAGGAAGTTTGCTATAGTGGAAACCACACGGTCAGTAGAATCAGAAGACAAGGGTTCTAGGGCTCTCCTACTGACTTTGCCATTTACTGACATTGCGTAAGTCATTTAGCCCAACTTGGTCCCACTTTCTTCAGTTATGAAATGGAAATAATGCTTGGATTACCCATTTGCCCAATAAGGTGCTTTTGAAGCTCAAATTACAAAATGTGTGTACAACACTATACAAATGTGAAAGTACAGTGAATGGATGAGATAACCTTCCTGTTCTATTATTCTGCTGTTCAAATCCTTTTCTGAAATTATAAAATGAAATTGTTTATGTGGAAATGAGACTGAAAAGTGAGATTACTTTCAGAACAGTTAAAATTTCCCACTACCTCTACTGATGTTAGTGGACTTTGTCATATTATTGATGGTCAAGTAAGAGGGAAAAAAAGCAGACAAGACTAATTTTAAACTCTTAACATGCTGTGGCTAGAAGTAAAGCCACATATCTTTGGCAAACATGAACATTCATCATTTTCATTGGTTTATAGTATAGCCTATTTCACAACTCAGTGAATCCCTTAATCTAGCTCTTTGGAATTCCTTCTTGGCTCTCATTCATGATTTGCTATCAATATGTTAACTTTCCCCTCAGAAACATGTTTTCTGACCCATGGTTGTTATTGTTTTGTGTGTATGTGTGTGTGTGTGTGTGTGTGTGTGTGTGTGTGTGTGTATGTGTGTGAAGCTGTGATTTTATTGATATGGGGAACTCTCTGTGAGAAGACTCCTAGCCTTGTATCTTAATCTCAGATAGTCTGAGAGAGCTGTCTGGGGGCACTGAAAATTAGTCAATTTAAGTCACATAGTCAATATGTATAAAAAATGGAACTTGAACTCAGGTTTTTCTGACTTAAAGATCTTCTCTCTATCCTCTAGGCTAAACTGCCTGTCAATGAATAACTTAAGACCTTTTGGAAGATGGGAGATATGCCTAAGGAATTAACGCTTCCCCTTTCAACTCTTCCCTCTTCCTATGCTATTTTTGCTTTGCTCAAAATTTAGATACCAAATATAAACTTGAAACATTCCCTCTACTTAGAATAGCAGTTCTCAATCTGTGGGTCACAACCCCTTTGGGGGTCGAATGACCCTTTCACAGGGGTCACAGGGGTCGCCTAAGACCATCGGAAAACACGTATTTCTGATGGTCTTAGGAATTGAGACACCACTCCTCTATCCGTCTCCAGGTGGGTCCGCCCACTTGCAGACATGCTGACATATGAGTATTAAAGGGTCGCAGCATTAGGAAGGTTGAAAACCACTGACTTAGAAGGAGGAGCTTGACCCAAGTTAGACTTTCAGTGTCCTTGTTTAGACCACATTGTGATAGGGAAAAGAGGAGAGGGAGGCCTCCCTTTTCCATTCTTCTCCATTTTAACCCTGCTTCCTTTCTACCAGTCAAGTGGTCTCAGACTTTGGCTACCCTGCTTGTGTAGATCTCTAAGATTCAGAATCCAAGATGAATATGGTTGGGATTTACCTCAGTAAATGTTAAGAGAGATTGGAGACTCTCTGGTCCCTCTGTTGTCATAAACTGCTTTTGCTGACAGCTGATTCTTTGCTCAGATGGAACTCATAACACCTTGAGGGGAGGAGCTGTGAAGAAGGCTGAGGGAGAAATTAGGCTCTACTGATGCATTGTCATCCCTTTTCTGGAATGTACAACCAAAAGGCCCCGGGCGATGTATACTAATAAGAGTTAATCATAATACTTCACATTTACTTAGTGCTTTGATCTTTGCAAAGTGTTTTTTTTTTCTACCCTATTTATGCTAAAATTTTCATTGTGGGACAGTTTGTCCCACTGGCTAGAAAGTATAAGTTTCTTTAATGTAAGTTGAATTTTCAAGCAGTGAAATAAATTTGCAAGGTATTTTAAATGAGTGATTTACAAACTTTTTTGCCTTTAAAAATGACACAAGTAATTTGTCAGTTGAAGAGGTGTCAAAAATATATTAATTTGTATGTCAAAACAAACTATATTCCATAACACAGAGCAGTTTTTAAGTGAACATCTGTGATCAAGAGACCATAAACACACATAGTATGTGTTGTGAGTGTGTGTGGTGAGTTGTGCATTTAATAGATTTTTACCATAATAAAAATGCTAACAAGTTTCTTATATTATCTTGTACTTTAAAAGAATGATGATAATAATTATCCAATAAAAAGTTAACCAAAATGCCATCTGTTTGAGAACATGAAAATACAAGGTTTGTAACTGCTGTTTTAACTTAGTACAATGATAAGACCCGATAAGTAATATCCCTGATAGCCAATGTGTTACAATTTATATATCTTTTTCAGTGAGGAATATTTTAAATGAAAGAAGGGGAAAAAAGCCAACAGAGCTTATTCCCATGGTTGCAGTCTGTGGTATAGCTCACTTTTGTGTATGGTGGGAAGAGATAAACCACAAAGAGAGCAATGGAAGGTCACACTGGTGTGAAGCAACTAAGTAGAATTCCAATTCAATGGGTTCAATAAAATGACAATAGGGATGGCATCGAATGTGGAATATTCAGAAAATAGTTGAACTTTGGAGGTCAGCAAAAACTCTAATTAATTTGAGTTCTTCCTTATCATGATGAGTTTACTAGCATTTTTACTTGATGTGAAGAGGGACCAAGGAGCTGACCTCCACTGTTGCTCAGTTATATCAAGAACTTAATACTGGAAAAGAGAGGTAGAGGCTCATTTAACACAAATGCAATGTTGATCTGGAAAACTATCAGGACATTGTAAAAGAAATATTACGACATCCCAAGGCCTTCTATATACACCCCAACCAGTAATGTCATTTAGTTTCCAGAGCCATAGTTACTTGAGTCAAAATTTCCCTAAGATTTGGAAACTTGGGATAGTACGATGATATGGTCCCATCATCCTCACCATTGCAGAGTGTCTAGCATGAAGTAAGTACACAATAAATGCTTATTAATTGATTACTTGTGCTTTATAATCTTGTTCCCATTTTAAATACAACAGGATGAAATATCTTTTAAGAAAAATGAAAATCCTTGTCCAAGCAGTGTAAATAGCAACAATATGTTGCTGTTTTCAGCAAGGCAGAACTAAAGAAAACAATCCATTTTTAATAGAGACATTTTGAGGATGACATAAAAGATTTCATTGTGTATCTTTTATACATGAGATTCCCACCTACTCTGATGAAGCAAAATCTCATATAGTTATAGGGACTATCCAGGTAATCTTCATAGGGAAAGGGTACAATTTATAAGCCTGAGGAAGTTTTCTAGAATTATAGCATTGTAGGTCAGAGCCAGGGGGTTCTTAAAGATCATTTGGCCCAACATCCTCATTTTTACAGATGAAGAAGCTAATGTGAAATGATTTGCTTAAGGTCATATAGCTAACTAGTGGCAGAGTTGGTGTTAGAATCCAGAACTCCAATGGAGTGCTCTTTAGACCATCATTGCCTGCTAATTGCAATCAGTTCTATGATTCTGAAATAGGTCACCAGCATAAAAGGGCAAAAAGGAAGCAAGTGTATTACAGCATCTGAAAAAGAAGCTGGAATTCAGAAACAGATATTGAGCTAATAAAGAGAACTCTGAACATCTTACAAAGGCAGGGAGAGCAATGAGCTTGGAGGCAGAGCATCTTGCTCTGGTGTCACCTAATTTCTCTGCCTTTCAGTCTCCTCATCTGTAAATTGGAGATAATAATACTTGTGCTGCCTACGTCACAGGAGGGTTATGAGGAAAGTGCTTTGTGAAATTTTATGTGAGCCAGGAAAATACAATGACAGAAGAGAGAAAGTTAGCAGTGACTAAGCTTTGGTAAAGAAGATTTGATTACGTGAAACAGGTTCACATATTATTATCTCTTAAGACTCCAAGAGTCCTTCAAGAAGAAAACCAGGGGTGTGCTCTGAAGATCCTTAAGCATGCTCCATTGAAGGCAAAGAGCAAGACTAATATAAGAATGGGACATGTGTAGCCCTGACAGGGGAGTCAGTGTTTAAAAACTAGCCAAGCCAAAATAAGATCCAACTTTGAAGAATGACAAGGTCACAGTAGAGCAATCCTCCCAAAGAAATAAAACATAACTATCTTCTTTGCTAGAAACAGTGATATAGAAAAGCCATGAAGAAAACTCAGGACTGAAACTCTTGTGGCATTGGATAACATCATTTGCTAAGAGAAATGTATTGGCAGCCTGGGATAGACATTACTATGTGATATAGTGTGCAAGTCCCAATTACCAAGAAAAGGAAATTACCGTTGAATCCCCTAAAAGGGAGACCTGTGTATTTAAAGGGAGATAGTATCCACCTTCTCTTATAATAGATTTTGAAACAAGCTGGCCTAAGGAAAAAAGATCACTACATAAAGCATAAACAAACATTTCTTTATTTTTCTCCTTTGAAATTTAGGCTCAGATTTGAAGATATCATTTATTTTTATAATGGACAGGAGTATCTCCCATTAAGGATCTCTTTAATTCAGGCATATCATATGGCACTGTAGGTTGTGTTTATATATAAATTGGTTTGATTTCACTCACTTAAAACTCAATTGAATATATTCAGTGTGTGATGCTGAAGAATGGTCAAATTGAATTTTTTACTTTATAATCACTTATATGGACCTGCCATAGTAAGAACCCTTCAACTTGTGATGGGGACTGTAACCAAGAAATGAGTGTTCTTTTTAAAAAAGATCACTTTAGATCATCTCTTACAGTAAGACAGTTCAGTGACTAGAGTGCTGGACCTAGAGTAGTGAGTTCAAATCTAGCCTCAGACAATAACTGCACGGCCCTGGGAAAATCTCTTAACCTTTGTCTGCCCAAGTTTCTTCATCTATAAAATGGTGATAATCATAGCACTCCTTCCCAGGGATGTTTTGAGGTTAAATAAGATAATATTTGTAAAGGGCTTTATAAACCTTAATGTAATATATAAATGTTATTATTATTGTTATTTATGACATTGCTATTATTACTGATATGATGAATAAGTTATGGCATTTTAAGTAATGTTGGTGCCTTTTATGAGGTGGGTAAAATTAAGAGAAGTACTGAATTAAATTTGGGATAAATTTCATCAATAAACACAATAGGGGGAAATCTACTCAATCCAGACCCAGTTAGGTGATAATAACGTATTGTTCCTGTGGCTTTCTTTTCCCTTCCTACACAGCTGAGACATTTTTCTGTAGCGCACCCCAACATATTTTCAAATGCGTTAAGCCAGTGTTTGGTTATTTCATTTGGTAAGATAACCAGAATGTATTGACCATTCATGCTATCATGAATAATTTGTCAATTGTTGAACCAATCAATCCCTTAAGTTTGGAATAAATTCACTTAACCATTGGCTGGAACTAATTCTAAATACAATCATAGGATTTTAGAGCTCAAAGACACTTTAGAGCTAGTCCATCTCCTCTCTCATTATCCCTTGTTCTTCTGACTCCCATCATACCCATATTTAGCTAACTTTTTTTGTTATGTGCAGCTAGATGGTACAGTGGATAGAGTGCTGGGCCTGGAGTCAGGAAGACCTGAGTTCAAATTTGGCCTCAGATAATTACTGGCCATGTGATCCTGGGCAAGTCCTTTAAACTCGTTTACCTCATTTTTCTCATTTGTAAAATGAGCTGGAGAAGAAAATGGCAAACTACTCCAGTATCTTTACTGGGAAAACCCCAAGTGGGGTTACAAAGAATTGTACAGGAATGAAACAACCGAAAAACAGTTTTACATGTGTATATGTGTCCCTCATGTGCATCTACGTCTTTCTATAATAAATCAGAGCAGTCTGTGTCTGTCAAGGTAACAGGATTGCCCCGGTATTTACCAGATTGCCATCTTAGGATTTTTAAAGGTAGGAGAGCAGATGCTTCTTTATGTGTTCTCTTTACTCTCTTCCTGCATTTGATTGATCCTCATGGACAGAGATGAGCATGGGGATGATTTTCACTTCCAACCTTTACCCTTCTCTTCCTCTTGGTTACATCTAGAATCATAGGTTACATAAGAGGGGTCACAGAGATAACTGAATCTGATAAACAAATCTATTGATGAGGAAGTTGATGCTAGAGAGATTAAAGTGATTTGTACAAAACCACATGACTAGGATGACCAATCACATCTTCTGATTCACAGTCTAGTGTTCTTTCCATTATCCTGCATTGTTCTTATTATTTGTCTCAAGACTGTGAACTCTTAGAAGTCTAGGATTGTCATCATACTTTGGTTTGTATACTATCTCCTACATGCCATTTAACATATAGGTATCTAAGTGTTTAGTGAACACATTTAATTGATGATGTAATGGTGGTGGTAATAATGGTGAGGATGATAAAGAAGTGACATATCCCAATAAGGGTAGTTGTAAACTATAGACAGCTACTCTACTCTGATGTGCCATACCACCAATTACCCTCACCTCTTAGTTCATCGGTCTCATTGAATCATAGATTTGGAGCTAGAAAGGGTCTTAGAAGTCAAGTCTAACACTTTCATTTTATAGACTGAGGTCTAGAGAGTTTTCCCAAAGTTACGCAAATAGTGAGTTCCTGAGTCTAAGACCAGTGCTGTGTTCATTGTGCTATTTAGTTGCCTTCTAAATCACATGACCTCTCATCTTCACTACGAGTGTCATAAAAAGGGATGACCTTTGATCTGACCATCAGGGTCAAATTAATTGTTAATATAATCAAGAACTCTGAAATTCTTCTCTTCAGCCACACCTTCTTTTCTTGAATAATCCTGGTTTTGCTTCATATCTTCTAAAACTGTTCTTCATTCTCACTATGACCTTCAGTCCATTTCCTGTCCTTGTTCTGCCAGTCTGTCTGGTCATCCCTGCTCTAACCTCCTTTGTTTTCCTTCACAGCTTCTTAGTCCTATGGTTGTCTAGTTCATCCATACTCTTTTGTGAAATACCATTTGCCCCCTTGTCATTGTCATTCACAGCCTAATTCTTGGTAACTCCCACTAGCTGCCTTCTCCATTTCCACTCACATACTGCTAAATGGTCCTAGAGAAAGTTACCTAGTAATGTAAGGCTCATTGTGAATTCAGTTTGTCTGATACTAACTAAACCCTTACTGCTGCACCATAATTCTTCTTCCCTTATAGACTTGATTACCTCTTTACAGTGATTATTCTAAAACTCCTTTAGCTCTATACTTCCTATACTACCTCTTCCTTACTTTTAGAAGAGGATCTTTTCTCTTAATGTACTGAGACTATCCATTGTGAGCTCTCTTTTCTCCCTCAATCCAAATTGTAAAACCCTTTATCTTCCCTTCATTTAATCCAGACTCTAATGCAGAGATAGGCCTTCTCTTTACCCCTCTACTTTTGCTTTTTATCTCATTTCCTCATGTTATCTCTAGGAGCTTCAAGTCTTGGTCATTTCCTTTCTTTGTCTCATCTATAAACTCTATCACCCTGGTTTCTTCCCTGCCACCTACAAACCTGCTTATATCTCTTTCATCCACAAAAAAATTTGAGCCTTTTCTTCTCTCAGGGCATTACTTGTTATCTGTATCTCTTCTCCTTTTTACAATAAAACTTCGAGAAATGGTTGTCTATACACATGATTTTGATTTTCTCACTTCCCACTTCTTTCTCATTCTCTTACAATTTGGTTTCCAAATTGACTGAAATGACTCTCTTCAAGGTTTCAGTGGAGTTATCTGTGAAATCCACTGACCTCTTTCCAGACTTTATCCTTCTTGACCTTGCTGTAGCTTTTGAAAAACACTGTGGACCCCATCCTGAACATTTTCATTCCTTAACTCTTGTGATATTTTCTATTTTGGTTATCATATAACTTCTTTGATTGTTCTTAATCTCCTTTGCTGGATCATTATCCTCTTCTCACCTGATGTTCATTTGTTCACCAAGGCTTAATTCTAGACTCTTTTCTTCTGGTGTTCCAGCCTCTAAGTGGTCTAATCATTCCCTAAGAGTACAGTTACTCTCTTTATGAAGATGAATCATGAATTTACTATATATTCAGACCTAGTCTGTCTCCTGATCTTTGTTTTCATAGAATGATGATAATAACAAAGCATTTATTTATATTTATGTATATACCACTGATTTACAAAGTGCTTTATAGATGCTATCTCATTTTATCAGCTAGATATCTCCAGCAGTGTGTCCTAAAGGCATTCTAAACTTAACATTTCTAAGCCTACCTGCATTGAATTTCCCTTCAAATGATCCCTTCTATAAACTTTCCTTATTTTTGTGGATGGGACCACCAGCTCTCTAGTCATTAAAGTTTCCAACGTTGGAGTCATCACTGACTTTTCCCTCTCTTTAAATACTTATATCCAATCAGTTGCCAAGTCTTGTTGATCCTACCTCCACGACATTTTTTGCATCTGTCGCCTTCTCTCCATTCACTCAACCTCTACTCTGGTTCAGGCTCATGTCACCTCTTGCCTAGATTATTGTAATAGACTTCTAATAGATCTTCCTGATACAAATTTCTTTTATTTTAAATCCATCCTCACACTGCTGCTAACTTGGTCTTGCTGAAACATAGACCTGACCATGCCATCCCCTTCTTCAAATTTTTTTTTTGTCTGTGGGATAAAAACCAAAATTCTCAACATTTCCTACCTTCCCTTCTCAGTCTGGGGTCCACATACCTTTCTGATCTTATTTCGTATTAATCCCCTTCCTGCACTCACCATGATGAGATGTCCTTTAGGCTATTTTAAGCTTGCTTTTCAACCACCCCCCACACATGACATCTTACCTCCAAGTTTTGTGTCTTTATACAAGTCATCCCTTGTGTGTGCCATGTACTTCCGCTTCACCTCTACTTCAAAAAAATCACTAGCTTCCTTCAAGGTGCATGTCAGGTGCCACTTTGTGCATGATGCCTCTCTCATCCTTCCAGTTATTAACTCTTTCTCCCTCTTGGATCATAGGATAATAGACTTAGAGATGGAAGGGACATTATAGGCTGCCAAATACGGCATCTTCATTTCACAGATAAGGAATAAGTCTTGGAGAGGCTCAGTGATATGTCATGGTCATGCAGGTACTAAGCAGCAGAGCAGACATAAAAACCCAGGTCTTTAATATAATTTACACCGTACTATATTATCTGGAAATTCCTTTGTATATTCCTTGTTCTATATCTCTTCTATACACACACGCATATGTGTGTGTATAATGCATATTGAATATGTAATATATGTGTTTTTATATATCTTTATATCTTTCCCAGTAGAATTTAAGCTCCTTGAGGTCAGGAGCTATTTCATTTATTTCTTTTTATTCTCAGCACCCAGCACCATGCCTGGCAGTATAGCAGGTGCTGAGCAAATCGTTGTTGAATTGAATTTCTGTAGTCTTTTTGGTATAGGGCCCAGCAAAGCACCAGGCAGCTTGGTGGCTCAGTGCATACAGCACTGGGCTCAGGTAGGCCTGAGTTCAAATCTAGCCTCAGACAATTTCTAGCTGTGTGAACCTGGGCAAGTCACTTAACCTCTGTTTGCCTCAGTTTCTTCGCTTGTAAAATGAGCTGGAGAAGGAAATGGCCAACTACTCCAGTATCTTTGCCAAGAATGCCCCACGGATCATATGGTCTATGTGGTCATGAAGAGTTGGACAGTACTGAACAATGACAAGCAAAGCACGATGTTCAATTAGATACTTGATGCATGCTTTTTAAATGATTATGTGACCTAGCCTTCTCTACATAAAGAAATTACTAGATATCTTTCTTTGAACTTGGGAAAGAATTATGATAACTGTTTCATAAATTTAGCAGAATAACACAGAAAAAAATAACTAGATTTTGAAAACTGTGCCTTAAAACCTTCATGGTGGTATCACCTTATAAGCACTCAGGAGCTCCTATCCATTTCCCTAAATGATAGGGGAATATAATCAGACAGCATTCAGATTACTTTCTTTTATCTTCTTATCAAAAGACAGATTGAATATTTTCAATCTCTAATAACAATATCATGCTGCAGAAACAAATTGGAAGTAGCAATTTTTCTGCTATATTTAAATGTAGCTATCAAATTCTGAAGATTAGATTCCTAAATATTATAGCAATGACTCCTCATTGTAGCTCCACTAAGAAAACTAAGAGTTAACTTAAATTCTTAGCTTAATTCTTTGAGAGGATAATGAGAATGGGGTAGATGTGGATGCTCAGTAATTTCCTATTGCTTTCAATACCCCCCTCCCCAGAAAGTTTTTTGTGCTTTATATGTGTATATATGCATATGTATTTTAAATGAAAAGCTGTTTATAATTTTAATAGTTTAACTTAGGTTTGAAGTTATCAGCATATGATAAAGGACAGTAAATAATTTTTTTTCCCAATACGAGGCCTGAATCATTAAACTGACCAATAAGCAAGCAGCCTTTTTGTTCTGTAAATTAGTAAAAATTGCTATTTCTAAAAGTAGCTGCTCTTTCCTAACTGGAAATTGGTGTTGACAAGGAAAACTAATAAATAAATTGAAGACGATCAGTTTTTTTTTCCTTTTTTTTTTTTTTTTTTTTGGTTTTTGGAGGGGGGAAGGTAGGGCAATTGAGGTTAAGTGACTTGCCCAAGGTCACATGGCTAGTTTTTTGTTTTAAGTGTCTGAGGCCAGATTTTAACTCAGGTCCTCCTGATCCCAGGCCCTGTGCCACCTAGCCGCCCCTTTTTTTTTCATTATATAGTCTGCTGGAAAATATTCCTAGGAAGTATATTAATTATCTTGTTATCTTCCAGACCACTGGATCTGGTAGCCCAGCAAGAAGTGGCCTCCAGAGATTAGTTCTGAGGCATCCCTGTATTTAGCAAAGTAGGCAAAAAGAAGAATAGTTATTTGTGAATCTCCTTACTCTGCTAGAGAAGAGCTCTGGAGGGAACCCTGATCTATAAGTCTGTGCCTCCTTAACTTTTCTTTTTTATAGGTCCTGGCCCCAGAGCAATTTTCTCCTTTATCTGCTTTTTTGGATGAAACTGGTGGTGAAGGTGGAAGGACAGAGGAGAGAATGGCAAATGAGAAAGGAATTAAATTAAAATATGAATAGGGAGGAAGAAGGGCCACCCCACTATAGAGAAATGGCTATAGAGTATTGAACTCCTCTGTCACCAGCAATCCCTGAGCAATGTCCTCTTTTTATCTTTTCTAAGCAGCTTTTTAGGTGCCTTCCATGGCCTCCATCCTTAACTTCTGACTCCTACTGAGCTTTGCTTTATTTTCCTGCTTCTTCTTCTGGCTATCTCTTGCTTTATAAGCTTCTTTTCCTACTGGCTTCTTATATCTCTCACTGACCAAAATTAGGATGTTCTGGTCATTAGTATCTTGCCTTTACCTTGTAAGATGAAACTCAAGAAATCTCCCTTTATGTCAGGTATGAACCCAACAGTGTTTATATAATCTTCTCATAGACCTCAAATAGTTGATTTATAAATTTAATCAATTATAACATTTAAGCCTTTAAAAAAAAGCAATTGTATAGACAAGCTGATGGACCATAATGCCCTGTGATTAGATGGCACAGTTGATGAAGGGCTGGATTTAGACTAAGGTAGTCCTGAGTTTTAGGTATTTTCTAGTGGTGTGATCCTGAGAAAGTCTCTTAACTACTCTTAACCTCTGTTTCCTCATCTGTAAATTGAGGATAATACAAGCTCCTACCTCACTGAGGTGTCATGAGGCTAAAATGAGATAACATACATGAAGCACTTTGCACACCTGAAAACACTATATAAACTCTAGCTATCATTACCCACACTCATTATCTTGCCTTCAGACAGATCATCTCGCTACACACATTTTGAGGGGTAGTCGTCATTTATTTGGTCTTCAGAACGATCTGTGTCTCTCTTTACTATTTTATCTGAGAGATTATTCTTCATAATTTGATTTCATCAGTTTTCCTTAGACAGATGTTCTTTTCCTGCCCCGCCTTTAGGAACCAAACTGTTTACGTATGAAAGGGGGCAGTACTTTATATCATATAATAACATCAAATCTCATCCTCAAGGAAATTTTCCCAGGAACATTCAGAGCAGAAATCTAGGTCCCTAAACTCCATCTCTTCTTCCTGTTCACAGGTCTTAGTTCCATATCTTGGTTTCAATTGCTTGCAAAAGAAAGGTCATTGCCTTTTCACTTGAGCACTGGCTCAAGCAAATATTGCTTGTTTCAGAAAGGAAGTAGAGGGTGAAGATGTACCTATCTTTAAGTATTTGAAGGGTTGTTACACAGGACAGAGGCTAGGCTTGTTCTTGATCCCCAAAGACAAATAGCTAGGAGTTAAAGGTAGAAGTCATAAAGAGTTATATTTTGGCTTGGCATAAGCAAAATTTCCTAACCATTAGAGGTAACCAGAAATGTAAGGGCCTACTTCTGGTATGGTGGATTCCCTAAAACCAGGTCTTTAAACAAAGGAAAAACGATCACTTCTTTGAGTATGTTAAATAAGGGATTCTTTTGGTTTTTTTAGCTGTGGATTGCACTAGATGGTTTCTGAAGTCTGTTACAATTCTGAGATTCTGTGATTGAGTGCCTATGTATACACCAACAAGCCTTTCTTCATTGGGAGCCTCTCTAAAAGGAATTCATCTGCTTGTTTGTTTTTTTAAAAATGTGAGGCACAGGCTGCAATCTACTGCTATTCCACCCCTTTGGAAAGAGCAAGCAGTTGAAATGCAAGAAGTTCCCCAAGGAATTGACTTATAAAAGCACATGGTCTCTTGCTTAGTGCCAAATCTTTTTTCATCTTATGTTTTGAAAACATTTCTTTCTCTCCTCACCTGCCTCTTGGGTTCTCTGGTCCCAATGTATAGCAAAGAGTTCTGTGCCCAAATAGAGTAAATAGTAAATCTGAAATGGTACGAATTTTGTGGTTCAATATAGCATACTAATATTGCTGTGGGATCTTTTCATATTGTATTGACCAAATTTAATATGCTTTTAGGCTGAAAAACAAAGATATAAAGTTGTGGAAGGGTGCAATCAATGTGTGTTTATTTGAAAGTGCTGCTCTGTTCTTTTGTGTACCATTACAGAACTGATCTTGAAAATGGGACTTAAAAATCTCAACAACAACAAAACAAACAGTTGTGGTAGGCATTCCCTACACACTTTAGTCTTAACCATGGCAGATTTATTCAGAAAGTAGCATGATTCCCAGAATCATTTAAACAAACATTTATCAACCATTTCTTTTTTTTTTTTACTTTGTAAATAGTGTTTTTTTCCAATTACATGTGAAGATAGTTTTCAACATTCATTTTAAATAAAATTTTGAGTTCCAAATTTTTTCTCCTTCCCTCCTTTCCATTCCTTCTCCCCAAGATGGTAAACAATCTGATGTAAGTTACACACATACAATATGTAAACATATTTCCACATTAGTCATGTTGTAAAAGAAGAAACTGAACAAATGGGAAAAGTCACCAAAAAAGTGTCAATAGTATACTTTGACCTGCATTCAGACTCCTTAGTTCTTTCCCTGGATGTGAATAGCATCATGAGTCATTTGGAATTGTCTTGGGTTATTATATTATTTAGAGCCAAGTCTATCATAGTTGATCATTGCACAATATTGTTGTTACTATATACAGTTTTCTCCTGGTTATGCTCACTTCACTCAGCATCAGTTGATGAAAATCAGTCCAGGTTTTTTTTTGAAATCTGCTTACTCATCATTTCTTATAGCACAATATATTCCATTCCATTACTATACCACAACATTCCCCTAATTGATGGGCATTCCCTCAATTTCCAAATCTTTGCCACCACAAACAGAAGTTTTTAAAATATTTTTGTATACATAAGTCCTTTTCCCTTTTTAATGATCTCTTTGGGATATAGACCTAGTAGTAGTTCTGCTGTATCAACCATTTCTAATGAGGAATCCTCTAGCCTAGTCTCATGGTGACACACACAGTCTATTTGGAATTTATTTACAAATTTCTTTAAAGAATCTAATGTTTAATGGAATAAACCTATATAAGGAAGGCAACAGATTTTCTGTTAAAGGACTTGTCTCTCCTATCCTTTGTAGTTTTTATATTATCTTTTTTTCTTAGAAAGGCAAAAATGTTTTCTAGCAAACTTTCCATGAGAATAAAGTTGGTCCTTCAATCTTTAGGAACTGTTTTTTTACTTTTATATTCCCAGGACTTAGCCCATTAGCTGGCACATAGTAGGAGCTTGACACATGTTTCTTGACTGGTCATAGTTTGCACATACCTTTATTCAGAGAGCCAGCTTACTAATATTTGCTATTGATGAAAATGAAAAGAGGGCCAAAGAACATGGATACATTGCTGTAAATACATCACAAATGTAAAAATAACTTAGATGTACTGACATTGGATTAGTATCTTAATCATCTAAGAACATCATATTCAGTTCAGACTAGTGAATGGAAATCTCTAGTCCTTGTATATAAATAACAGCTGGGGTTATAGTGAAATGACAGTTGTACAATCATTTCTCATACTGTTAACTTCTTTGGGGCTATTATGTCTGAACATTTATTTTCATCCCAAGATAGGAAGTAACTTCAAATAAGTAGGGAAAAAGATGAAAAATCAATGGTGATACTATTCCAGGGGGAATTTGGATCAATATTGATGTCCTATAATCTCAGCCCTTTGCTTCTATTTCCTTGCTTTTAAGCCAAAAAAGGAATGTGCTTATGTTGTACATGCCATTCATACCTTCCCTCATAGTAATCCATTTGAATTCCCATGATTCCCTGCCATTGGTTGAAATTTTGAGTGCTGGAGAGGATAGGGGAATTTCCTATGAATGAAGATTATGGAAGAAGTGTTTTGTTTTGTTTTAAATGGGAAAGCTAGATGTTGATGCTCTCTATACGTTCTCCTTGATCAACATGTTTCTACTAATAAACATTCAATTAACTTCTCATTTTGAATCTTGTTATTGTCACCTTAAGTGGACTATCAAAGATACCAATAAATAATAGCCAAAATAATAATAGTAAAAAAAATAGCTACTAACTACAGAGTCTAGCATAATGAAAATTTCTGAAGTTTCTTCGTAAAGGTTGATTGAACCCAGAAAGAGGAATCATGATAAAGACATATCCTCTTATTGAGTTAATGAGACCTAAGATACTGTATGATTATGTCTGAGTTAAGCCCCATTGGAAAAAACAGAATCTATTTTTGAATCTGAGTACTGAAATGATAAATATGAACCAAACTTGATTATGCATTAACATTATGTGTGTTTGTGAATATGAAATGACAATTCTAAATGGATCACCTTGACAGGCTTAGCAAAAGGATTAGTCAGGAAAAAAATGTATATTTTTAAAGAAGCCTGATGGTATAAGTGCTGTCCTCTGTGGTTTTATCTTTAAAACAATAAGGTAAAACATTAGGGAACCAAATAAGCACTAACCACCTGACAGCATAAACAATTTGAAAGCAAATGATTTGTCGGAGAAGAAAGTCTCTCAGTTCTTAGGCTGTGAGGTAGCTTAATCATCTGATTTCAGAGTCATCCAAGGTGGGAAGAAATAGAGGACAAATGAGGAAGACACACCAAGCTGTACAGTTCAAGTAGCTAAACAGATGGGACTGACATGTGACAAAAACAGCAGTGATCTTGTGTACTTCCCATCACCACTGCTCCATTTACAGACTTTTAGATAATGGGAGCAAGAAAGGAATCGTTAAATCAGGGCTTCATACATGGCAGAAAAGCCAGACTGTTTAGGAGAGTCAAATAATTTCTTTAGGAAAATGTGGCTTGATGTTAAAATTCAAATTCTCGATGGGGAGAGTGAAGAGGAGAGAGACAGAGACAGAAAAAAAGACACAGACCAATGGAAAATCAATGCTGAGAAGCAGAAAAAAGACCATATTGGTATGAAAAGAATGTTTTATTTGGAAGTACAGAGAAAGATAATAGAAAATAATGAAAAATTAATTTGAACATCCTTCAAAACAAAGTAGCATCAGTCTGCTCCTTCCTAGGGCAACAATAAAATCTTGTCGCAAGAAATATCTTATGAAACCAATTCTCTCCCTCTACTTATAAAAGATATTCCCCCCTTTTTATTTTGCTATGGTTTATAAAAGCAAGCTCTTAGAAAAGAAAAGAAAATATTGTCTAGGATTAGTGAAGTTATTTTAAGCAGAAATTTGCTACTGGTAAAAAGGGTTTTTGGAGATAAATTACCTTACAATCTCAAATAAACAAGAAAGCCGTTGCATGGTATTGCTATTATACAGTGTTTCTTTGGGGAGATGTTCTTTGTCTTTGAGTTTGTAATGACTTTATGATGTCAGGCTGCTATGGTAACTGCTATTTTACTGAAGAGTAACATTGATAGTCAACTAAAATCTCGAACTTATTGATATGATATTCCAGATTTCCCTGTTTCTCATGCTAATGTGTTTTCTGTGCAGTTCTGACAATCAGAGATGATATCTGTGTTACCTTTACTTCTGTCTTTCATTTCTCAGAAATCTTGTAACTGTGATGTCAGACTGGACAAGGTTTAATTGTTCTGAAAAAAAAATTACATTCTTTTTCCTACATGACAGCCTAACACATACTTCCTAGATTCTCTCTTTTTCTTTCATCAGAAAAGAAGTTACTCTATTTTGGATTCAGAAGGAAGATAATTGAAATAAATTTCTCAAATTTCCATACAGAAGTGGTAGACTTTGGATGTGGAATGCTATACATACTGTTGATTGATAAGGTTTGTTTTACTTAACTGTTTCTTCTCATTTCAAGGGAAGTAGGGTCATTGGGAAGTACATGTTGATGTTTAAGAAAATATGCCTCTCTACCACATCTCACCAGTCAGATTGGCTAAGATGACAAAACAGGAAAATGACAAATGCTGGAGCGGATGTGGAAAAATTGGAACACTAGTGCATTGTTGGTGGAGTTGTGATCTGATTCAATCATTCTGCAGAGCAATCTGGAACTATGCCCAAAGGGCATAATTGCATACTCTTTGATCTAGTAATACAACTTCCAAGGTTATATCCCAAAGAGATCATAGAAGTGGGAGGAAGACCCATATGTACAAAAATATTTATTGCAGCTCTCTTTGTGGTGGCAAAAAACTGGAAATTAAGGGGATCCCCATCAATTGGGGAATGGCTAAACAAGTTGTGGTATATGAATGTAATGGAATACTATTGTGCTATAAGAAATGAGGAGCAGATGAACTTCATATTTACCTGGAGAGGCTTATACAAACTGATGCTAAGTGAGAAGAGCAGAACCAGGAGAAATTTGTACACAATGACAGACACAACATATGTGTGATGACCAACTTTGATAAACTGGACTCTTCTCAGGAATGCAAAATTATAAGACAATTCTAAAAGTCTCAGGATGGAAGAATTTGTCTACATTCGGAGAAAGATCTAGAAAGAACAGAGTTTAAATGGAGACTGAAGCAAACTACACGTTCTTGTTCTTTTCCATGTTTGGTTTTGTTTCCTCTTTCCCATTGTTCATTCCATCAGTTACAACCCTTCTATACAACCAGACTACTGTACAATGTGAAAGTATTTGCAGATGCTATGCTTGATTGCATGCAGCCATTGGGGGGGGGAGGGGAGAAAATTTGAAACTCAAGGGATTGTGGAGCTGAATCTTGTAAACT
>CM053585.1:439291857-439307742 GCA_028646515.1 Pseudochirops corinnae
CTAGAAAGAACAGAGTTTAAATGGAGACTGAAGCAAACTACACGTTCTTGTTCTTTTCCATGTTTGGTTTTGTTTCCTCTTTCCCATTGTTCATTCCATCAGTTACAACCCTTCTATACAACCAGACTAATGTCCAATGTGAAAGTATTTGCAGATGCTATACTTGATTGCATGCAGCCATTGGGGGGGGGAGGGGAGAAAATTTGAAACTCAAGGGATTGTGGAGCTGAATCTTGTAAACTAAAAGTAAATAAACAAATCAATTTAAAAAAAGAAAATAACCCTCTCAAAGCAGAAACAAAACAGTTTTTAAAACTAGCTATTAAATTTTAGATTTTTATGATTTGCCTTTTGTGACATTATCCTAAAGACAAGAGATAGGACACAATACAACCTAAAATCATAATAGCTCCTAGCTGTGTTATACATTAGGGTGTTAAAGAACCATCATGACTTTAAAAAACAAATACTTATGAAATGTGCTGCTCAACTTTTGGTAGAGAGGTGATCAACCAGAGAGGCAGAATTTTCAGATATTGGTAATGTTGATTTGTTACAAGAGAAATCTTCTATGGAGTAAAAGTCATGGTATGCCAGTGGGTAATGAAAGATATACAAAAAAAAGAGCATCAATAAAACATTTTTTAAATACTCAGAAGAAAACAAAAAAAGTGCAGTAGAGTATGCAAACAGATTAATTGTTTTATTACCTAGTTATATTAATTGTTTTATTACCTAGTTATATTATAAATAATATATGTGTATGTGCATATATATATATAAAATATACTTTAAAAAATACTTTATGTGACAGAAGTCCACAATTTCTTATACTGTTCTCTTTTAATGTCTCTGAATATTGAAATATTTTTGTTTGATAATTATTTTTAAATTTACAATAAAAATTTAAAAGAACTGTCACTAACATCATCTTATTTGATTCTCATAACATACTTCTGAAGTAGGTAGTTCATATCCTCTTTGTAGATGAAGAAATTGAGTCTCAGAGTAATTGAACGACTTATCCAACATCCTGCAGAGTATGTGATGGTCAAGACTTTAATCTAGGTCTTCTGTTTTAAAATTTAGTATTCTTTCCAAAATGACATTACTTCTTCAATTGATTGAAAATGGTTTTCCCATGGTAGTAATTTCTCTTCCATAAATATCAGAATTTTATGATCCTGTTGAAAGTTTCTTCACCTTTGGTCAAATGTGACTGAGGCTGATTCTATTACTTTCCCAACCCTTAAAACTATACAGTATATGTAATATTAGGTCTTGAGCTACTTTGGTTTTATGCTTATTGAAATCCATTAAAATTTAAGCCAAAAAGATGAATTTAGGAAAAGAAAGCCTAAGCCTTCTCTTTATGACAGCTCTACCTTTGTAAAGTTTGCATGGTAATAATGCTCGAGTTCTTCTTGAACAAATTTGTTAAGAGGCTTGTTGAGATCTAGAAATTATTGTGGTATATAGCCTAACTGAAAAGGATAGGAAAAGTAGTAGACTTTTTTTTGCTATGGCAAGTCAGAATGAAAATTAACCTAATGAATTATAATTTTAATTGTGCTTGTAGATTTTGAAGCCAGTTCTTGTGGATTTAATGTTTAATCTTTGGTGGTTAATATAAACTATCATAGAAAATGTATTCCCAAGTATTTGAGCCTATTTAACTTTTATAAGATGACAAATCCCGTGACATACTGTAGGGATAATTTCAGCCTTTCATTTGCCCAGTGTAATTCAGGCAAAGTTTCATTTTGTGATAATGTGAGAGCACCCTATTAATAATTTTCATTCTGGACAACTTAGACATTGTCTTCTTGGTCTTTTTTTCTCTTAAGTTCCAAATACTTGCACCAAGCCAATATTATTCTTGTATCACCAATTCCTCTCCCTCCCACACTCCTTTTCTGCTTCATCACTTCTCTCCTTCACCAGCCCAGATTTAAATTTCTGGAGCCCACACTCAAAGAGTTCAACCATTCAGCACTTCCCCATGTGCTTCCAGTCTACTGTCCTTAAGATTTTGCACCTACTGTACTTACTCTTATCACTTTGACTAAACAGATCTCTTCCTTATTTCCTCTATCTGCCCCTTCTGCCCTGGAGTTTGATTAATGGTAGCTAATATGCCATTCACTTATTTTTTAGTTAGCTGCCTCTTAGTAACTTAGTAACTTCTGGAGATCTGGGCTCACTAAGATGTCATTTTTGATGCTTTACAAATGTTCAAAAGATGGGAGCCTCACTCATCATGTGTTTACAACCTGCGGTAGAGGTGCCTAGCTAGATAATGCAATTCAGTTCAACAAGTAATTATTCAGTGCAAGGTACTGTGCTAGATGATGGGAGAATCAAAGATAAAAACAAGACAAAGAGCTTGCATTCTATGGGAAGGAGTCAACAAGTGCACAGAGAAGTAGGTATAGGAAATATACTTTATAAATCCAAAGAAATCTGGGGCATGGGGAGCGCTAATAACTTAGTGGGGGATGAGGTAATGATTGGTTTTTCTAAATAGATAATGTTTATCTTGGGCTCTACTTGTCTTATCTCCTTTATTTACAACAAATCTGAGGCCGATGCTATTCTTAACCCCATTTGACAGATGAGTGACTTGTCTAGAATCATACTGTAAGTATTTGAGGTGGAGTAAATCAAGTCTGTTTGGAGGCTTGACTTGGCTAAATCCATGGTTAGGAAAATCTCTGTGGTTTTGATTTGGGGTAGAGAATATCCACCCCTGCCCTGATCACAAGTAGTCTTATGCCTGGACATGTGTATGTGTAGGCATGATAGGCACAGGTTGTAGGCACAGGTTGAGCATACCTACCCTATGTACCTTCAGACATTCTCACTGTCATAACTGTCATATAGCAGTAACCCCTGCTCCCCAGCTTTTTAAACTTTTATGCAGATATTTTCAAAATGGTAAAAGGAAGCTTTGGAACTGGCAACTGTGAATAAATTCTTTGTCACTCCAACCAAATTTGGTCTGAGTCTGGTTCCAATGGAGAACTCTTTCCTCAAAACTACAGAAAGAGAGACTTGGCTTCTTTAAGCCTGGATGGCACAGTGAGGATCAGAAGGAGAGAAACTTGGAGCATGGGATAGGGCTGCTGCACTTGAAAAAGTGCTGTCATGTTTACAAGGTATTTCTGAGCAAACACATTAAATAAATACAAATGATTAAAAGAAACCGACCATTTTATGCAGTTTCTATTAGTCGATGTAGCTGGGAGATTATAGTTCACTGCAGAAATAAGGGGAAGATAGTTCCACACTGCCAGAACTTTCAGTATAGCAGCAGTAATGAAAATGAATAAATTGGGGTGTGTAGGCATGCAGCAGTAGGAATGTCAGACAAGACGAAAAAGAGGAAGGTAATTTATGCAAGGGATCACCATTAAAAAAATACTTTTAAAATATTCTCTCATTAAATTACATTAGGCCTCTTTATTTATGTTTCCTTAGGCCTTGGTTTGATTCCGTGTTCTTGATAGATTCTGTAATAAATTATTCATTTGTATATAAATAAAGATAGCAGAATCTGGATGTGAGAAGTGTTGAGCAGAGTTAAAGTTAAGGTAAGGGGTAATCCTGCATAAGCACATAAAATCTGAATTATGACAATTTATTTTTTGGACAACACCTTATTAGTCAGGAGTTAAATATGCTGTGAGCTTCAGGACTTAAGAGGACTAAAGAGACAATATATTTTGAAGCATAGCATAACACTGGTCAGATAAAGGCATACTGGTATTAGTAACATAAGATCAAACCAGAGATGTAGGCAGAGCCCACAGAGCAGGAAGACACAAGGTGTCTGTCATAAATAAAAACAGGACTCACTCTAAACTTTCAACCACAATCAGAATTCAGAAAAAAAAAACCAAAGTTACCTGAGCCTGAGTTCACAAGGAAAAGCCAGGGTTCAAGCTAGAACAGCATGAACTGGGAGAAGAAAAATGCTCAGAAAAGATAAATTAGACTGTTGTTGCACAAAAGCTTCTGTACGAGTATTTATACCTGGTCGAGGGAGCTAGGAGCAAGAGTAGCCAGAGCAAACACTGGTATTCAGTGCACATTAACTTCATATTCATCACTATTACCCTACTGCTGGGTAGATAGTAGATAATCATGGTACATTGAACCTTAGAGTTCAAAGAGAATTTAGCATTTTTCTAGTTAAATTTCCATTTGCTGCAGTCATTCACCTTCTACAAAATTCCTGACAGATGGTCACATATACCTTCTGCTTGAAAACTTGAAGTGTTACAAGTGTTTCAAGTCTGCCCCACTCCACTTTGGGACAGCTGGATTTGATAAAAAGTACTTCTCAAATTGAGCTGATTTTTGCCACCCTATAACTTCCATCTAGTGGTCCTACTCCTTCAGTTTTCTAAAACCACACAATACGCAAAAGTAGCTTTCTTCCACATGACATCCCTTCATATATTTGAAGATAGCACATGTCTTTTTGTCTCTAGAATAAACATTCTTAATTTCTATTTTTCACCTATCATAGTTTCCAGTCTATGGAAATTTGGAAGTTATCATCCTCAAGTCATCATCGACATCATCTACCTTTGACAAACTCTACTTTGTTGTTATCCTTTGTTTCCCAAAGAAGTTTTGATGACTTTTTTTTTTTTTTGCTTTTTGGAGAGAAGAGGGCAGGGCAATTAGGGTTAAATGACTTGCCTAAGGTCACATGGCTAGTAAGTGTGAAGTGTCTGAGGTTGGATTTGAATTCAGGGACTTCTGTCTCCAGGACCGGTGCTTTATTTACTGTGCCACCTAGCCACCCCTAGTTTTGACGACTTAAAAGTCATTTCCCAATGTTTCCCTATTCCAATACAATCCTCTTCTATATAAAGAAAAAATAGTTAAGCAAAACTGACCAACCAAATGATGGTCACAGAGAATGTTTGAATATGGCACAGTGGAAATAACTGTGGATCTGGAATAAGAGGACTTATGTTCAAATCTTTACTTTACCAATACAGCCTGGGTGATCTTGGGCATACCATTTCGCTTCTCTGGGTTTTAGTTACTTCATCTGTAGAATGGAAGTGGAGGGAGGTGCTAGAAAGAGTAAATGATCTCTCACCTCTGTTCCCACTTTAAATATATGATCTTGTAGTATAACAGTTCTCAAAGTATGGTATGATCTCAAAGTATGGACTACTGCAGCTTCCTAAGACCCTTTCAGAGGATCTTCTAATCAAAACTATTTTCATAATAATACTAACATGAATTATTTTCAAATACAATGAATATTGATAAGCTATAACTCATATAAACAAAAACTCCTTTGGGGGTCCTCCACAATTTTAAGAGTGTAAAATGGCCCAAAGACCAAAAAGTCTGAGAACTGCTGCCCTAGTGTATTATTTTTAAAGGCATACTGGTGTTAGTAACATAAGATGAAACCATCTACAGAAAGGAGGAAATTGTTGATCATCATCAAAGGCCAAAATTTGTCATTCATTGCATTTAATTTGAGATCAACTGCCTTTTACTGTTTTTTCCATGTGTATCCTTTATATTCTTCTCTTGGTTTTTCTTTCTTCCCTTTGAATTAATTCATGTAAATCTTTCCATGTTTCCCCAAATTCTTCATATGAATTGTTTCTTGTGTTGTAATAATATTCCATTACCTTCTTTTCTTGCAATTTGTTCAACCATTCCCTGCTCAGAGCTTTATAAGCATGTGAATTGAACTTTGTGTTTCCTGTGTGCTCTGGCTGGAGTAGGAAATGACATACCATCCCAGTATCTTTGCCAAGGAAACCCCGGATGGGGACAGAAAGAGTTGGACATGACTGAAAATGACTGATGAAGAACAACAAAAATATGGTCTATCCTTCATAGAATACAGTGGGACTATTTTCTATTTTTATTCTCTTATACTACATATTTCTAGAAAGCTTGAGACTACATTAGCTGTTTTAGCAACTACTTGCTTTGGTAAACGCATGTTGATTAACTTGATAATCAGTTGGTATTCATCAAGCCTCCATTGTGTTTTTGGCATTGTACAAGGTCCTATATGTAGATCAGACATGGATGTATACTTATGCTCACCAATTTTCACTGCAGGGGAAATAAAGCTAATAGAAATTACACTGAATTTACATTCATTCAGTAAATAAATATTTATTGAGTACCTTTTATGTGCAGGATGTGGGGTAGAGTGGGAAAAGGATAAAACACAAAGTTACTGCCCTCAAGGAGCTTATAGCAAAATGAAGGAAATTGTCTTATATAATAGGAAGTATACAAAGCAGAGTGTGATAAGTGTGTATTAGCATACACAGTAGTATGACAGTTTAGAGGAAGGAGACAGGACTAGCTGTAGGTGACTAGGGGTGGCTTTATGAAGAATATGGCATTTGGACTCAGCATTGAAGGATAGTTATGATGGCATAAAATACAGAAATGGTGTGAGTGTTTCAAGACTAGGAAACAGTAAGAGAAAAGACATGGAAACAAAAAAAGGGCATGATCAAGGCAGGATTTAATTTGACTAGTGCATAAAATATGTGAAAATAGAAGAACAAGGTGAAGCTAGAAAGGTATCTTAGAACCAGGTTGTTGAGTTCCTTGAACTCCAGTCTATGTAGTTTAAATTTTACTCAGCAGGCAATAGGGAGGCGTTGAAGGTCTTTGAACATAGTAGTGTATGATGGGTAATATATGAGGAAGATAAGGTATTGGAGAGAGAAAAGACTGAAAGTACAGAAACTGTTAAGAGACTTAGAGGTACTAAGAATACAAAAAAAAAAAAGGAACAGATTGGATGGTTTGCAGAGGTAGAATGATAAGGTTTGGTGACTTATTTGTTCTGGTGGATAAGAGAGAGAGAGAGTTTGTTTATAAGCAAAACAGTTTTTTGTGTCTTTGCATAAGTGGCCCCCTTTCTTTAGAATGTACCTCCTTCTTACTTTTGCCTTGTGCAATCTATAGCTACCTTGAAAACACATTTTGGGTGCCATTTCCTATATGAGATCTTTCCTGAATTCACCAGCTATTAGAACTCTTTTACTGTTGAAATTACTTTGTGTTAATTTTTAAACTTTGTATTATCTTACTTGTGTATTCATTTGTATATTGTGTACAAGTGGTGTGCTGCAAGTGGATTGGAAACTTTGAGATTAGGGATGGGGTAATTTTTGTCTTATCTCCAACACCTAAAGTGCCCTGGATATAACAGACACTTAGCAAATATTAATTTAATTCAACAAAACAACCATCTCATTCTAAAAAATAACTGTACATTTTAAAAATGATTCAGAAATGGTTGTGGATCTTAATCTCGTAGCAATAGCATAGACCCAAAAACTATCATTGTCTGTCCAGGAGGGATTTATAAGGAACTTTCTGAATCTAGTTAGTCTGACATGTGAATTAGTTAATGTGTTTTATTGCAAATGCAAAGCCAATGTAAACTCTCATCCTAATGAGAAATGTGATATGAAATAGAAAGATAAATTTTCATTTTGATTTTTACTGATAATGTTTTACATAAATCTACCAAATTAGGATATAATGGCACACAATATGGTGAGCATTAATAATAATGACAGTATTGGAGATTAAAGCAAAAATGTAGCATCAGTGACATTATTTTATTAGGACATAGTCATTATAAAAAAAAGGAAATATGCTAATCAAGAAATGAAAAATATGGTTGCTTCATATAAGCACATTTTAACATTTGGCCACTGACTTGGACTCATGGTACTCAGACAAAGATTGTGAAAGAGGAACAGAAGGATTCACAACATTGTGGCATAGTGGTTCTTTGAATCTATAATAGGTATTTTCACCTTTTTCTTATTATGATGCACAATTTCCCCTATTTGGAAGCTTTGTGTAGTAGATAGAACTGATTTGGAGTTGAGAAAACTAGAGTCCAAATCCCGCCTCATACGTTTATGAGCTATGTGACTCTGGACAAGTCAATCTCTCTCAGGCTCCTCATCTATAAAATTGAGATAATGTTGTAAGGATAAAATGAGAAAATATTTGTAAAGTATTTTGCAAACCATAAAAGTACTATGTGAATGCTGACAATTATTACTTGGTTTTTGTTTTTTTTAAATAAAATAGCAAATGAAGATGCCCTTTCTGAGGAAGGTTCAAAAAAATCCTTCTCCTAATGTATCTGTTTCACAGGTTTTAGTACTTTAGGTCCCAGGGAATTTATGACTGGCAACTTCAGCTACCTTAATTGATGGGCTTGGGATCTTTGCAATCAGTGGAGTGATGTCAGGTCATACTTGTCGTATTTGGCTTTGGTTTTGTGTACTTGGGATCAGATTTGGTCACTTTTGTATCAGAATTGGTGACTTTGGACTCAGAAGGCTTAGGAGTCATCAGTTTAGTGGCCTAGGTAACCTTAGGGTCAATGATCTCACAATTTTAGAGTGAAGCTTAGTGATACTCTTAGCCTTGAACATTTGATATTAACATTGGACCCAGATGTTTGCTAGTAGTCTTAGGGCTGGTATGTTTGGTTGTGGACTTAAGGCTTGTGGGCTTGATGATCATGGCTCTGGGAAAATTGGACTCAGATGCTAACAGCCTTAATGACCCCATTCAGTCACTGATGACTCTGGCTTTGTTGGCTTCTATCTTTTTCAGTCTCTTCTTTTGCTTCTTAGCAAAGTTCCTCTTTCCCAGAAATTTGGGGATGATTCCATTCAGAGGCTTACATCTCTGTGAATAGTTTAATGATGTACTTTCTGTGCCATATGTGTGACTGGTGGTGGACAGTATGGTTCCTAAACTTGGACATCTTGACACTGTTGCTGCCTATGCTGTCAGATACCCCCCAGAGCAGAAGAGTTTACCAAGAGGAAAAGAGAAAAAAGCAGATACAAATATAGTGATTAAATATGTCTTGCACCAGAACCCCAGCCATTATGTCTAAGTGCAACTACCACACACATGCACTCACTCTATCTAGCAAGCTGAAAAGTACCTTAAAATCAACTTTTTAAAGAACATTTCAGCTGGGAGAGAAGGAAAAATTGTGCAGAGAACTTGAACCTTGAGACACAAAGCTCTTGGAGGGGAGAGAACTCAGAGTACTATTCTGATTAACCCATGATAAGAAGAGAACAACCATAGAATACTAGCCAGCATGAGTCAATATTCTGATACCATGAAGCCATATTTTGGAATTGTACCACTTGGGGAGGCAGGAGGATAGACCTGGGCTGGGGAAGAACTCACTTGGGACGTGACTGCTAGTGGTAAAGCAAATATTATCTGGTAGCTTCTTATTTTAGCTATTCTTGTTAACTTGTTATTTTAACTATTCTTACTAAACCCAATTATGTTTTTTTGCTGTAGTACAAGGGCTATTAGAACTTTAAAAATTTCAGCACCCTGGACAAAGTCCTGGTTGCCTTACTTGAAATAACTTTATAACTCTGTCCTGAAAATACACATACGCACACACACACGTATATGTGTATATATTACTATTTATAAAGGCATGTAAATGTTTTTGTGATTAAAAAAATTCATTCATTCCTGAGTTCGTAGTAGTTTTGTCATTATGCTTTCTCTCATTCAGTGGATACTGATACTGCAATTACTATTTTGTACAGAACTATAAAATTTTCACGTTAAAAAGGAGCCTATCCATTCCTAGCCATGGACAAATCTACCCATTTCTCTTTATTCTCCTCCCACAAAGCCAATCCTTTTATGCTGGTCAGTGATTGACCCTTCCTCCCTTGTCCAGAGTATTTCTAAAAGCTTGAAATGAAAATCCACAGGCTTTGAAAACCATATTAGCTCCTCCTGTATCTGTTGGTGGGTAAGTGGAAAAGACAGTGTTTGGGGCAAATCTGAATGAGTCAGTACCTCCCACAATTCCAGATTATTGACCCCTTACTGTCTCAGTCCTCATGACTTCATTTAACAACCCACAGCATGAAACCCACAGACATGTGGCGCCCACTTTGCTACTTCGTTTCACTAATTAGACACAAGTTTTTGATTATTCCATCATGCCAGCTCTAGGGCAGTCAGGTGGTTCAGTGGATAGAGTGCTTGACCTGGAGTCAGGAAGACCTGAGTTTAAACCCAAACTAGATACCTACTAGCTGTGTGACCCTGAGCAAGTCACTTAACTCTACCCCAGTTTCCTCATCTGTAAAATGATCTGGAGAAGGAAATGGTAAACTATTCCAGTATCTTTGTGAAGAAAACCCCAAACAGGGTCATGAAGTCTCAGACACAACTGAAACAACTGAACAATAGCAGTAAAGCTCTAGGAACCATCGTCCCTACTCTTTAGTTCAAAGTTCTCATAGTATACTCTGGGCAAAGTGACACTTATTCGCTATCACTTTCTGAGCCCCTTCCTGTTGCTGCTTAGATCAGCAGTTCTTTTGGATCAACAGTTCTGATCTTGAAGAAAAGGGACAGGAGAGAATCAAGGAATATTCTTTTCTCTTGACCCTTTATAAATCATTATTGGCTTTGGACTTGTGAGCAAATGGCTCTCTTTGAAATAGTTTCAACAAGGACATGTTAAAAATTCTGCAAGTAATTCTTGGACTGAAAAACTCATTTGACTATATGTGTAAAAGGATAGTGTTCTCTCTAGTCCTCCCTAGTTCCACTTCTAAAGCTAGTTTTGTTATTAGATTCTGGAGATTGACATAAACCAAGAGGAGGGGCAATTTGACACTATGCATGTGGGACTAAATTAACATCAAATGGAGTTGTCATCAAACATTATTATGTGCAGCCATTGGCGACAGGACAAGAAATGGAACATATGTATCATTTCTGATAGGCTGTAATTTGAACTGAGATTTTGTATGTTTATTTTTGCATTTGCAAGGAACCAAAGTCTGTTTTTGACAGGTGTCAGATTATGCTCCTTCATACAGTAGAAATGAACACTATGTAAGGGCGTTATTGCTCTTCATACTCATCCTGTGCATCATAGCACAGACTTCATGCTGTCTTGAAAGTGGATTGAAAAATGAAATTAACATATGTGGTCATGCAGCCTGAAGTGCCATCTTGATTGAGATATCCAGAGCTGTAAACCACAATTTAACAACATAGACTTGAAAAGATGGTCATGAATCTGTGATCTGTTTGATAGGAAATTGAGATTCATTACCTTATACTTGTACTTACTTGGTTAGCAGGTGCATTTTTATTACTGTAACTCTTTTTTCTTCCTCCAATGAATAAAGTACAAGTCAAATTGTACTTTATGGTCAAATGAGATCTTTTGCTGTAGGTGCATATGAGTTCTTATTCTATGTGTGGTGTACTTCAGCTTGATAATCCTTTTGAATTGCTGACATTTCAGAAAAATGTCTCAAAATTTTGTTACCAATGATAGTCACAGATGAGCTCCAAAGCATAGTAATGAGTCATCAAGAAAACTGACTCTATCAGTGCCCCTGTCAAAGTACAATGAACTTTTCCTGAATAGAAGCTGTAGAGAGCATATATACTTTTTATAATAATAGCATCTAGCATTTATATAGCACTTAAAAGTTTTAAAAGATTGTTTCTCATTTGATCTTCACAAAAGACATGTCCCCATTGTACACAGGAAGAAACTGTGACAGATTAAGTAACTTACCTAGGATCCAAGAGCTGTGTGAGACAGGATTTGAACTCAGGTCCTCCTAACTCCAGTTCTAATATTCTGTCCTCTGTATCACCTAACAGGCTTAGAATATCTCTCTTGATTGTGTGCATTTTTCTTTATTCTAACTAGAAAACCACTATATAGTGAACCAAATTGTTCCAATCCAAGTGCTACTCCCTTGGAGGTAAGTTCATCAGTCCTTTTGGAAGCTCTGTTGACAATTTCATACAAGTTGGTGTGATGTAGTGGATAGGATGCTGGAATAAGAAATGCTTGTCTTCAGATCTCATCTGCTTTATGTGTCTCATAGGACTCCCTGGGTCTTACTTATCAAGTTGTAAAAAGGTTGTGATTGCAGGGAGAAAAATTCCCACACCTAGAGTTCTCTCCACAGTGTACTAGGGAATTTTTAGTGAGCCAAAACTGGGATTTACCGATTTCTTGGTAACTTGAAATAGCTTAAAGATGTTTCTAACTTGTTTTGTCAAAATGTTACTAAAAACAATTTATTGGAAAGTTTAAAAATCATTAAAATGATTTTCTGGTATCTTTTAACTATTTCTTTGTAAAGGAAATAGTTAAAGTAGTTTCATTTTTGCATTTGAATACTCTTTTCTAATTATTATACAATTTATACAAAATATATTGTACAAATGAGTTGCAACTTGATAAACTGGTTACTGTGAAGTTGTAAATATTAGATCACTAGCCTAGTTAAACTAATGATAATTTTCTCTAAAAACTTGTTCCCCCCCCTTCTGTTTTTCTTCCTCTCCCTGTCCCCCTGCAAATGCAAAGACCATTCCTAGTCTGATTGCACAATAACCTGGTTTCTTCCCCTCCCCCTAGGGACTTAACACATTGGAACTAGATTTAGACACCACTTCTTAGTGCAAGTAAATCACCAGCCCTAGCCTCTCCCATTAGTAGCATGCAAATAGCAAGTAGAAGCTGGGATTTACTGATTTCTTGGTAACTTGAAATCATTTAAAGATGTTTCTAACTTGTTTTGTCAAAACATTGTGGGCCTCATTCTCCTTCTGAGGCCCACATAGAACCCCTAGAAGGTTGAATGAGCCACCATATAGTTTAAAGGATACTACTAGAACATCTGCTTGGTAAAAAATATTTTTGTCACTGATCTTCATTTGTTGTTGTTGTTCAGTCGTGTCCAGTTCTTCATGATGCCATTTGGGGTTTTCTTGCCAAAGATCCTAGAGTGGTTTGCCATTTCCTTGTCAGTTCATTTTCCAGATGAGGAAACTGAGGCAAACAGTTAAGTGACTTGCTCAGGGTCACACAACTAATAAGTGTCTGAGTCCAGATTTGCACTCAAGTAGATGAGTCTTCCTGACTCCAGGCTTAGCACTATCAACTGTACCATCTCACTGCCCTTTTGATTTTTCATAGTGTCTGAAATTACTAGTTACATTCATTCCTTTACCTTAACAAACCACAGAATAGCTGTTTGATAAATACTTGTTGAATAATTGAATGCTTTAACTCCAGATCCTCATCAAACTACAAAAAATGATGTGAGAGAGTTGACTCAACATAATATTGTCACTAAGTGATACTCATTGTAGCATAGATTATACTACCACTAGCTGAGAGTTGGGGATCTGAGGAAGTGGGACATAGGTCAGAATATCTCAAGTACAGGGCACTGTATCAGGAAGTAGAGGCTCAAGGGGACAGTGGGCTCTGTTGGGTAGTCAGGGGTCAGAATGAGGAGTAAATTTGGGGAAAATCACCTTTATTTGAACTACTGGGGGACAAGAGCAGACATGGGTTGGGGAGTCAAAGTCAAACTTTTCCAATTCTTTGTAGTTTCTACTCAGACTGGTTGTGGCATAGAGCACATAGACTGGGTGCAAGGAGTTAATGAATGAGAAAAACCAAGACTCTCCCCACTGCTCATGTTAGGTAATATTGCTTTCTGGGATGTGTATTTTAAAAATTATCTTATGGTTCTGTCTGTACATATTCTTCCCTTAAAGATGAGTTGGCACAGAGCAGTTCTGAGACAGACTTTCTGGGGGAGGGGGCAGGGAGGCTTCCATGCTTCAAATGCTTTGGGGTCCATGTGCTAGAAGGACTTAACACCCCCTACCTTCCCTGATTTCAAGCTGTAAACTAACACAATATCAGTTCTTTAAAAGAGTGGTAGAAAGAAAAAAAACATTGTTTCAGTGGGCCTTCTGGCAAAGCACATTGATTTTATTTATAGATTCCTATTGATTTTTGGTGTTACTTTAATCTGTGTTGGTGTGATAATTGCTATAGATGGGAAAAGATGCCTCCCAAATAGCAGGTGCTGTTGCATCTGGAAAATCTCACATGATTGATTTGGGTAAAGAAGCTTTAATTTTTAAATTGCTTTTGAACTTTTCATTATGTGAAAGGGAGAAGGGGGGGGGAGAGTAAAAAGGGCACTTGGCCCCTAGCTACCTCGCAGTCTGTTGTGTGGATTAATGAGATAATTCATGTGTAGCATTTGGTGTGTCTTGAAGGATGCCTCTACATAAATATTAGATATTAACATGAATACCATGCAGAAGTACTTGGAGATAATCATTTTCATCCTCATTTGCTAAATGATAGGGTGTGACTATAACAATTTAGATATGAGAGTTAGATGTGTGTTGTGATGGGGAGAAAGAACAAGAGATTGGAAGGAGGGGAAATTTGTGGTTAGAGTGAGAAACCATCAACTTTTCAAATTTAGGAAAATCTTACTGGGTTTTTTTATTGTTTCTTCTCTTTATTCCTACACTGTTGTGCCACAAGATTAGAAATTCTCTTCTGTGAGACTAAATATAGACTTTGAATAGAAATGTGATTGAGATCAACCTCCTTTAAAGGAATGACCTTAAATTAGGTCACCTGGGATATGTGAAAGGTAAAGGGATGGTTATCAGCCCTGTAGGTGGGGGAGCTGCTGCCAGTGCTACAACCTGCATCACCACTGACCATTATTTTCTCCCTGATTACTTCTCCAAGAAAAGATCCAAAAGAATGGTTATTTGGAAGAGCATGAAAGTGGGAATTAAGGGACTTGGCTTCTCATCTTAGCCCTTACATTTTCATGTTTTCTCTCGTCCTTTGCCAAGTGAATAACAAATAACCTCATGAGATCTTCAGTGTCTAAGAAACATTTGGTCAGAAATAGGTTGATTAAAATACAAACTGCTAGCAATTATTTAGGACCTGGTCATATTAGAATCATATAATTGTAGATGAAGCTCTAATTCAATTTAATTCAATTCATTTTTTCATGTTTAGTATGCATTAATGTGTGTAGAATACTGTTTGCATTGTGTACTAGGAGAGATATAATACTCCGCTAAGGCACAGTTTCTTCTTTCTTCGAATTTACAGACATCCTAGACGCAGGCATAAGAAACATGAGAAAAGGCTTAGAGGTGGGAAACCACAAGTTGTGTTCAGAAAAAACAAAACCAAACATCCTAAGGGTCATTCATCTTTATGGCTAATACTAAGCTTCTGTTTTCTTGTATTCTTGACTTGAAAAAAAAAATTCTTTTTATTGCTAACTTGAACTTTAGATTAGTGATCAGGTAGTAAAAGAAGACCAGAGATAAAATTCGTATTAGTCATTTCTCACTTTTGTTGTTTTATAAAGAACTCAGGTAAGGCACAAAGAGGTTAATGATGCAATAATGGATGAAAGTGCATTGGGAAACTATCTGTAGAATTTAGTAATCTGTTATTATTCCTATCCTCTAGGCTCATAGTTAATGAGTGGTAGTTGTCTTCTCTTGAAGTATAAGCAATATCCTGTAAATAAAATAAGTGATTCTTTCCTTTATGTTTTGGAAACTTGTTTATTGTATCAAGGTATCTAGTTGAAATAGTCACCATGGCAGTGACCCTTTTGTTTGTGTGATTTGTCCAGAATTTGTTTAGAGATTAGGATCTGTAAAGTAGAAAATCCCTTAATGGAGACAGTATTTGCTGGGACTTACTAGTTCAACACACACACACACACACACACACACACACACTCATACCCCACGATATATAGTGTGTGAATGTATATGCATATATATGTGTTTATAAACACATTCATACATATATATGTATACATTTGTATATATACAAATATACCTATATATATACAAATGTATATATATACATATGCATGTGTGTATATATATATACATATACATACATGTCTATATTTATATATACATACGTATGTATATATGCAA
>CM053585.1:439308242-439338790 GCA_028646515.1 Pseudochirops corinnae
TGGTGAATTCAAAATTTAGCCCTAAAGGTTAATTTTAAAACATTTTTTATTGAATTGAAAAAATATTAACAACAACAACAACAAATCCCATGTTTATCAACTATGCCTTAAACATTTTGGGGGAGTCAGAAACTATGATTAAATATATATTTCATTGTTGTTTTTTTTTTAAAGCATTTTAAAGTTTTAATTGGCTTTGGTTTCAATTCAGCTGAAGAAAAGTTGTGGTTTTTTAATTTAGGTGTTTCATTTTAATTAAATTCATGATTTTTAAGAGGCACCTATTAAGGAAAAGAACATTGAAATATTAGTCAAATACATACATACATACATAAACACACATATATGTGCATATATAAAAACGTACTGTGCATATGCATTGCCTGTATACACCTATGTGTATATGTGTAGATATAGATGTGTGTGTATACATACACACATACACACATATACACATATACAATTTTTTTGGAGGTGAGAAACCTACCTCACAGGTAGAAAGTAGAAGAACCAGGATTAGTTTCCAATTCTGTGCAACTAAAAAATTAGTTACTGCAAGTATTTTTACATTTATACATCCTTTCCCTTTTCTTTGGTCTCTTTGGACTAGAGGTAGTGTTACTGACTGAAGGGTCATGTACAGTTGAACTATTTGGGGGCATAATTGTAAATTGCTTTCTAGACTAGTAGGTCAATTCATAGCATCACTAACGGAGAGTTAATGTGCTCATTTTCTCATACCCTTTCTAACTTTTATCGTTATCCTTTATTTGCCAACTTCAACAAACTGATGTGTAAGGTGGAACCTCAGAGTTGCTTTAATTTACATTTCTATAATTATTAATGATTCAGAATAATTTTTTCACATCATTATTGGATCCTTGGATTTCTTCCCTTGAAAACTAGCTGTTCATATCCTTTCACCATTACACAGTTGGGAAATAGCCCTTAGTTCTATAAATTTGAATCAGTTCCTTATATTTCGTGGAAATTAAACCTTTATCATGGAAACTTGTTGAGAGGGTTTTCCTAGTTAACTGCTTCCCTTCTAATCTTAGCTGTATTGGTTCTGTCTGTACAACGCTTTTTTTCAAATTTATGGAAGCAAAATAAAAATCATTTTTATCATCTATGATCCTCTTTATTACTTGTTTGGTCATGAACTCTTCCCCTATTCATAGGTTTAAAAGATAACTCCCATGCTTCTCTAATTTGTTTATATGTGACCTTTTATATCTAAATTATTCATCCATTTGGAGCTTATCTTGATATCTGTTATGAGATACTAGGCTAAACCTAAATTTTCTGAGATGACTTTCAGTTTTCCTGGAAGTTTTTGTTGAACAATGATGAATCCACACCCTAGTATCAGACTTATTATGGTTTATCTACTAATAGGCTACTAGGTCCGTAGGTTTTTGCTTCTATATTTTGTACTTTATTGTAAACATAATTAACCATAGTAATAACAAATACACCAGAATATGTGATTATATCAATAGGTGTAGAAAAAAAAATTTTTGGACAAAATGCAATACTTATTTCTGTCTAAAAATATTAGAAAAAAGGAATAAATTTACCTTTTCTTAACATAGTTGTATCCATGTACAGTAAAGAGCCAGCATTATATGTTATGAGAATAAATGAATTAATGCCATACTGATCAGGGGTAAAATAAAGATCCATTGTACACTGCTATTTAATATCATACTAGAAATGCTAGCTATAGCAAAAAGATAAGAAAAAGAAGTTGACGGAAGAAGCATAGGCAAAGAAGAAACAATGATCACTTTTTGCAGATAATATATGGTTTACTTAGGGGCCCTTAGAGAACCAATTAACAAAATAATTGAAATAAATCATAATTTAGCAGCGTTTCAGGATGTGAAATCGATCAATCAAATTGATATAATAAATCTGTGTGTTATCAATATTTCTATACATACATATATAACTAACAAATTCAGCAGAAAAAGATAGAAAGATATATTCCATTTAAAATGACTAGAGAATGTTTGAAATACTTGGGAATCTATATATCAAGATATACAGAGAAATTTTATCAAAATATCTATAATACTTTTTTTTCCTTTTTTTTTGTTTTTTGTTTTTTTGTTTTTTGGAGGGGGGAAGGCAGGGCAATTGGAGTTAAGTGACTTGCCCAAGGTCACACAACTAGTAAGTGTTAAGTGTCTGAGGTCCAATTTGAACTCAGATCTTCCTGACTCCAGGGCCAGTGCTCTATTCACTATGCCACCTAGTTACCCCTAATGTATCACCTTGCCACCCCTAATGCTTTCCTAAATGGAAAAATAATAATTGCTAAGGGGTAGGCTAAGCCAATATAATAAAATGACAGTGCTACCTAAATTATTTTACTTATTCAGTGCCATACCAAACAAACTAACCAAGAATTCCTTTATAGCACCAGAAAAACAATAATAAATTCGTTGGAGGAGTAAAAAGTCAAAAATTTCAAGGGAAATAATGAAAGTAAGTAGGAAGGTAGGAAGCTTAGTGGTATTAAAACTATACTACAAAGCAGTTATCATCACTTGTTAAAAACAGGGAATTTTGTTATTTTAAATTATCTTGCTTAACTAGGGACTAAGATCAATTGTTTGTACTTACTGAAAAAGTATAAATGCTATCAATATTCTTTAAATTTTTATACTCAGTTGTAGGACCCTGCTTATGAATCTATTCTAATTTTATTTCAATATACATTTATTAAGCACATATCACATGCAGAGTACTGTGCTAGGCTTTGATGTCATTGCTTCTGCCATCATGAAATATAGTCTATTTGGGGGAATAGAACACATATATGAATGACCGCAATAGGATGCAGAATTTAATAAATACATAAGAAAATCATAGAAATTAAAAATGTTGTAGATGGTCCAAGGATAGAAAAATCAATTTTGATTAGGAAGATCATGGAAGAAAAGCTTGGTGACTAAGATAGCATTTGAGACTTGTCTCTAAGGATGGATAGGAGTAGTAGAGAGTGGGAGGAAAGGCATTTCCAGCATAGGGAACAAGATTCAGAGGCAGGAAAGTGCAAGGTGTATGTTTGTGTATGTGTGGTGGTTTAGTGTATGTGTATGTGTGTGTGTGTGTGTGTGTGTGTGTGTGTGTGTGTGTGTGTATGTGTGTTCAGGCCAGAAAGTAGTCCAGTTGACTTTGGGCAAATCACTCTTCCCCTCGAAGCTTCAATTTCTTAAGCCTTCATCTAGGGCTAACAGTATCTGCCTTACTCTACTTTGGCTGCCTCACAGGATTATTGTGATGATTTAATGAAATAACAAATGTCAAAGTATTCAAAATAGTTATACTTCAAATCCTGAATCAAGTCCCTTCTGCCAATTTGTTGAAGTGTTGACCCATTTTTGGAATAACCAGACTCTTCCTGTGGCTTTCACCATAATAGATTTATAGAGAACTTCTTTCATGTCTCAAAACTGCTTAATATTGTTTTGTTTTAAGATAGTTTTCTGAAATACATAAAACTTTATATTTTAGGCCATCTTTGTCACTTTTGACTTAAATCTTTCAATAATATCTCAAATTTGGTTTATATTTCATTAAATGTCAATTTAAGATATATTATAGGATCTGTCAGATCCTGTCCTTTGCTGTGGGACTCCCATAGCAAAAAGACATCCCCCCCCCCATCTCGCTTCACCCACCCACCCTGATTTCTATGTTGAATATTATGGATTTCAAATCAGAATTCTTTCTCCAGTCACATTTCTGACATTCTGTTCTGAACTTCACATTGCTATTGGACTCTGCATCCTACTTAGAAATGTTTTGTTTTTAAGGAAATCAGTGTGGACAGAAGGGTGGCTAGAACTTAAATGCTACTGGGATGCAGATAGCAAGTTTGTTGAAGTTTATTAGGAAGAAAGCAAAGATCTTTTTGGTCATCCTGATCTGTAATAGGAGGGGGTTGAATAACCTTGACTTCCAAGGCTCCTTCGGGTTCTAAATCCTATGATTTATGAGCATATAGCCACAGAATACCACCAGAACTCACCTGGTAGGCTTTTTTCCTCTTTCCTTTCCTAAGTTTTGAGACAGTACGATAAAGACAAAAAAAGAAAAACTATCAGATATGCTACGGCAAGAGGAAAACTGGGAGCACTTTTTAATCTTTAACTGGAAAGGTTGGAGCAGAGGGGTTTCTCAAGTCCCTCAGCTAAACTATTGATTTGTTTTCTTTTCTCTTTTGGTGAAATACTCTGTGAAATTCCTCTCAGAGACAGAAAAGCAGCTTTGTGAATGGATAGATCCCAGCTGCTTCTGGTGAATGGTACAGAATCTCTCTGCTGAAATGTTGCCCTTGCATTCCAGGGAAAGCAGGGAGCCCAAAGGAAAATGTTAGCCTTTAGGAAAGGTTAGTAAATGGGGACCTTTTTGGCTTTCACTAGATATTTGTCCTTCACTAGATATAGGAACCTAGGCAGGGAATGGCAGAGCAAAGGTGGACAGCTATGAATGAGGAAGGTCTGGTATAGTCACAGGAATGAATGAAAGTAATAGGACAAATGAAAGCAGCAGTGAGGTGAGGAGAGAGTCATTCAGAAGACAGACACATGAAAGAATGATGGAGGCTATTGATTTCTTCTTCAAAAGTGGCAAAATTTTATTTTTAATGAGAAAAAATTGTTTTTAATCCCAACAGAGACATGAAGAATTATTTACAAGGCTTTGTAAATTTGTGAAATGAGAAATTATGCATAGCCTGAAGCCTAGGGTCCTGGAACTCACAACCTTTTGAGGTTCCTTACTTTAGCTGTGGTTTTCCTTTTACCTGTGCAGATTTCTGTCTGTGGGTTTTGAGGTTTACTGTCACTTAATAGAATGGGGTTTGCAAAGCCAACCCAAAAGAGGCTAATTATTTCTGCCTAGGCATTAAGCCAACAGTTTGGAGAGCTGTCACCAGGTGAATGATGGTGACTGTTTCATGGCTGTGTAGGTCAGACTTAACCCAGGCATAATTAAATAAGAAAATAGGAATGGAGCATACAACTGGCAAATTTTGCTTTTTTGTATGATAAATATAGCTATTTAAATAACAGTATGAATATTGATTAATCTCTAGCTTCTAATTTGGACAATGTAATGAACAATTTAGAATAGGGATTCTAAACATGGGGTCTGAGAACTCATTTTAAAAAAAACCTTCAATAACTGTATTTCAATGTAATTGGTTTTCTTTGTTGTACCACTTCTCCTTCTTCTACTATAACTACTACTACTACCACTACTACTACTACTACTACTACTACTGCTACTACTGCTACTACTACTACTACTACTACTACTACTACTACTACTGCTGCTGCTGCTGCTGCTGCTGCAACTACTACTACTACTACTACTACTACTACTACACCTACTACTAGACAGCTAGCATTTATATAGCATTTCACATTTGCAAAGAGCTTTACCATGTTATGCCATTTGATCCTCATAATACCTGTTATTATTATTCCCATCTTACAAATAAGGAAACTGAGGCTGAGAGGTTATATGATTTGCACAGGTAGTGTCTTAGGCAGGATTTGAACTCAGGTCTTCTTGACTCCAGAGCCATATTTGCAATATGTAACCTAGATGAACAGATATACCACTTACTTCTGTGACCCCCCTAGCCAAAAGGGTTGCACTGATAGACCTCATAGAGACAGAGGGGAAATATCATCACTCACATTGTGACTTTCTAAAATTCCTGAAGGTATTCCCCTAGTGGTTATCCGTAATATAAATCAACCACTGTAAAATTACAAAATACCTCAAATCTTGTGCTGGAATTACTGTCATGTCATGAATGCAATAGCCCTCTGATTATAAGCATCAAGTGAGGCATACAATTGGGAGATGCATGTCTAAAGTCCCACCTTAGACACTATATATGTATATATATATATATATATATATATACATTTATATGTATATATATATATACATTTATATGTACATATATATACATGTATATATTTAAAAGCGGGAAAAAATAAACTTCTAATTATTGATTGGTTGGAGAAATTGTGAATGTTTGGTCTGGAGAACATAAGACTCAGAGGGTCTTCTGACCTTTTTATCTTCCAGTGTCATATAGAAAAGATACTTATTCTTCTTGGTTGATGAGAGCAGAGGCAGGTGCAATAGGTTAGACATTGTAATGAGGTAAATTTAGTTTTAGTATCAGGAAAAAAAAACTTCCTAAGAAACAGTTGTCCCAGAGTAGAATGGATCAGCTTGAGGGTCAGTCTGACCTTATTGGAGGTCTTCAAGTAGAGTTTGAATAAACACTTGACAAGAATATCATACTGGTTTTGGGTTGGACTCTGAGGTCCCTTTTAGGTCAGATCAGGTTGGGGAACCTGCAGCCTTGAGGCTACATGTGGCCTTTTAGGTCCTTGGGTGTGGTCTTTTGACTCAGTACAAGTTTTACAGAACAAATCCTTTTATTAAGGGTATTTGTTTTGTGAAGTTTGGATTCAGTCAAAGGACCACACTTGAGGACCTAGAGGGACACATGTGGCCTCAAGGCCACAGGTTCCTTACCCCTGGACTAGATGATTCTATGCCACCCAGGGACCCCCATCTTTTGCAGCCATGCCACTCCTCAGTGCATCAGGGTCCCATTTGTCTCTTCTCATTGCTATCTTTGCAACTAAATTCACTCACCAGTGACAGAATCGTGTGGGTTAAGTTACTCTCAGTGATGCAAAGAGCATCATCACTATGCATTGCTCCTTTTTTGTTTGAATGTGCTAGTTGATTGTAGACAAGCAGAAACACTGGGGAACTTCCTGTCATAATTGTTGTGGTTTCGTCCTGCCATGTCGCCTTCTCTGTTGTGCAAACAACTTCTTATTCAAAGTCCTTGTATTGCTTCTGCAAAGCTGTTTTCTACTCATCTCTGATTCTAAATCAGAATATTTCCAGAATGTCATTACCATACACTCTCCTTCCCTCTTCATTTGAACCACTTGGGAAGACTGTAACTCCAGTAGTTGTCAACTAGTTACACCTTTATAAAAACTGAAGATTCAGAGTGAATTTCTGAAGTGAGAATGCCCTATTAAAATGGAAAGAATGCTGGGTCTGGAATCAGAGGATCTGGACTAATATCCTGGTTTGGCCAGTTATTGCCCTTATCTATAAAATGAGTAGGTTGTACTATAAAGCCTTTCAAGTCCATTAGGCTTTCCCCATTATTAATTTTCCCATTATTGGGCATAAAGAAGAGTACAGACTTGGTGAGCTTCCATTCAGCTTACATATCACCCTAATTTCAGTTGTTTTGTATACATCCATTCATTTTATACCTTTCATTCATTTTATTTATATGTACACACACATGCATGTATACACAGATATATGTGTATATATAGATATATATAGAGAGAGACAGAGAGAGAGACACACACAAAGAGAGACACAGAGAGTGAGAGAGAGAGAGAAAGAGAGGGAGAAAAAGACAGAGAAAGAGAGAGAGAGAGAATGGGGAACAGGATCCTTTTAAAACAGGAGTTCTTTGGCAGCCTCATGAAGCCCATGGACCTTCCCTCTAGTATTCTTAAATGCCTAAGACAAAATACACGGAAATAGAAAGAGAACCAATTATAGTATATTGAAATACATTTATCAATTTTTTTAAAAAATTAGTTCACAGGCCTCAGGTTAAGAACATCTGTTCTAAAAAGACAGTAAGGCAATCAATTTATTGTAAGGTGAAGAGCTAATTGGTTCCATCTTTACTTAAAACCTTCTTTGAGGTCTCAGTACTAATATATAGGCATCCTTACAGGGTAACCCTGGATCAAGGCAGTTGATTAGTGAGAGGCAGTGTCGTAGAGTAGATAAAGGGCTGCACTGAGAGTCAGGAAGATCTAGATTTACATCCTGATACAGTCCTTGGCCTACCGTGTGACTGAGGGTGTTACTTAGCCCCTTTGGTCCTTAGTTTTCTCATCTGTAAAATGGGAATGATGACAGCACCTACCTCATAAAGTTGTGAAGAGCAAATGGGATATTTGAAACAGTATTATTTCTCCCAAGGTGGAATTTTGGGCAGAGGAATTTGAAGACCCATTTATATGGACATTGCCAAGGGAAGATATATCATCCTGGGCTCCAGTCTGTGAGGGTTATCATGTCTTAGCCACCGTGGTTCCCATTCTCACTATTGCCATATTGACTAACTTCACAGTGGTCTCATCTGAATGGAACAGCACTTACCATTTCCAAGTCTTGTATCATACTAGGCTCCCTATCAGGGGTCAGCCCTACATCATAACTCATCACTCTGGAATATTTTTCTCTCAGAGAACATCATATATCTTATTGATCAACTGGGCAGCATAAGTTTCTAACACTCCTCAATTTATACATGCCTAGACTTATGCTATTTTCCTTTGGCCTCAAATCCAAAAGAACTTTAAATCTGGCTACAGAAGATGTCCTACCAACAGCCCCAGTGCTTACCTCTCTGCCTCTAGTGGATTTCCTTGCCAGGCCCAAAATTCAGCTCCATTTTCCCTGCTCTTTAGTGTTTCTCTCCTTATTATAGTACCTTTTCTGCTTGTCCTTCTAGATCATATGATCCTTGGTACTGCAACAAAGCCAACAATGCTGGTGAACTGAGTATTGCTATAGCCTCATGCATATGGGTAGAATTGTCACCTAGCTGCATGGATCTATGGCATTCTTCCCTTTCTTGTGTGTTTTCTGTTTCTAATGTTCATTCATCCAGATGATCACTCAGCCACATCAACATGTCACTCAAGCCTACTAAGTTATAGGAAGGATTTGCCCCACTAATCAGTCATTTAGACCCTCATTTAGCTGTCTCTTAAAATTGTCTAACAAAATCTTCATCAAGCCTCATGTCACATCAATGATTAAAAAAAAATCCATTGGAGTATGAGGAAGATAAGAGCATATTTATAGGTAAAGTGCCAAAGGTTAAAGAAAGAATGAAAATTTGATTAAAAAAATTCAATTAAGCATCTACTATGGTCAGAAAAATGTCTTAAGATATTGGGGAAAGATAGACAAAGACAACAGAAAGAGCAACATTTTATTTTATTTTGCTTTTTGGAGAGGGGAAGGCAGGGCAATTGGGGTTAAGTGACTTGCCCAAGGTCACATGGCTAGGGAGTGTTAAGTGTCTGAGGCCACATTTGAACTTAGGTCCCTCTGACTCCAGGGCCAGTGCTCTATTCACTGCACCACCTAGCTGCCCCAAGAGCAACATTTTAAAGGATGTGGTAAAGGATGTGTTCAAGCACACAAGGAATCTTGGAAAGGACATAGAGAATTTTTGTCTTTGAGATAGCATTAAAAGAGGTGAGAGGTAATGAAAATATGGCTGAGATATTAAAGAGAATATGTTGGAACACAGAGAGGTTCAGTGATTAGAGAGTTCTCATTGTACGACTGAGTTCAGTAAACTCAAAGGAGATAAGAAAGAGATCAATGAAACTGAGAATTCTATTTGCTGTGGAGATTGATGAGGCATTAAGGAGATGAACAAAAAATTGCCATTCAGCAGTGAGGGACCAGCTGAAATTAGGTATGTGAGTTTGTAGTGGAACTCAGCAGTATGATTTCGTAATATTTATTTAGCAACACTTGATAACTTTGGAGTGGAAATTGGAAAAGTACATGATGAAGATTGTTCATAGGTGGGCATTGGCATAATAAGCAAAAGTACCAGATGGTAGCACCAAAAATACTGGCAATGGAGTTCAACATGATGGAAAGGCTAATAAAACTAGAGCTGTGGTTGACTTGGAGAATAGGAAAAGAAAATTGGGATTTTCAGTGAAAGGGAAGAGTAACTTAGGTAAATATGAGGGGGTGGAAGAGATTCAGAGCTGCTCGGTTCTCTTTGAATTGGAGTTCTGAATTCAATGAGTTGGAGGCAGAGTAGTTCTAAATGCTTCAGAGTAGACTTCTGAAAGAGGGAAGTGAAGGTGAATGAAGTCCAAGGACATCAAGGTCAGGCTTTGAAATCTGTCATCAACATAGAAATAGAAGGAATCGATTTCAAAAGAAGAGACTTGGTTGCTCTTAAAACACCTGCTTTCCTCTTCTTTACTTATTACTTATTCAGCCAATCAGGTATAATTACCTCTAACTATATTCAGCTCTGCCTCCCATTTCTATAGGGAACTTCTCTGCTGTAGTCCTAATGCACAATTATATTAGCAAATTTATCTTTGTGAATATATTTCATGGTTATGGCTCTAGCCACATTCTTAATAAGTCATTCCGAAATGTTCAGTAAATATAATGTAGAGAAAATGAAACAAATGAGAAACTGGCTAATTTGTATTAGTGAGGGGTAAGTCCATTTGTGGCTTACTGAATTTTGACAAATAGCCAGAAATATGGAGAAAAGGGGGAGGGGGAGGGAGAAGAAAATGAAATAAATGAAGCTTACTGCACTGCAGAGTGCTTTTCCCCATTTATTTTGCCAAGTGTGGTTTGCTGTTAATTACATATTTATGATAATACTTTGTAGTTTCCTCGTGAATGTCCTGAAGCATGTTTTTTTAAAAGTAATGAAGACTGTGCTACCTTGAGCCCTCCAGCTACATTGCTCTTCCATTAAATCCCAGCAGAGAAGGGGAGTGAGACTGACTGCCAGGTTTTCAGTGAGAATTATAGTTTGTGGATTAACTTTTATTGTGAGAATTAGCTGGGCTCTGATGAATATCCAATTGAAATATTGAAGGAGAATACAGTGATACCCATTTGATAAAGTCTATACACATTCTACTTTCTGCACATTTGCAGAATCCATATGGATTTGAAGAACTATGAATGCCTAGTTAAGGACAAAATGATGTCCATTTCACACAAGTATTCCAAGGGACTCAAGGACAGTGATGAGCTGTCACTAGCAATTTTTGCTCCCTGGGAAAAAAGTACAAAATGCATCTAGGATAAAGGGTGTGAAACACACTTTGATTGACTTTCTAAGGCAGATTCAGTTGGGGGAAGTGGGAGAGAGAAGGTTCTACCCCAAAGAAAGGAGATAGAGACATTTGTATAATGTGATGTTGAACTGGGGAAGAGTTTGTCTGGGACACTGCTACTAAGTGGAATATTTCAATCAGTAATTTAAATGAGTATTTTTTGCTAACTAGGAAGATAGGAAAGAAACAAGCATTTATTAAATGTTTACTATGTGCCAGACACCATATAAAAAAACTTTATTTCAATTGATCCTCACAATAACCCTAGGAGCAGATGCTAATATAATACCCATTTTACATTTGAGGAAAAGAAGGCAAACAGAGGTCAAGTGACTTGCCAGGAGGACGCATAATAAATGTCCAAGTCAAGATTTGAACTCAGATCTTTCTGACTCCAGGCCCAGCACTCTACTGAGCCATCGAACAGTGCTAGGAGTTAATAAATCCAGCTGTTTCTAGCTGCTGAAGTACAAGTGTCAGTATCCTGGGACAAATCGCTGATTGTCCTTCCTTCTTTATGGCTTCAGGACAGTGATGATATAAGTGACTCTTTAGACTTGGGAGGTTCATGCAGTCCATTTTCTTGGCACCAGAAAGAAGTTCTTACTCCCTGCTTGAAAACATTTTGATCTCACTTTTAGACTAGATGACTTGAATCGCCTCTTCAGATTAAAACAGTCTGATAAAACTTTCCTAGTTTCCCAATAGCCACCAGGATATATGAGGTTGACTTTGAAGGTGTGTCTTGAAAGTTGGATGGAGACTGTTATGCTGGGGGTCAGAAACAGATAAAAATGGCAATCTGGAATCTGAGATTCTACAAGTAAATAGGTGTGTGTATGTGTGTATGTATGCGCGCATGTGTGTGTGCATGGAAACGTGTGTATGCGTGTGTGTGTGTGCATGGAAACGTGTGTGTGAATGTGTGTGTGCATAGAAACACACATGTTACTACCATTAGACACATGCTACCATTAGACACAAATTGTGTGTGTATGTGTGTATAATATCATTCTACACATACTTCTATTTATCATTTCTTTCCCTGGATGCAGATAGTGTCTTCCTTCATATGCCTTTTGTAGTTAATTTGAGTATGTATAATAGTCAAAATGACTTATTTGCTCAAAGTTGTTCTTAAAACAATATTACTATAGCCATCTCTGGGGCAGAGAGAAGGAAAAATAGACATTTACATGATAACTTTATAATATATTTAAAAGGAATAACAAGTTGTATATAATAGACTTGCAGTTTCATGTACAAAACTCACCCTTTTAAAATTTATACTGCTATAGAAAGGCTTATTTTATTCCAGAAAATAAAAATGAAATAGGTAAAAATTTTAAAAAGAAGCATAAAAAGAAGTGATTTTGACAGTGTAGGTAGCTTCTATCTACAATTTAGTAGGAGATTAAGTTCTTGCATTGCCTTAATACCCTCACCTCCCAGCCCTTTTATGCAATAAGCGCCAATGACACACTGTTAACCTCCAAGATTAAATATAACATCCTTGGTTTGGTTGTTTCAGTCCTCCAGTCTTGCCCCATCTACATTCCCAGTCTTATTACAACCATCTCTGAGATTTCCTCTAATTTACCCCGTCTCCATCTTGTAAGTGTATAGTTGTTTGCATGTTATTTCTTTCTTTGTATGTTATTTCTTATTTTAAAATGTGTGCTCCTTGAAGACAAGTACTCTTTTTGCCTTTATTTTTAAACCCAGGGCTTACTACAATAACGTTAGCCCTTGACAAACACTTATTGTTGTTGACTTGCCATCATTAATAAGCTAAGTCTTACTATATATGTAGATGTGAACATGTGCACATGTGTGTATACATACACACAGATATAACTAGACATATACCCATGTGTACACACCTATATGTGCGTGGGTGTATTAGAGTATTAGACAAACAGGTTATTTAACTGCATAGACAATTAAAGGTTTTGTTGTCATGACCTTGTAGACCAAAATAACCATTATGAAAAATTCTCCTCTCTCTGAGGATGTGCATCCATATGGGTATCTTAACTGCAAATTTTCTCCATTTCCTTTAGTTGTGCTACTACCTCTTAGTACTCAAAGACACAGGAGGGAAAATTGCATCTCAGTAATGAACCTGTTTATAGTTAGGTACTTTCCGAGGGCTGCTGCTTGTCTTCTGTATTCTGAACTGCAGACATTCAGCCCAAGAAGTATTTAGCAGATTTGTCATTGAAATTCTCTTGCCATCATTTCTTGCCCTCAGCCCAACTTGCCTCTCATTGGGAATTCACTGCCTTTGCTTTGGCTGTTTATCTGCAGAGGACAGTATTGAGTGAACCTGTCAGCTCATTAACAATGGGGCAGGTGTTTTAAACTTGTCACTAGGTGTATACTCTTGGATCCAGGAGGCCTAAATTACAAGACATTGTGAGAAGCAGTCTTTGCTATCTTGCCTAGACCTTGTTTCTTCTAGCAGGTCTGTTACTTTTCAAATAAGGAGTTTTTAGTGCATTTTAAACTCACTGGCTTACCTTTTGTAGTCATTGTGCCATATATTTTTAGTTCAGAAAAGTCTACTGTGGATCCTCTGAAAGACTTCAAGCTATGAGATTGAGGCCCCTACTCAAAATAACCAGATCTACATGGTTTCTCATTGGGTCCTTTTCTCTCTTGTGTTTCTTGAGCCTGAAAACTCTTCTTCCTGCAAAGACTGCATGCATTATTATCAACAAAGGACAAGGTATTCTTTCCAATAGATGGTAATATTCCAAGGGTGATATTATCCATAAAATTAAAATGACTTTGGTGTAGTTCTCTTTGGAGACAGGAGAGTGTGTGAACTCTATGCATTCCCACAAGTCGTTTTCAAATCATGCCTCAATTTGCCTTTTAAGCCTTCAACCCTGGCTTTTTTCTAGCATTAGACCACTCCTTGCTTTAGAGCATTATTTCATTGCTTTTATTTTTTACTTGCATAGTGGATAGAGCACTAGGCCTGAAGGCAGAAAGATGAGTTCAAAACTGGACTCAGACACGTAACTAGTTGTATGACCCTGCACAAGTCACTAAATCTTTGTTTGCTTCACTTTCTGCATCTGAAAATGTAGATAATAATATCACCTGCCTCTCAGGGTTGTTGTGAAGACAAAATGAGATATTTGTAAAGCAATTAGCATAGTGTCTAGCATGTAGTAGTTGCCCTGTAAGTGTGAGCTATCATTATTATTATTATTATTATTATCTTGTGTCATTTAACTGGTAAATTCTACGATAAATGCTTTAATAAATATTGATTTTTCTGGACAAATTGAGGAAGGTAGATATTTTTTCTTGGTGTGGATGTTGTACCTTAACACTTATCCATGAAAAAATTTTTTTTCATTGTCTGAATAATGCTATTAATAGTTCATAGTTTTGTTCAAGACTTATAAAAGGCATTTTAATATAATTTAACTCTAATTTGATAGACACAGTATATAATTTTGAATATTCAAATAGAGTTGTGACAAAATATATTGTATACTCCATACACAGACATCTATACTGTACTTGTATTTCCTTCCTTTATTAATGCGTGTAAGATTTACATCTGCCTACCTGTTGGATTTTCCTATAGTATTACATAGGAAGAAAATCTGGATTGGTGTGATTTCAATGGAATTCAAGGTAGATTGTTAAGAGGATAGTTCACCTGTATGAAAATCCCAATATATATAAGAATAGCAATCACTCTTTAATTATGAAAGGAAATAGTGGCATAATGACTGAGGTGCTGGTCTTGAAGCTGGAAGATGTGGGTTCAAATCCTGTCCCTGATCCATACAGGTAAGCCACTTAACTCATCAGTACTCTGGGCTACTCTCTAAGATGGGTTTTGGACCTTTTGTTGGTGTGTTATGAGCTCCTTTGGCAATATGGCATAGCCTACAAACCTCTTCTCAGAATAATGTTTTTAATGCATAAAATAAAATATATAAGTTTAAAAGGGAAATAAAGAAATTATATTGAAATAGTTATCTTTTTTTTTTTTAAGTTAGCAGATCCAGGTTAAGAATCCTTGTACTATAAGTAGGAGTGAAGGTACTGCCTTGCATTGGTAGAGATTGTTTCCTTAACAGGATGTTTCCTGTATGAAAGAAATTATGGGTCTCGGGCCCATCCCTACCTTTGGCTCTAACATGTGACTGTTCCAAAGAGGCTCTAGAAATAGCATTAATTCATTCAGTAGTTGAGGTTTAAGGTTTAGGGGTGCTCAAGACCCCAAAATATCAAAATACCAGGTCCTACTGAATGAATTCAACTCAAGTCTTCTCTCAAAGAAAAGCAAAGTTTATTGAAGATTTGCCTTAATGGGTAGACTCTTAAGGAGCCTAAGTATACATGAAGCTTGTATTGACAAGCGAGCCAGAATGATCTGACACAGAGTGAGTCCGTGCTAGATAATTCTCAGCCACCTCATGGAGGCAAGATGAAGCTTATACACAGAAAAATTGTGGAAGGGTTCTAGGGGTGGTCTAGAGAAGGAGTTTGGGGAGAGTTTTGAGGAGGAGTCAAATGAGGTCAGATTCCAGTAATGAGATTAACTTATGCTCAGAAATAACTTCAGGTTTGTAAATAGTGGAACCTACAGGACTACTCAGAAGATATTTGATGCATGTGTAAATGAGAAAGAGACTATTTTCTACCTTATATATGTCTTGAATTTCAAGCCCTGGCACTTTTTTAGTTAATAAGTCTGTGGAATAGAACTTTAGAGCTGTCACTCTGAATAGTTAATTTAATAATGCGGTGCTGAGTTTGGTTCTCCCATTCAAAGCAAACCTGATAGTAACATCTAAGCCCCCGGAAACATTCTTGGTTTATGCACGATGTCTGTGTTTCCAGAGTGCTGCTCACAAGTACTATATCAGTGAGCTTCTGGTTGTTTTCAGGATTGTGGAAGTTTTGATCAGCAAACTAAAAAAAAAAAAGAGGGGAGGAGCTCTATTCTCATATTTTTGTGTGTATTATAAAGCACTGATACTCGATCACAAAATGGAAGAATCTAGGGGCTAGAAGGGATCTCACAGACCATTTAATGTAGTCTACCCTCTCCCTGTACAAGAATCTGTACTATCACATACCTGACTGATCTGTAAAGTTTTGGTTGAAGACCATGAGGAGGAAACCACTGCCTTTGGAGCCAGTCACTTCTACTTTGCACAGTTCTAATTGTCAGGAAGTTTTTCTTTACATTGAGCTGAAATATACTTTTCTGACACTTCCACCCATTCATTGGTTCTAATTTTCTATCCTGGAGTGTATCAAGCAGAACAGCTAATCTGTCTTCTATGTGACACTCTTCCAAATATTTGAGAACAGACATGTTCGTAAGGTAGATGTTTTTTCTAGCATTTTTTGATGTCACAAACCAAGCACAGTAGTTTGGTGAAGCCTATGGAAGCTTTTGCAGAATAAATGCATAAAATAGGATGCAAAGGATTACAAAGGAAATGCCACTATCAGGATATTTAAAAGAAAAAAACTTAATGGGCACTAAGCTAAGAACTCCCAGAAGCAGAGATGTTCTGACAAAAATCTAACAACAGGCTCTCCAAATAGAAGACACACTTTTAAGTTTAATACACTTCATTAATATTTTCTCCATCACTTTCTTAAGCCTAGGAAATCAAACACTAAATCAAGCCTTTATTTTGGTGTTTGCCAATTTCTGAGGTGTAAATGCTCATCCTAAAAAAAAATACAATTGACTTTTACCTGGTAGAGCTCGTTCCAGTACACCCCCCACTGCAAGTCTATTCTAGGCAAAATATCCCTGATTCCTTGAAATGATCCTCCTATGGGGTTATCTGTAAGGCCCTTCACAATCCTGGTCTCTCCCCTCTGAAGTCTCTCCAGGTAACCAAAGTTCTGCCTTAGCTGTAGCACTGTGGATTGAACACGGTACTCGAGATGTGTTGTGATTAAAGAAGAGTCCAGGGGAACTGTCATTGTCTGCGTTCTAGACATTATGTATTTCCTAATGTAGCCTAAGAATGCATTGTCTTATTTTGCTGCTATATTATACCCTTCACTCCTGTTGAGCTTGCAGTTCCTTACTATCTACTGACTCTTTTTCAAGTGATTTGCAGCTTATCCATATCACACTCTTATACCTGTGAAGCTGATTTTCTTTTTTAACACTGATGTTAGCCTTATCCCCATTAAATTACATCTTAGATTAACCCTACACAAGATTCTAGACTGTCAAGACCTTTCTGAATTCTGACCACTTTTCAGTGTGTTAATATTTTTTCCCAATCTTGTGCCCATAAATGAATTCCATAATTCTTTCCAAGTCATCGATAAATAAATTAGTCAGTATGGGGCCAGATGTGGTACGCAGTGGGCAGAATGACAGACCTGAAGCCAGGAAGGCACTTAATAGCCATGACCCTAGGCAAGTCATTTAACCCTGTCTGCCTCAGTTTATTCATCTGTAAAATGAACTGGAGAAGAAAATGGCAAATCACTCCAGTGTCTTCCAAGAAAGCCCCAAAGGAAGTCAGTCAGACATAAATGAAATAAGTGAGCAACAACCAGGGCCAGGTAGAGATTTCAGGGACATGCTGTTTTACAGACCTCCTGCCAAGATGACACCAAAGTATTGACAACTTCTCTTTGTTTCCAACCTTTCATCTACTTCTGAATCGTAGGATCACAGATGTAGAGCTGGAAGCAAACTCTGAGGCTAATTGTTTGATCTCCTCCTTATACACATGAGGAAACTGAGGCTGTGGGAGGTGGGGTGACTTGCTCCAGGTCACATCTTAGGACTCCGGGCTTTTGTTTGCTAAGCATTCCTCATCTATCTTTAGGTCACCAGGTTCCACCCTCTGCTTCTGACCTGGTGTTCTAGGTACTCCCTGGGCTGGTGGTCTTCAGATTGATGAGGACTCAGTATATCTAGTCCTCACCTGAATGCTTCCCCTGGCTGCTCCCAAGCAATCTTCATGTCATGTCACCACATGCACCCGTACAGTCCTTGGAAAATCATAGACACTTAATACATACTTTTCATTCATCCATTCACACAGGTAGTAATCATCAGAGATGTGGTTTGAACCCACTGACAGGAGAGCCCAGGCTCTTTCAATTGTCGCATCCTGCTTCCCCAACTGTACGATTATTGCTTAACCCATATCTTTTCACCCTGTCTGCAAAGAGAGCATGAGAGGCATTGCTAAATGTTTTGCAAAAATCTCAGTAAACTATAGCCTTTCTTTTCTTTTTCCAGTCCAGCAAACCCTGTCAAAAAAGGAAAGGAGGGAGCACTTTTGTTTCTTTGTGATCATTGCTTCCTTCTCTAGATGTATTAATGATTACAAATTAGGGATCATACAGACCCATAGGCAAAATTGTTTATTTTTATGTATTTGTTTTGGAAATGATCTTTTATGATTGCATTATCTATTTCCTATACAACTGACAAGTAGCTGGTTTGAATCATTCTCTCTATCTATTATCAGTCATATTTTAATATATATCTGGCACACTTGGGAGAAGGAAATGTATTTATAGTTGAATTTTTTCAAGGGCCATGAAGCTCTTTAATTGATAATAGCTCACATTTACATGGTGCTTTAAAATTTGCAAAGCACTTTAGATACACATTGTCTGTATCTAATGTGAATGCTAGTAGTCCTTGACCCCTGACTGATCTTGTGGGATTTTTTGTTCATGAAAACACAAAGAGGGGAAAGGCAGACTTTCAAGGATGATTGTGTTCAGCAGACCACATCCCTCTAGTCCAACACCGATTGAGAATTATACACAATATAAGATCCCACTATATCTCTTATTGCTTTATCTTAACAAAGTATTGACATTATTAGAGACATCCTGCTTTAAAAAGGACATCCAGGAGTCATGATGCCTCAGAGGTGGAGACTCTTCTTCTCATAGCGATGCCTCCACAACGATGAGAGGGGGGAAGCAGGCCCTAGGAGGGACATTTGGAGCAGTTTTTTGTGACAGTGGAGATTAGGAAAGCTGGGTGAGAAGATGGCTCGTCCCTGCTGGTCACATGACTCTCCCTGTGGCAGTACTGTCCATGGAATAAACTCTGTTGGGATAGTTCTCTCCATTCAACTGAATTTGTGCCAGCTGCTAAGATTCCTAGTTACTGCTCTTCTTGTCAAACAGGGCATCTCTCATGAATGAGATAAAATATGAAATTCTGGGACAGATGGCTTAGAAATAAACGTGTATTTTGTATATGTATGTATACATGCATATAAAGGGGTGTGTGTGCATATCTGTAAACAATTTATATTCCTCACTCCAACTCCCCAGAATATAAATTCCTTGAGAGCAGGGACTGTTTCCCTTTTATATTTATATTTTTCAGCTGTCAGGCACACAATGGATTCTTAATAAATGCTTATTGAGAAATTGATTGATACAGAGGCGACTTTATTCAATAACTTCTAAATATCAACATCAGATGAGGCCCAAGACAAAGAGATATGTTTCCCTAAAGTCGACACCAATGTCGTGCAGGATGTTCTAAACAAACGAAATATTTGCTATCAGAGGCCAAGTTCTACAAATGTTCTTATTAGTAAATGAAACGTTACTAATTACATCAAATCCTAGAGTGCTACAAAGCTTTGTTAGTGAAATATACAATTGTTCAAAGGGATCACTTTAACTTCTCACGAGAAAAAAAACAAAACTGATTTAAAACTGATGAGGCAGCTAGAGGGCATAATGGAGATAATACTGGGTTTGGAGTTAGGAAAATCTGAAATCAAATCCCATCTCGGATACTACCTGTATGACCCTAGGAAAGTCCCTACTTTACTATCCTCCGACTCAGTTTCCTTCTCTGTAAAATGCATATATAATACTATAGCACTTACTTCATAGGGTTGTTGTGGGTACCAATGTGAAAAGCACTTTGCAAAACCCTAAAAGTAACTAAATTACCTAGATTATGACATTGCTACCTCCTACATAAGGATCTTGATTTCAGAAGCTAGTGTGCCCTCAAATTACTTTATATTCACTTTAGACATATTTTGCATATACTTACCTGTGTACAGAGAGACAGCATGGTGTATTGGTTAGAGAACTGACCTTGAAACCCCAAAGACCTGGATTTAAATCCTGTCTTTGACAAATTTTGACTTGGTGACTGTGGACAAGTCATTTATCCTCTCAGTGTTATGTGCAACTCTCTGATTATGCAGAGAAGGTGTCAGCATTGGTGGAGGAAGTTCCAGACACCATTGAAATAACAGGTCCAGTCCCTACTATCTGTCTGTCTATCTATCTATCTATCTATCTATCTATCTATCTATCTATCTATCTGTCTATCTTGTTTCCCCTGATAAAACCTGAGCTCTTTGAGGGTAGTGACCCTTTTGTCTTTGTGGCTGATACATGAAAGCCGCTAAATATTTCTTAACTGGTCAACTGATTGAAGAATCAAAGTTGTTCTTTGTTTATCAAAACATTTTCTATTAATTTCACTTTTCTTGATGTAGTTGAAGGCTCACCACATCCATGGCTTTCTAATTTTCTTCCTGAATATGTCATTCATGATAGACAAGCGTGATGCTTCTGAAAAGTCTACAAGCTTTTAGGCTACTTCATTTCTTGATCCTGAACCATATTTTCCAACATATGTATATCTATGTATACATATATGTATATCCTTATATATATGTCTCTTTCTCCATCTCTGTCTCTGTCACTCTGTCTGTCTCTATCTCTCAGCCTACCCTATGTCCACCATGTCACTGAAGTTACCAGATATCACAGTTGTATATTGACTTATTTTGAATTGATCTTTCTGAGGTCTTAGAATTTCTCTCCTTCTTGCTTGGCTGCACATGCAGATGCATAAACTACACTTTTTTCTTGGTGAGTTCATCAAAATAAGATGAGTAGGTAGCTCATAAAATACTAACTTGTTGCCTTTAGGTTCTCCATGAACTAACTCCGAATTCCTTTATTTAGTTGACCAAGGAGAATTTGTGAAGCATCATTAATTCAATGGCAATTTCTTTATGTCTTCTGGTTTCATTTATAGTAACAATATTAATATGGCCTTCCTATCTACCTGATTTCCAGCTCCCTTTAAGTACTCTCAATGCTCATTAGAATACAATCTCCTTGAAGGTAAGGACTGGATTTTTTTTGTGCTTGTATTTGATTCCTTGGTGTTTACAGTTCATCGCACATAGTGAGCCTTTAGTAAATGCTGTCTGTGTATAGCTATTCATCTATCCAACTATCTATCTATATGTCTGTCTTTCCCACTACCAATCAATGAGAAGGTGAGAATTATACAACTGACAGTCATGTTGAATTTTTGCACATTCCATGAGTTGTATTGTCAAAAACTTTACTACTTCATGGTTGAGCTTCCAGTGATGAACCTCTGCAGACTCGTTCTGGTTCTTAGGACAGTAATTAGATAGTCTGTCACTGGGTCCATATTGAAAGGTTTGTTCTTGGTAGAACCTTATAGAGTTCTTGCTCTGCTGCTATTGTCCTTGAGACATTAGGGTCTTCTCTGCCCCGTAAATAAGCGTTGGAACATGACTTTTGTGGAGGGAGATTATAACTAGGCCCCCCACAGACACACACATACACAGAGCCCTTCTCAAAGAATTATGCAAATGAGCTCTCAGGTCTCTAGAGAATATATATTTTTTATTTTCAAAATGGGTAACATTCTTTACTCAGTAAGACTTGATTAAGCTCTTCTTATGTGTGCCAGCCACTATGCTAAGCATTGGAAATAAAAAGAAAGGCAAAAACATGGCCTTTACCCTTAAGAAGCTCATATTCTAATGGAGGAAATAAAAATCTGAGAAATGATACAGCAGGTAACTTGGTTTTTTCTTTCAGAGACTTTTTATGATAGAGAGAAAACAGGAATATTACAAACTGCCTGTTTTCCCAAGTTTTTGGAAGGTTAGGGGATTATAACTAACTGCATTCAAGGTAGAGGAAAACTGAGCATATCCATGTTGTTTTAGATGGCAGGAGATTTGATGCACTTGGACATCATGTAAAGTGCCATGTCTTGTTTAATCACAGGATAGGAGGAAGCTACTTGCTGACTCACTTGCCTTATGCTAATCCTCAAAGGTGCTTGAATTAAAAGGATCCCTGCTGGAGGTAGCTGGGAAAGGAAAAGTCAGGATGATGTAAATATGCTAATTATCTTACTGCAAATACCGTTACATTGTTACATTTTCCTTTTATTTCTTTGCTTAGTCAGTGCCTAGAGGTGCACACAGCCCCATCATTTGAAGAGAAATTAAGTTTTAGAGTGTTACAAAGGCATATATGTAGGAGGAAAGGGAAAAGATTAAGGAAAGGAATATCATAGACTGAATGAATATCTGGAAAAATCTTCTTAATTATAAGACCTTTTTATGCTGTGGAATCCTTTTTTAAAGGAATGGCAGAAGCCTTATTGCTTGAAATACTTAAAAAATACTTTGTAGGTCAAAATACAAACGTTATTAAGGATAAACTTATACATGTGAGGAATGGGTTAGTTGACCAAAATTAACTTTATCACTTACAGTTTTTTATAATAATTGGGGAACCAATCTCTAAATATTTTACTCTTTCATTACAAAAATCAACTCATGACCCCATGGAATTACACATTCCTCTGGAATGATGTATTTCCCCTTATTCTAAACCTTCTCCCTTATCCCAATTTCTGCATATGTTATCATACTTAGGAATGGTTTCTATATATCTTCTCATTGGTAAGGCTGGAGCCCCGACCCTTACTAATTTGCCAAGTTTAGAAACATATAACGTCTTTAGAGAAAGCATATGGTATAGTGAAAAGAATGCTGGATTCAGAGGGCCAGCATCCAAATCCTCTCTTGCTTAATGCCCATCAGGCCATATGCTAGTTATATCTTCTCTGGAGTTTGAATTTTCTCATCTATAAAATGGAGTCTGATTAGCTTATTTCTCAGGCTCCTTCCTTCTCTCAACCTATGATCTCTAGTATCTGGAATCACTTTGTTAAATCAATGGAAATTAAAGCACTTTCATAGATTCTAAAGTTACATTTTTCTTTAGTCTCTTTTTATAAATTAATCAGTGAGCCATTCAGAAGATTTGTGTCCAAAATTTTTTTTCCACCTCTACCCAGTACCAATATCATTGGGGCATAGTGGTAGTCTCTAAATCCTGTGTCATAAGCTCACCATATAAGAATATTCCACAGCATGCTCATTTACATTGTGTGGATTGCCTCAAATAGCATTACCCTTCTCCTTCTACTGTAGTTCAGCCAAATTCCAAACAAATCCCAGAATCATGGATCTGAATTAAGGATATCTTTATCACCTTAATGAACACTAATCACTGACCAACTGATGCAGGCAAGTAACACTAAGAGCCCCAAGAATGGCAGTGTCCTTCAGATCACAAGTCCTGTATCCAACCAGCTCCTGCATACTTGACTTCCAGCCATCATCCTGGGAAGCAGAGATGGAATTTGCTGGAGAATGGATCTGCTAACTTTTTCTGCAGTTGATGAAGCCCTGAACTCCTTAGCAACCACAGCTGCTGAAGACCAAGAAAAGAAAGTTGCCACCAAATTCTTGACTGTCAATTGGCTCAACATCAGGAGCAGACTTTAAAAAAATCAGTGGAAATGACACAAAAGAGTTATTGCCATCTCCTTTGTTATCGTATCATAAGACCCGTGGGACCTTTCCATCTGATGTGTTGCTAAAGCTCTTGTCTCCCTCTCTAGACTATGAGTTCCTTCAGAGTAGGGATTAGTTTCTACTTTTCAATTTGCATCCCTAGTACTTAGCACATGCTTTGTACATTGTAAATACACAATAAATGCAGTTCAATTCATTTATTTATTCATTTGGAAGGAACACCATTCTGATGCTGGATTGTTCTTAGCTCTCTTAACTTCCAGAAAGCCACTTTGTTTCAGGGATAGTCTGGGAGATTAAGGTCCATTTAGGGAAGATCTGAAGGTCAGGTTTTATAGGGCAGATTCCTGAAGCTGCTCCAGAATATAACTCTACTCTCAATTTGGAGTTGGAATCACCCTAGCATCCCAAAGAATAAGAACTAACTCAAGGTTCATTGTCACCACCTGGATTATCCAGACTAGTTAGTACGTTTGGGACTGGTCTAGAACAATCTAATGATTGGAATTAGCACCTTAATATTAGCTGCTTTGTTACTCCCTAAAATCAAATGCCTTCTTTGTTCTATGATCCCAGAACAGGAATCCCGTGAGGATAATGATTGGCCAGAAGGAAATAACCTGAACTAATAAGGAGCTTCATAGATGTAATCAAATATATTAATAGCACCAAGGGAGCAATAGGCAACCAAGACAGTCTAAATGGGACAGATATAGTGAGTACTAGGTGTTGGGCATTTTTGCAGCCTGCATTGACTTCTAGGGATACAACCAATGAGCAAATGCCATCAGGCCATCTGGTGAGAGCTTGCAGAAGTATATGCAAATGAAAACCTCATCAAAGATAATAAGGTCACAGCCTTTGGGCCAAATAGATTAAAAAAAAAAAGTGGCTCAACATAGTTGCTGCTTGATTCAGGGGAGGAAGGAAAGAAGTTGTGCATACATGTAGAGATAAAGACCATGACTTTCATAGAAAGGGCTACCCAAAAATTTTATGAACCTTATGGTAGTACAATTAGCATACACTATTTAAGTATTTGAGTTGATTGCATGGAAATTCTCTGCCTAGACTCTCACAAGTGGCCTAGATTTTAGCATGAAACAGCATTTTCTACACATACATATGTATGAAGGAGATATTTTAATGTGCACTTAAAGAAAATTTAAGTCACAGCTCCAGGTGAATTAGATATTATAATATTATCAATTTTGACTTTAACTCCAAAATATTTTGTTGGCTACTCTTTATTATGTAAAGTACTTATGCATCTTGGAGAAAGGAGGAAAGGATAAATTTTATTAATAATTCTAGTGTGATCTGCTTATCAGAACACTAGTTCTAGGTTTATATGGATTAAATTCAATTTTTAAAGTTTCTCAATAATAACTCAGTAATAACTCTGTAACTATCTAGGGCTTACAGTTTAGAAACATCTGGATTCATCCCAATTCTACTTCTCCTTAGGTGGATCTTTATTTCCTTTGCAAGCATCAGGCTAACAATAAGAATTTAAACACGGGACAGGTTTATTGAAAAGGCATGGAAAAGAGACATATAAATCTGATTATTAAAGGAATATCTTATCTTCTAGTGAGTATAAGTTCCTTTGTTCCCCCAAGAGATTTAGTTAGTCCAAACAAACCTAATGCATGAACTAGTAAAGTTCCTCCTACACCATTATCATAGGTCCTGAAATTGGTCTGTTTTCCTTCTCTTTGTATCTATCCTCTCCTTCACTCTATTGCTCTCTAGTTTTATGTCCCTTTATCTCATCTACTAGTGTTCTATCTTCAAAATACTCTGAATATACCACCAGACTATCAAGCCAGCTCCTGGCTTGGTTTTAATTTTTTTTGGCATCCAACTGGCAGCCAGATTATTTCTGCTTAGCCACTGGGTCATGTTCCTCATAATTACCATACCCTGAAGTTTCTTCCTTCTAATGGCTCCCTAACTCCCCAAAATAAATGACCAATTTTTTTGTTTGTTTTCATTTTTTACTCTTGTGCTCTGGGATGTGGGAGGGCCAAGGGGCTATTCAAATTCTCTCAGAAAATGCTGGAATTCTTTTTGAATGTATTCTCTCTAAGCATGCCCACCTCACTAAGGATTAATATAGAATTATACACCTTTTGGATTGTGAGGGACCTCACAAGTCAGTCATCTAGTCCAACATTTACATAAGATATCCACCATTCTTGTTCCATGAAAATTATCTTCTGTATGTTGCTTAAATATCTTCAAGATAGCCCATTTCACTTTTGGACAACTAATTATTGAGCACATTTTCCTTATATTGATCCCTCTTCTTGTGCTGGTCCTAGCTCTGACTTCTTAGGTCAAGCAAAATGAGTCTAATATGTCTTCCATCTCACAGTCCTTCAGATAATTGAATACATTTAGTTTTCATGGGTCCTTTAAGTCTTCTCTTTGCTAGGCTAAGTATTTTCAAATCAATAACCATATTACCCCTAAGACAAAATTTTGAAGTAGGTATAGTTGTTCTTTGTGGTCCTTCCTCTTGTTCCCCTCTGTGCCCCATCTTCTGTTTGTGCACATCACTTACCTTTTCCTGTCTTCTCTTCCTAAACCAAGTGCTCTTGGCTTCCAAGCTTGCCTTGTTCTCTGGATCTTCTTGGTTCTTTTCTATTCTGTGTCAAAATTTAATTGTTCTGTAACCTGTACCAACAAAACTCAAATCTTTGCAACTTCTATTAGATCATTTACCTCTTTCTCTAATGTTATAGTTAGTTTGTATATGTGTCTTATCTTACTACTTCGCTATAAACTCCTTGAATACAGAAATGATGTCGTATGGATCTTTTTTCAACCCTTCCACCCTCAGTAACAACACTCAGCATACTGTTTTATACAAAACAATTGCTTAGTAAATGTTTGTTGAGTTTAACATAATTGTAGTGCTAGGTAATCTGATAATCTAGTTGCTACTAATATATCAATAGTGGTTAATGTGTTTATATTTTTCTTGTCCCAGATAGCATAGTTTTTTAATGTGGACATTTTCATAGATAATCTCTTGATTTGCTGGAATGATTCTGATTGTGATAATTTCAAGTAGGTCAATGAGGGAGATCTTTTTGGGGATATAGATAGCCTTTTAGTTACCATCAAATTACATGATAGAGTCAGCTCTCTGCTCTGCATATACATTGGACAAAAGTTAATCATCTTTAATCATCAGTAGAAAGTGGAAAGAACATTATATTTGGATTCTGAAGAACCTGAGTTCAAGCCCTACACAATCATACCTTGAGTCTGTGTCTCATCTTTACAATGAAAAGAGAGAATATATAGGAAGCACCTTTGAAATCTGTAAAATATTACATGCATATGTGAGATAGTAGCATCTTTCAATATCTGCCCATAGAATTTACTATTGTTAGTTTATCTTCATAAATTGAAAACATAAAAAGGATGACTAAATTTTGGAGACTTCTTTGCTAAACAGTTACAGGCAATGAAGAGACACGAGAAGACGCCTTCCACAGCTTTGAGAGGTGGGAGTTCAACAGATTTGGAACATTGCATACATTTTAGATGTTATTTGATAGATCTATTAATTGTGCTGATATTTATTCTACTTTTCTTCTTCTGTAAAAAAAGTGCTATTTTTTTTTGTATAAGATGGTCCTGGAAGGGGAGGGAGAAGAATACTGGGAGAAATTTAGGTGACATAAAAACAAAAGAGAGCAGTGAAATTTATTTTAAAAAACAGTCACTGTAGTGTAGTTTTAGTGTTGGACTATCAGCATTCTCTAAAATGCGCATAGTTTCCTGCTTCTATTTTGAGGTAGATGGAAAATGGAGGAGGAAGGCAGCCATATTGCTTAGTAGAATCAAGTTTAAATCACATCTGACTTCTGGGTAGGAGTAATACAGCTTTTTATAGCAGTTGACAGTGGTTGGAGTTTTCATCCTTTCTTGACAGTATTCAGAGACTGCATTTGAAGTGCTATGGGGAAGGTGGCAGGCATTTCTTATGTTAAAAGGAAACCTATACTAATTTATAGTATAAATTAATAGGAAATGTTGTGTATTTCTTGTCATTGGGGGACTAAAGCCAATGGACACTTATTAAAATGGACACTTGACCTAAGAAGTCATTTTTGTATCTTGCATGTCAGCCGAGTATTCATTCTACTTGTTTCTTAGATTTCCTGTAAAGCATATGCCTAAGGGGATTATCCTAAAGCATCCTATCAGCTTCTCATTACTGGGGTTTCTGACAAGGGCCTTCTTTTGTCATGTGCCCTTTAAGGAGTTTTGTATGTTAGTGCCCATTGACATGAAAAATAAAAATTACTCATCTAGATCTATCTTTTTCACATATAAATTATTATGAGTGGGGGACTAGAATCAAAGGAAACCTAGAATATGGGTTTTAGAAAAGGAATATGGCTTTTAAAAAGTGGAGGGGGAAGCAGCAGTGAAGATTAAGAAAATGAAAGAAAAGGAATCAATGGAAAATAGAAGAGTTGCATAGTATGTACACCAGAAAGATAAACTAACTCATCTTGAAGCAGATAAGAATGAGCTCTATATTGAAATAAAGATTGAGAGGGTTCCAGAAAGTAATGGGAAAAGGAGAAAGAAAGGTAGGACTGAAGTCTTCATTGTTAGCTATTCCAAAAGCTAAGTACAGTTGATTCAGAGATGATAAAGTGGAGACAGAAATGGTTTATTTTCTGTTAACGCTATAATAGAATATTCCTAAGTATGTACATTACTATAGTGCATTAGATGCCACAAGAAGAGATTTATTCAGCAGTCACAATTTGTTCTTTCAGTCTACAAAATTAAAGACAGTTACAATGTTATTTTTGGTGGTGTGTTGTATTTGTTTTAAGATGATTCTGGTTCTCTATTCCACAATTTATTTTCCAAAAACCAGCTTCACAAGTACAAGATTAGAGAAGTATGTCTAGATAACAGCTTTTGCTTTAAGGATTTGGAGATTTTCGTGATCAAAATGAGTCAACGGTGTGATACAGTAGCCAAAAAAAAAAGGCTAATGAGAACTTACACAGCATTAAGTGAGGCTGTTTCCAAAATGGGGAAGGTGAAAACTCCATTGTAAATTGCCAAGGTACTTTACCTAGAGCAGGGCTTCTTAAACTTTTCTCGCTAGTGACCCCTTTTGGTATTTTGGCAGTGTTCATTGGTGCTGCGTGGGTGTGATGGCATGTACAGTGCAAAGTGCACGTGTGTTCAGAACAAAGGCTACAGTGAATTTGCATTATGCAGCATAGGCAAGTGGTGCCATAAAAACCTTTGATTTTGAATTAATTTTTCCTCAAGCACTGATCTAGAGTACCTCATTTGAGTATCCACACACACACACACACACACACTTAATAGTGTTTTGTTTTTCCCAATTACATGTAAAGATAGTTTTCGACATTCACCTTTGTAAGATTTTTTTTTTTTTTTTTTGCTTTTTGGAGCGGGGAAGGCAGGGTAATTGGGGTTAAGTGACTTGCCCAAGGTCACATGGCTTGTAAGTGTTAAGTGTCTGAGGCCTGATTTGGACTCAGGTCCTCCCAGCTCCAGAGCTAGCACTCTATTCACTGTGCCACCTTACATGCTCCAACTTTTGTAAGATTTTGAGTTCCAAATTTTTTTCCTCTCTCCCTCTCTCTTCTTTCTCCTCTGTCCCCTGACTAAGACAGCATGCTATCTGATACAGGCTATACATGTTCAATCACATTAAACATATTTCCACATTAGTCATGATGTGAAAGAAGAATCAGAACAAAACGGAAAAAACACAAGAAACAAAACACAAAAAAAGTGAAAATAGTATGCTTTGATTTTCATTCAGGCTTGATAGTTCTTTCTCTGGAGGTAAATAGCATTTTCTATCATGAGTCTTTTGGAGTTGTCTAAGATCACTGTATTGCTGAGAGGAGCCCAGCCTATCAAAGTTAATCTTAGCACAGTGTTGCTGTTACTATACAGAATGTTTTCCTGGTTCTGCTCTCATCTAAGGTATTGTGTAGCAGTTCTAGATATCATATTTTAGGAAGACTGCTGACAGATTTGGATAAAGGTGGCCAGGATGTTGAGAGTACCCCACTCTTTGCTGTTCATTCATATCAGTTGTGTCCAACTCTTCATGACCCCCATTTGGCATTTCTCAGCAAAGATACTGGAGTGGTTTCTAGCTCAGTTTACAGATGAAGAAACTGAGGCAAACAGGATTAAGTGACTTGCTTACGGTCACACAGCTAAGTGTCTGAGATAGAATTTGAACTCAGATCTTTGTGACTCTAGACCTAGCACTCTATTCACTGTGCCACCTAGTAAAGTCAAATTTAAGTGGAAATAGGAGCTACTAAACTACACATTAGGGCCACATATTGAATTAGAAAGTCACTTATTAAGCTTATCTACGTTCTATTGCATTTTTGTTTATTTTGTTAAATGTTTGCCAATTACATTTTAATCTGTCTGAGCTGCACTTTGGGAGTGTTGAGGGCCACATGCAGTCGGTAGGGCTTATATGTATCTGATGCCTTTGCTCTAGACCATGCCACAGGAAGATCAATTAAAGGGACTCAAGATTTCTAGCCTAGACAAGAGAAGACTTAGGGAGAGAAATGATAACTCTTCTGGCATATGAAGAGCTATCATGTGGAAGAGGAATTAAGGAAGGAAGGAAGGAAGGAAGGAAAAAAGCATTTATTAAGTACTTTTTATATGCGAGACATTGTGCTAAGTACTTTTTACAAATATTACCTCCCTTTTTTTTTTTAATTTTATTATAGTTTGCATCATTCATTTCCACAAGATTTTGAGTTACATGTTTTCTCCCCCTCTTTCCCCC
>CM053585.1:439339290-439362728 GCA_028646515.1 Pseudochirops corinnae
AATAAAATTTAAAAAAAAAAAAAGAAAAAAAAATTAGAATTGGGCAACTGGAAGTTAATGACTCCATGAGACACTAAGAAACAATCAGAGGTAAAAGAATTAAAAAAACATAGAAAAAATTGTGAAGTATTGCATTAGAAAGATAATTAACCTAGAAAATAGATCAGGAGAGATCATTTAAGAATTACTGAACTACCTGAAATCAATGCTGAAAGAAAGAGCTAGGATATATTTCAAGAAATTATTGAGGAAAACTGTTCTGATATCCTAAAACCAGAGTGTAAAATGGAAATTGAAAGAATCTACTTATTACCCCCTGAAATAGATCCCAAAATGAAAACTCCCAGGCATATTATAGCCAAATTCCAGAAATCTCAGGTCAAAGAGAAAATACTTCACAAACAGAAAGAGAACATTGAAATACCACAGAGCCACAGTCAGTATCACATAAGATGTAGCAACTACATGATATTCTGGAAGGCAAAAGAGCTGAGATTGAAATAAAGAATAACCTACCCTGCAAAACTGAATATAATCATTCAAAAAAATGGATATCTAATGAAATAATAAAAAATGGAAATCTAATGACTGTCAAACATTCCAGATGAAAAGACCAGAACTGAATAGAAAATCTGACTTCCAAATATAAGACTCAAGAGAAGCATAAAAGGGTAAGCAAAGAAAGAGAAATCATAAGAGACTCAACAATATTAAACAGTTTATCTTTCCATATGTGAAGATGATACATGTAACTTCTAAGACCTTTATCATTATTAAGGCAATTAGAAGGATTCTACATAAAAAGAGGGTACGTGAGTGACTTGATTATGTTGAGGTGGCAAAGAGGGATCCCCTAGGAGAAAGGGGGAAATTATCTCACCTAAAAAGGCATTTGCTTGCTATCAGAAGAGCTTTTACAGTAGAAGGGAAAATGTGTGTGTGGGGGATTGATATTTAACCTTACTCACATCTAAATTACTTTAAAACATATGTGTGAATGTATGTGTGTGTATATGTGTGTACACACACACACACACACACACACACACACACATATATATACATAAATATATATGTGTATGCATATACACACAGACACCCAGTTGATAGTAGAAACTTTTCTTACCCAATAGGGAAGTGGTAGAGGAAGGGGATAAAAGAAAGGGGGACAATAAAAGGGAGGGCAAATGAAAGAAGGCAGTTATCAGAGGCAAAGCAGACTTTAGAGTAGGTACAAGATTAAAAGAGAGAGAAAATAAACAGAAAAAAATATGATTGAGGTAGGTGCACAGTTAGCAATCAAAACTGCATTTAAAAGAGATGAGCTTGCCCATAAAACAGAAGTGGATAGCAGAATGGATTAGAAAACAGAGTCCAACAATATGTTGTTTACAAAAAATACACTAGAAACAGACACACAAAGCAGGAGCAGAATCTATTATGCTTGAGCTGATATAAAAAAGGCAGAGATAGCAATCATGATCTCACATTAAGCAAAAGCAAAAATAGATCTAATTTAAAAAGATAAGCAGGGAAACTGCATCTTGCTAAAAAGGCATCATAGACAATGAAGTAATATCATTACTAAGCACATATACACCAAATGTCATGGCATCCAAATTCCTAAAGGAAAAGTTAAATGAGTTGCAGGAGGAACTAGACAGTAAAACTATACTTGTGGGTGACTTCAACTTTCCCTTCTCAGAACTAAATGCATCTAATCATAAAATAAATAAGAAAAAAGTTAAGGAGGTAACTAGGATCTTAGAAAAATTAAGTATGAGGAACCTCTGGATTAAACTTAATGGTAACAGAAAGAAGTACACCTTTTTCTCAGTTATAAATGGTACCTTCACAAAGACTGACCATGTATTAGAGCATAAAGACCTCATAACCAAATTCAGAAAAGCATAAATACTAAATGAACCCTTCTTAGGCCACAATGCAATAAAAATAACATTCAACAGAGACATGGAAGCATGGATAAAAATTAATTGGAAACTAAATAATCTAATCCTAAAAGAAAAAATAATAGAAATAATCAATAATTTAATTAAAGAAAATGACAACAGTGAGACAACGGTTTCAAATTTTTGGGATGTTGTAATGCCTCACACAAGCTGCTTTCCAGAAGAATGCTACTGTGAACAGCTTTTAAGGTTCTGATTACCCAGTATAGTGAACACTCTATTCCATAACAAATCAGAGCAAAACATTCACAGAAAATCAAGGTACAGCATTCACAATGTTGCAACTTATCACAGATAATCAAAATATAGCATTCACAACAACTTATCACAGAAAATGGCCACATAGTTTCCACCACAGTGGTCACAAAGTTTTGAATAAAGAACAATCATTTAGTAACTCAATCATCCAATCATCTCAATCATTTAATCATCCTTGAGGAGATTCACCTCCTTAAGGGACACAAAGTACAATAGTCAAAGTTCTTCACTCATGGGGCACACTAAGTTACAAACCAATTACTTATTCAATCATTATTCTCTTAGTACAATCATTTAGTCAATCAAGCATTCAGTCAACTCATTCATTCAATCATCCTTCATCATTCATTGTTCAATCATCAGAAAATATACAGACCCTCCACCCCTAAGTCACTAGTAAATTACAATTTCTCAGTCAGTACACAGTATCTAAGTAAAATCTGCTCTCAGCTTGACAAGGAGTGGTCTCTCAGATTCCTTGGATCCCCTTCCATGGTCCCAGATTCTACCTGGATTTACCAAACTGTCACCTGGGTTCAAAGGCAGACAGCTCTCAGGTCCTTGTCTAGCTCTCTGGGCAGTTCCTGCTCCATATTGGAACTCACAGTGTCCAGTCCATCTCAAATCCTTCACAGTCTCTGTTCCTGGGAAGACAAGGCTTAACAAAGCCACCAACAGGTTCATGCAAAGTACTAGCATCACAGTCATGCTTCCTCAGTCTTCTGCAACTCCAGTTGGCCCTGGGAAATGTTCAGCAGCCTCCTCAGCAGCTCTAGCTGGCCCTCAGCTCTGACTGGCCCTGGAAAATCCTAAGTAGTTCCGACTTCAGCTGATTCTCAGAATCAAAATCACTTCATCCACGTTCTCCAAATCAACATCATTCTCTCCAACCTGGGAGAGAGGGCAGGGGTTCCTCTTCAGCCTCTCCAGTGGCAGCAGCTTCTGCCTCCACAAAGCCTGCTCCAAGAAGATCTGACTCTCCCTCTCTGGAGCTTTTCCTTATATACAGTATTGCCCCTCTCTGTTCAGCCCTTTCCTGTTACATCAGCAACAGGGGGTCACGCCTTCTGTTTCTTTAACAGAGATTTGATTAATTACTAAGTGCTAAGTACCTGTTACCTTTGCCAATACAAAGGGATCTTAAAATTCAAATTACATTACTAATACAGATGCAGTCAAAGGAGTACTTAGGGGAAATTTTATATTGCTAAGCACATACATCAGTAGAGGGAGGTGAGCAGATCAATAAAGTGAACATACAACTAAAAAAAAACCTAGAAAAGAACAAACTAAAAAACACAAATTAAAAACCAAAATAGAAATCCTAAAAGAAAAATATCATTGAAGTAATAGATAAAACTGGGAGTCAGTTTTGTGGGGAAAAAAAAAAAATCAAATAAATAAAACATTTGTTAATTGGATTTTTTAAAAGAAATAAGAAAATCAAGGAAGACGGTATTAAAGCAATTATTAGGAATTATTTTGCCAAATTATATGACAGTAAAATTTACAGTAGATGAATATTTACAAAAATGTTGATTGCCTAGATTAATAGAATGGAAGATTGAATACTTAAATATTTAAATATCACTATCTTAGAAAAAGAAATTGAACAAATTATCAATGAGTTTCCCAAGAAAAAAATCCCTAGGACCAGATTTACAAGTGAATTCTACCAAACATTTAAGGAAAAATTTATTCTGATACTATTTAATTTGGGAAAATAGGTAAAGATGGAGTCCTTCCAAACTCCTTTTATGAGATCAATATATAAAAAACAAGGAGAACAAAATCAGCAAAAGAAAACTATAAATCAATTTCCTTAATGAGTATCTTGATGCAAAAATTTTAAATGTAATACTAGCAAGGAGATTACCACAATATATCACAAACATCATACATTATGATCTGGAGCATTTATACCAGAAATGCAGGACTGGTTCAATATTAAGAAAGTTAGCAGCATAACTGACCATATCAGTAATAAAAACACAAAAATCATGTGATTATATCAATAGAGGTAGGAAAAGCCTTTGAAAAAATACAAAATCCATTCCCTGGAATGCATAGGAATCAATGGAGCCTTGCTTAAAATGATAAGTAGTATCTATCTAAAACCATCAGCAAGAATTATCTATAATGAAGATAAACTTGAAACCTTTACAATAAGGTCAGAGATAAAACAATGATGTCAATTATCATCACCATATTGTACAAGAAATACTAGTTCTAGCAATAAGACAAGAAAAAGAAATTGAAGGAATATAATTATGCAACAAGAAAACACAACTATTGGGGCGGCTAGGTGGCACAGTGAATAGAGCACCAGCCCTAGAGTCAGGAGAACCTGAGTTCATATCAGGCCTCAGACACTTAACACTTACTAGCCCTATGACCTTGGGCAAGTCACTTAACACCAACTGCCCTGCCCTCCCCCTTTGAAAAAGTAAAACAAAAACAAAAACACAACTATCACTCTTTACAGATAATAAGATCATATACTCAGAGAATCTAGAGAATTAACCTAAAAACCTAGTTGAAACAATTAACAACTTTATCAAAGCTGTAGGATATCAAATAGATCCACATAAACCATCAGTATTTCTATAGATTACCAATAAAATCCAGAAAGAAGAGATAGAAAGAGAAATTCCACTTAAAATAGCTATGGATAGTATTACTTGGAAGTCCATCTGCCAAGATAAACCAAGGGACTATATGAATGCCCTTACAAGGCACTTTTCACACAAATAAAGACAGATCTAAAGAAGCGGGGAACTATCAATTGCTCTTTGGTAGGCTAAGGTAATGTGTAATAAAAATGACAATTCTGTCTAAGTTAATTTACTTATTCTGTGCCATACCAACCTAACTTCCAAAGAATTCTTTTATAGAGCCAGAAAAAATAATAACAAAATTCATCTGGAAGAACAAAAGGTGAAGAGTATCAAGGTAATCAATGAAAAAAATGTGAAAGAAAACACCCTACAAGTACCAGATGTCAAATTATACTACAAAGTTATAATCAGCAAAACAATCTGGTCCTGGGTTAGAAAAAGAGTGGTAAATCAGTGGTATAGAATAGTAAATGACCATAGTAACCTAGTGTTTGATAAACCAAAAAAGTAAGGTTTTAGAACAAGAACACACTAACAAAAATTCCTGGGAAAATGGGAAAGCAGTTAGGCAGAAAAAAGGCCTACCAACATCTCACGCTGTATACCAAGATAGGTAAGGAATAGATAAATGATTTATGCATAAAGGGTGATAATGTCAGTAAATTACAGGAACATGGGAAAATATGCCTTTTTGATCTATGGATAACAAGACCAAACACGAAATAGAGAGGATCACAGGAAGTAAAACAGATAATTTTGATTATATGAAATTGAAAGGTTTTTGCACAAATGAAACTAATGTACCTCAAATTGGAAGGAAAACAGGAAACTGGGAAAATATACTACAAGTAGCTCTAATAAAGACCTCATTTTTCAACTATATGTAGAACTAAGCCAAATTAATAAAAAAAAAAAATAAGAGCCATTCCCCATTTCACAAATTGTCAAAGCATATGAACAAGTTGTTTTCAGAAGAAGTCAAAGCTATTATTAATAGCCACATGAAAAAAAAAATGCTCTAAAAATCACACCTGATTAAAGAAATGCTAATTAAGATCACTGAGATACCACTTCACACTTATCAGATTGGCTAATACGATGGGGAAAAAAAGAAAATGACAAATTCTGGAGAGGATGTGGAAAAACTGAGACATTGATGCATTGTTGTTGGAATTGTGAACTAGTCCAAACGTTCTGGAGAACAATTTGGAACTACACACAAAAGGCTATAAAAACTGTCCCTTTGATCCAACAATACCACTACTAGGTATCCCAAAAGAGATCAAAAAAGAAAAAAAAGACCTATTTGAACAAAAATACTCATAGCAGTTCTTTTTGTGGGAGCAAAGAACTGGAAACTGAAGGGATGCCCATCAACTGGGGATTGGCTGAGCAAGTAGTGATATATAATTGTGGTAGAATACTATTATGCTATAAGAAGTGATGAGCAGGATGGTATCAGAAAACATTGAGAAGATTTGTATGAACTCATGCAAAGTAAAGTGAGCAGAAACAGAAGAACATTTACACAGTAACATCAATATTTTAAGAATGATTAACTGTGAAAAACTTAGCTATTCTGATTGAGACAATGATCCTAGATAATTTCGAAGGACCTATGTTGAAAAATGCTTTCTACCTTGAGAGAAAGAGAACTGATGAGCTAACTCTGGATGCAGATTGAAGCATACTTTTTAAAAACTTTCTTTAGTTTTCTCCTTTTTTATCTGTGTTTTCTTCAGTAACATGGCTACTATGCAAATGAGTTTTACATGACTACATCAAATTCCTTGCCTTCTCAAGGAAGGGGGAGAGGCAGCATGTAGTGAAAGAATTTGGAACTCAAACATTTTTAAAATGAATGTTAAAATGTTTACATGTAATTGGGAAATATTTAATGATACAAAGAAAATATATTGAAAAATAAGCTTATGTATAATTGGCAAAGGAGAGATAGATTTTGCAAAAACCTCAAGCAAGCATTTTCCTTGTTTCTTTTCTTTTTTTTTCCTTTGTGACAGGTATGGAAAAAAAGGATCTGGGATATACCCCCCGATGTCAGATCAAAGAAGAGTGTTCTAGCATTTTTCTCCTGAAACTTTATCAATGTTCTCTTTGTTTGTTCTGCTGTTTTTTAACTCACCTAAGACAAGCTGTCAGTCCAGAAGAATTACATATAATGGTATATGAAATCCTCCTTCTCTTCAAATACTTTTTAAAGAAAAAAAAACCTTTAAGATTTGACCACTTTAATTTTCTAAGCATTTCTCAAGGTCACTCAATGCAGTTCCTTAGATTGCTTCAGAACTTCATATAAATTTGAGTGCTATTTTAAAAATTGAAATATTGCCTGTAAGAAGGAAAATCATTCTGAAATCTTTTTCATCATTACCCTTGTTTTGACGTTTCTTTTGAAATCTTTGGTTGCTGACATTCTGATAGTACCAAAGAGAGATATGAGCCATCATTAAGGAAACAATAAGTTTTGTTTGCTAAATACTTCTATAACTTAGCATATTTTCCCATTTTTGAAACAATATTTTCCAAGTCTTATTAAAAATCAGTGGAACACTACCAAAATTGAGAGGTTTTATTCTTTTTTTTGTTTGTTTTTCTGAATGAGGTGATGGTCCTTCATCTCCACAAAGATTAAGAATTCTGAATTCCAAAATTTATAAAAAATTCTATTAATTCTTTTTTTTCACTCTAAACCTGCCTATAACTAAAATTGGTGCAGTGGATTGAGCATCAGATTTGTAGTCACCTGAATTAAAATCCTGCATTGGACTTTCTAGCTTTGTGATTCTAGGCAAGTCACTTAACCTGTCTCAGCCTCAATTTATTCAGCTGTAAAATGGGGATAATAATTAACACCTGCCTCAAGAGATTTTTGGGAGAGTCAAATGAGATGACATATGGAAAGTTCTATGCATACCTTGATGGACTATATAAATGCTATTGGGTATTGTTATTGTTTCTTCTTATTATTGTTAATATTAGGGTTTCCTGTCTATCACAATTAACATCATGACCTTTCTGATTGTCCTCTATGGAGGCCTCCCTGCTCTCATAATTGGAAAATGAGTTTTTTTCTCCTTTGATTTTACACAGTACTTTGCATCTCTCTTGTACATGTATCTTATTTTACTTTCTGTTATAATTATTTGGTAACAATAGCCTCCCCACTAAAATGCACAATAGTGAATGGCTGAAGAGGCTAGATTCTATCAGTGTCATGAAAAATTACTATTATTAAAAATAACTATGAGAAATAAAAAGAAATTTGGAAATAGGTAAATAAATAACCAGAAGAAAAAATATACATAGACTGATTCTAGTGAAAGAGCATAGAGAAATGATGGTCACCAGCCCCAGAGGAAACAGAACCGGGCTTGAGCTCTAGCCCTTCCACTTCTTAATTGTGTCACAAATTTGGGGTTTCAGTTTCTGCAAATTTTGTTACCTCACATTAAACTATACTTATAGATAGTATATAAACTATACCTCATGGAAATCTTTGACAGAAAGAACTTGTTATTGTAAAAAGTACATTGTATGTGGAGTCAAACCATCTGAACTCTGCTTCTTATTCCTGTGTGATCATGGGAAAATGATTTCACTTCTCTAGGTGTCTGGTTCCTCATTTGTCAAATGATAGGATTGGACTTGATGGTCACAAAGGCCCATTCTATCTCTAACATTGTAGGAACACAAATCTAAAGTTGACAGGGACCTTAGAGGCTATCAGATCCAATACCCTCATTGGACAGATGAGACAACAGAAGCACAATAAGTAAAGTTATTTGTTGAAGAACAAACCAGTGTTGTAAATGGGATTTGAATCCAGGTCTGCCGATTTCAAAACCACTGTGTTTTTTTCCCCTCCACTGTCCCATATCTTATTTATCTTCCTCCCTCAACACCTACCTAGCAGAGAACTCTGGATAGAGTAGGTCCCTAACAAATGCTGAAATGTATTGGCAATTCTCTCATTCCTGGGAGGTAATTTATCAACATTACTATCTACAAAAAAAAGGATCTTGGAATCTAGAATTATGTTTGTAAGTCATAAATCAAGAAGCTAACTTATTCCCCCAAAGTAAACCGAGCCAACAAACTTCAGAACATAGCTGTAACCTGTTTCACGTAACTAATTCTGTATTGCCTTTTAATTAAAATGTCCTCACTGAACCTAATTCAGTTTGAATGAACCTAATTTCCTGAATGCACAGTCAAAGTATCATTCTTGCTCTTCAGTGTTTACAGGACAGCAGGGAGACATTTTCTATCAAATTCACTTCTTGTTGGAACTTACAGCATTTCTATTTCTATCACCACTTGATTCTCTCATCCTTCTGAAAAGGCTTCAGAACAGCATTCAGTTATGTCAGTGTTAGACACCTTCATTTGCCAATCATGTCCTTCTTCAATTGTTTTACATTCCATGTTTGTTCATTTCCTTTTTAGCTGTGTCCTGGTTGACTTACTAAGACAGTTGGGTGATTATCTTCCTGCAATACGTGTTTGTCACTGCAGTGTTAAATATGCTGCTGCCCAGATCTTTTCCCCTCACACAAGACAGTGCACTATTTATGTCTTTTATGGCCTTTTTAAGTCTTTCCACATGAGGGTGGCTTAGAGTTATTAAGATTTGGGGCACACATTTTAATGATCTCCCAGCTGCTAATCCCTTTCCTCAAAAATTACTTTGTATTTGTTTTCCATGTATTTTCTCTATATTTATATACCAAACATATATGTTGTCTCCCCCAATATAATGAAAGATGTTTAAGATCATTTTTTCCAATTTTGTCTTTTTGTTCCCAGATTCTGGCTTATAAAAGGTGAATAATAGAAGTATTTAGGTAAGTATAGTAGATAGGGTGCTGGTACTAGAGTCAGGAAGACCTGAGTTCAGATCCAACCTCAGTCATTTACTAGTGTGTGATTCTGGCAAGTCATTCAATCACTGTCTGCTCGGTTTCCTCAATTATAAAATAACACCAAAATCACAGAATTGTTGTGAGAATGAAAGGAGTTAATGTTTGTAAAGCACTCTGAAATCCTTAAAGCATTATATACATTATAGCTATAATTATCATTGTTACAGTTGATTTGCAGATTTCAAATCCTATTAATGACTAGCTGGCTAGCAATACCCTATGCTCATATTGTTTTATACTTTTGAAAACATCATCATATATGAATTTCCATTTGGCATTATTTAATGTTTATAACAAAACTGCAAGTTAGGTAGAGTAGTTAATGGTATCATTGTTATCGTTACACAAATGCCAAAATTGAAACTCCTTAAAATTAAAAAGACTTGTCCAAGACTGAAAACACTGACTAAGGGTAGAGCCATCAAAAGCAAAGTGCTAAGTGCTAGCATTAATTTCAGCCTCCCCCCAGAAAAACAAGTACCTACCCCCCAAAGATATTATGCTCTGTTGGACGATATGAAACATCCACAGAGAAGTCAATACAAGATAATTTAAGAAAGGAGGGAACACTAATGACTAGTGAGATCAAAAAAAGCTTCTAAGAGAACTTACAAAAGTTGAGCCTTATAGAAAATTAAGGATTCTAAGAGGTAAAGGCTATGAGAGACTATTCTAGACATAGAGCCCAGTTTTTGTTTGGTTTGGTTTGGTTTGGTTTTGGTTTTGGATTTTTAAGGGAAGGAGGCCAGAGATAGAACAACAGGTAATAGCCACAGCAAGAGGCATAGAGAAGTAGCCTCATGACTAGAGTTGGTAATACAGAGTGATGGGAAACCAGCCTTGATGTAGCCAAAAAAAAAAAAAAAGAACATTAGATAGAGACCTAGCACTCTTCTGGGATAAGCTTCAAGAGGGTGGGAGACTGACTGAACTACAGGTGGAACCCTATGCAAGTATCCCTTAGTCTCATTGCATCTCAGTTTCCCCAACTGTAACATAAAGGGTTGAATTAAATGACCCAATGACTCCCTTCAAGCTATAGATCTATGATCCTCTGGAGAATAAGACCTGTCTAAAAGGAGAATTGGGCTAATTTTAGATGTAATGTTTCCCCCATCAAGGGACTTCTTCTAGTAGAGAAGAGACAAGCAAATATCAGAGATGTTGTGCATGAGATTCCTATTCAATTGATGTGACCAGATGACCTGTGAGGTTTTGTCTAACTGAGATTCTAAAAATCTGTAGAAAGAGATACATGGTAGAGTGACCAAACATGCAGAGGCCATGAAATAAATCTTCAGCTTTTCTTTTGTTCTTATTTTACATGATATAGTCTACATTTACTATTCTATATCACCAAAGTTCAAAAAGCACCATTTTAAAGGAGGGATGATGAATGTCTCTGGAATAGCTTTTGGTTACAGTGACACCTTGTCATTTCCAGGATGATTTTTTTATTGGGTAAAAGAGGTCATTCTCTACCTCATTTCTTGCCTAGCCTTAATCACTTAGTGGGCATTGCTTCAGCCAAACTGAGACCTGTTAGACATTAGCTTAAAAAGGCCCAGGTCTCCCACTACATCCAGAGTCATCTCCAGTCATCCTGATGTGCCACTGGACCCAGATGGCTCAAGGGGATAAAGTAATGCTGGTGACTTTGCACAGCCTTCTCTCACTTAAATTCAATTCATTTGCAAGTCATGGCATCATCTTCCTGATATCATGGTTCTCTTCGAGAACAAAGAACAAACAAAAATCTTGTCATCCTCATCTGGTAATATCAACACTATATTACACTGGTGATATATACATTGAAAAGTATTTTCAATCTTAGTCTTTCCTATGTCATTAATGATGAAATATATAAGAGGAAGAAAAAAATGTGATAACATGCACTATCAAGCATATTAATTGTGAGAGCTTAATTTTCAAATGCTATATTTTTTATTTTAGTTAGAGAATCTACAGTCTTAAAATTTTGCTGCTGTATTGAATAATTTAATAACAACAGGACAGTGTAACACAGTTTCATGGGCAAAAAGCTATTACCAAAGCTACAATAATATATTTTTAAAATCTTATGAATTAGGTTATTAAATATTCCTAAGTTTATATAAAGTACACATCTCAGAAACCTAAGAAAAACAAGTGGCTTATAACAATTCCTATTTTATGTGTACTTAGACCCTGATCAATGGAGCATCCAAGAACAGCAATAAGCCAGGCTGATACTAGCAAAGGTAAAAAGAAAATGGAGGCTAAAACCTAATTTTCACCTGATTTATTCAGATTATAGGGTAGAAGAGAAGGGAGGTGATTGCCTGGAAAATGTGTATAACTGATTATAAAATCAAGAAGGGAAAGGTTAAGATAAACACAAACTTCTTTATCAAATCCAAGAATATTCAAAGTGGGGTTGCCCTTGAACCTTGAAGGAGGGAGTTTATAAATAAATCAAGGAAAATGCAATTTTATCTATCAGGGGATGAAGAAGTAGAGTGCATTTTCTGCCCTGCTGCTTATACTGGGAGAGTTTAGGAGTTCACAGCCCCAGAGCCGGGCTATCCTGAGGGGCTTTCAAGACTTCACTCAATGTAGGCTACCCTAGACCTGACTATGCTCTCTCAGCCTGGCTTTATTCCAATCTGATGCCCACATGTGTACTGACCTCTCCTCTTCCCTTTGCTATCTTTTGCTCTGAGATAACCATAACCATATGGTTATAACCATATAACCATAGCCAACTCAATATAACAATTGGTACTTGAAAAAAAGGCATCTTCATTAAATGCTCTCTTGCTCTGTGCATCGTCACAGTGACTTCCCCGAGCATCCTCCCCTAGCTACCATTCCCAAAAGTTGTTTCCCTTATTAGGATAGAAGCTCCTGGATGACAGGACTATATAGCTTAGTACTTTGCCTCACATATAATAAACATTTAATAAATGCTTTTTGATTCATTACTTAATTACTCTGAGAAGTAAAGGCAGAAAATGTTCTAGGAAGATTTAGCCATATTCATTAATAATATGATAAGCTAGTAAAAGGAAATTAGAGATGGTTAATTTACATTGCAAACTTTTTCAGGTTAACAACCATGTGGACAAATACTATTTTTTTTTGTAGAACCATATCAAGGCTATCTGACAGCAGGGTGGGAGATGTAAATTAAAAAAAAAAAGATGGACTGTACATGTGAGTAGATTCAGAGATAACAGATAGAGAGCATGATGTTAAGAAGAAAATGAGAGAGGGCTGTAGCACACTGGGTGAACTGCCACCACAACCACCACTTTTCCTACTCTCCATGGTGAACTTTTGAGAGAATGTGAGCAAAAGTGACTGAATATGCAGGAATGGATTGACTGTTATCTGCATTGTTGGGGAGAACATTCAACTTGATAAAATCATAGCTATATTTTAATATTTGAGTACTGGAATTTCATGTGCATTATTTTATTACTATGATAAGTCAAGAAGACATGATTCATTGGCATGGATATTTCCTCTGTCAAGATGTAGAACACAACTCCTTTATTTCTTGGTAAATGCTTTTGATGAGTTGCTATGGTCTACATATACATGTGTGTGTGTGTGTGTATGTGTGTGTGTGATATCTATCAATTGAAAGGTGGATGGCTAGCCAGTCACAGATCAGAATGCACAAAGGTTCATTGAGTTTACCTAGCATGGGAAATTGCATAGCCATGGACCACAGTCCATCTATGACTTAATAGGTAAGTTTTAAGGAATTGTTATGAGGCACACAACTGTTAAGTGAATTTCCTAGGGGTCATGCAGTTAAGTGTCAGAGATAGAATTTGAATGCCCTATATCATGCTGCCTCTATGCCAATCACAAAATCTCTGAAAAATAAGTTTTATTGAAAACAAAATTCCAAATCCATTTCATTAAAATGTTATCTCTATAAAAAGAAATACTTTGCTTCATATAACAAAATGCAAAAACAATAAATAGTTCACCTAAATCTTCCATAGAGACTAAAGAAATCAGAAATTAAATGGCTATTTGAGGCAATCCCACTAGGTCAATTATTTAAAATTAATAACCAAAATTTCACATAATCATTCAAGGTACAACATTAACTCTGTTATAACGCTAGTACCAATGGTTGAGGTAATACTTGCTGTAGACAATTTCTATACTATAGTGAGAGAGATACTGTATGTACAATGAGGGTTCCATGTGACAAAACTCATAGATCATCAGAGCAAAGCACTCAATAATCAAAGTTTTTCACTGTTTCTCCAAAGTAACTCTTAATGAAATGAGTGACTTCAAAAACAAAGCAAAAATGACTGATGAAAGAAGTCAGAAATTTGAGGAAAAGATTTTAAAGAAAACATTCGGAAAAACAAGTTGACTGACTTGTTCTTTATTCATGCTTTCACTCTCCCCCTTTTATTGTTTTTTTTTCCTTCTTATGTCATTTGATACATGAAAGTACTGGTGGGTGGAGTGGGGAGGTTTGATAAGTCACAACAAAGATGGCTTTGTATGTTTTCATTTTTTGTTCAAGTCTCATATCAGTGTTTAAAGCTTCCTAAAATTCCAGAAGGAGAATACTCATCCATCCACTAGTTTTGATGAGTGGAAAACTTTTCTTGATCATTGAAATAATTTCAAATTTTTTAATCACTTTATGTGGCATAGGAATAAATTATGAGGATTGTCTCAATAGATTTACCTTCTTCATTATGTGTTTCTGGAACACATCTTGGTACTCCTGATTATACCCACTTGGCATAACAATAAATAATTTTCATTTCTTTCTTGGTGTTATACAAGTGTTAAATATTGTAGAATGTTACTGTAATTCCCTTGTGTCAATGCTGAGCAAAGCTGGGCACTCAGTACTACTTTAATCGTTCTCTATAAATTAATTCCACTGTTCCCTTAATGATATTCAGTATTTATTTGCTCCTCCCAGGATCCTTTATTTCTTTTTTCTAACCCATTCTCATACAAAGTTGTCTACTCCTGAGCCAGTTTCTCAACTATTAATGGCAATAATGGAGAGGATACAGCAATCAATTCCACACCTGCTCCCAAAATGACTTTATGTTTTGCCTTTCCTAATTTTTCCTAAAAATTCAGTCTTTCCCAAATTGAATTTCTGACAAACACCTGCTGCCCATTATCCATTGTTTTGGTTTTAAATACAATTTCATTTTACTTTGAGCTTCATGTTTTGGGGTTTTTAACTCCAACACACCTATAGGATTACACAGATTTTTCTTCTCTACTGGTTTTGGTTCTTTTCCACTTAGCAAATACTAATTATTTTCCAGTGCTCTGAGCAGTGCTGAAATTGATCGGATGTTTGCATTTGATGACAACATCAGTTACACATGATGCCAAATACATTTTCTCAAATTTTAACTATCAGCTGGAGAACAGTTCTGGAAACAATGTTGGTTTACTAAGGCATTATTTTTGAAAGGTACACAAAACCAATTTTTGCCTTCTCTTCCAGTATCTCACGACCTTCTGGGGAGCACTTTAATTTCTTTTGTACATGAGAAAAGATAAAGTCTAATGGTTTTTAATGTAAAATGTATCTTTTAAAAAGCTTTTCTAATACATTTTTAAAAGGAAAGGGATAGCTACTAAACCAATTCTGGGGGATACAGGACAAATAGAAAGGGTTAGGGGACTTGTCACAAATCACACTGCTAAATATCAATAAGAGTTATAACCGGAACTGGAATTCATGATCTCAATCTTATCTCAAGGTTCCTTTCTATGATGAAATACTATGCACATTTTTCCTACCTTCAGAAGAAAAATAGAATATGGATTCAAAATAAGACAATGGTCAATTCTGGATTGTCTCTAATAAAGTGGTAAGAAAATGAAACTAATTCTAATTTTTTATATATATATGTATATATATATATATATATATATACATACACACATATACACATATATGTGTGTGTATGTGTGGTGCTAATATATATGTGGGGTGCTAAATAAATATTTATTGATAATAAATAAATGACATAAATTCAATTCCCAAGTATAGGGACAGCATGGTAGTCAAAAGATTCCCAAGATCTGGAGAGAGAAACTTGCATTCAAGTCCCAGTTTGTTTATTTGTGTAGCTGGAATGAATCACTTGTTCTTTTAACTTTAGTTTCCTTGTCAGTAAAATGCAGGTGTTGCTCTAGATTGATCCATAAGGTCCCTTCTACCTCTAAACTCTTAAGTTATACCTACAAATGTAAGAAAACAACGATTTTTTTAAAATAATGCCAAAGAGTGAAAAAAAATTTTTAATCACTTTATGTGGCATAGGAATAAATTATGAGGATTGTCTCAATAGATTTACCTTCTTCATTATATTTTGCCCAAACTAATATCAAAATCAGTTTACGTTCCTTCAATGAATACCAAGGAAAGTGATCTAATTATCCATTCCTCACAGCAAAGAGAAGCAAACTTGGGATTTAGTAATTGTCATGCATCATAGGAACGTAAATTTTGGAGCTAGACAGACCTCAGGTCATCCTGTCCAACTTCTTCAATTTATAGATGAAGAAACTGAGGCCATGGAAAATGAAGTAAATTGCTCAGACTTCTAGGTAGTAAATGGTATAATCCACAAAATGGATAATTCTCAAGGAGGGAAATGAAGTTTGACTTTACAGAGAAAACTCAGAAATTCTGATCTTAAATAATAGTTTCAACATTCTTCCTCATCAAATTTTTTGTAGAAGTAAAAAAAAAAAAGTTGATGTACTGAGTTGCATTGTCTAGCTACACTCCTCAGAAGCTGGTGCTCAGATGGAAAGAAAATAGGGACAATGGATCTGGATTTTTTTTAAATGAGATAGTTTCATACATTTTCAGAAGTACAAGAAACTTTGGAGGCCATTTAGTGTAACCTATACCTGAACAAGAATTTCCTCTATTGTGTTCCCATCAAGAGATCACTTAGCTTTCGCTTGAATACCTCCAATAAGGGAGAATCCACCACTTCTTAAGGCAGTTCATTCTACTTTTAGATAGCTTTAATTTTTTCAGAAAAATTCCCCTTATAACAAGAAGTGTCGGGGTATGGGGTGTATTCTTTGCTTATTGTCTGAATCAAAAACAGCTAAGAACTACTTGTCATTATTGAACCCACCCACCCCCAAGTAGGAGGATACAGAGCCCATAGAGCTGAATCTGTTCTGTGTACAGACCACTAAGGAATTGGCTTGGTTTTTCCAGTCTAATTAATGATGAAAAAAATGCAAGGAGTTTCCAAATAGAAGTTGGAGTAAGTAACCTAGGCCCAACACAGCACTTGGAATCCCCAAGACTCTTCTGCTGGGAGTATTTTCCCGATTTCTATATATCTCTATTCCCAAGGAGATTCCCTAGAGTCAAGGCTACAGTAGCTATGGTACCTCAATGAGGCACAGGGTATGCTGAGTTCCATTCCTCACTAAAAACAGTCCAATATTGGGCAATATAGAGGGTTTCCTCAGGGTTCTCACTGAGACTTTTAACAACCCCATTAATTCAATTTAATTCAACAAACATTTGAAGCATCTACTATGTGCAAAGATATATTCTAGGCAATAGAGTATACAAATGTGTGTGTGTTGTGTATGTGTGTATGTAAAGGGAAAGACAGTAATTTTTACATCCCACCTACAACCTAATTATTTCTTACCATTGAGATGAAACTACTAGCTCTTATTTCCCAACTATGGCAGACTCAAAAGAGTCTACAAATTTTATGGACTTGGTTTTGGCCCAGAAATACTAAGGACCTCCAGAGAAGTTAATGTTTCACCAATAGATATTTACTTTGGTTTAAACCAATGACATAGGAGAATCTATATGTCAAAGTTGGAAAATATCATTATGTACTGAACCTAAATAGATCCTATTCCATTGTCATACCAGTACGAGGATCTGTGAACTATTGTTTCATAACATAATCATAATGCAATACCAGAGAATGATTACCTTCAGTTCCTAGTACTGCTAGACACAATGCTTAGGACATTGGATGCAACGACCCAGCACTAACTACTGTCCAGCTTTCAGTCCAAAGCTCCCTTCCCAAGGGATATGCATACAGCAGTCAAGGTGGTGAAGTCATCCTTACCAACCAGTTCTATTCACTGACCAAACCTGGGGAAATTCAGAAGAATCTGTTCATCTAGCCCTCTACTTTTCCCGCTGCAACCCTTGTGTGATGTGCTTTTATATCTTTTATTTTAAAGGGAGAAGGGGAATACTTCTTTTCCTAATCACTAGTATTGTCATCCAGGAATGGTACTCTTGGTCCTTTGTAAAAGACCTAAGGATCAGTTTGCAAGGTAATTACATTCATCAGATTGTATCCTTTGCAGGACATACAACCTAGGACAGCTATTAAGAGGCAACAACAACCCTTCAGGATTTCAGAAATCTCACAAATTTAATGTACTCATATCTTCTGGATCAGAGGGTTTATATTTATCTCAACGACATCCTCATGAACTCCCAGGATGCTGCCTAACATGACAAATTGGTCCAAGCCTCCTTCAAGCATTTGTGCCAACACCAACTATTTGCCAGTTTGGAAAAATGCCAGTCTGAGAAGAAGGTATTTTGGAGTCATACAATAGACCAACAAGAGCCCCTATGTTCCATGTAAGTTAGTGGCCATATTTTAGAAAAGGACCCACCTCATACTTGCAAAAGAGCTCTAATGAGTTCTCAGATGCACATTCCTATTGCTTTGTTCTCATGTTCTCTACCTTGATGCCTTTCTGACTGATCTAATGAAGCATACTGAGGTTTTCCAGGGGATATGAGAGCTGGAAGGCATATCTGCGACCTTAAGAAATGGTTCACTTTAGATCCTTTTTTGATAGGCTTGAATGCAGAGAAATGGCTCGTTGTGGAGACTAACATATCCAACATAAACCTGAGGAGATTCTTTCATGGCCATGGCTATATTCCCCAACCATTCAAGTACTTCCCAGCCCTGTAAGCAGTTCTCTTAGAATTTGACTGATGTAGGAGAGACCTAAATCATCTAATCAAAGAAAATGTTTGTAATCATAGTCACTTTTGAGGCTGATACTCAGACTGAGTTGTTTTCTCTTCAAATGGACATACAGCCTATGCCTTAAGAAGGATCAGTGTCAGATGGGTTCCTATACTTAACTCTTATATACGTCTCTTTTGAAGAAAGTCTATGGAAAATTGTATCTTTGCAATGACATCTGAGACATAGACCATGATGGCATATCCAATATCTCATACAAAGTTGCTGTGACCTTTGATGACCACAAATAACATCACCATCAACAAATATTTCCAATCACATGAAATATGTACTCAGGCCAGGCCAAGAGCACAGTAGGGTGTCTAGGAGATTTGCCTGCCAATTTGTCACCATCCTTGAGTGGTAATAACATTAAGATTTCATCATAGAATTGACTCCTTCACAGTGATACAATGTTATCTTGATAGTAGTAGCTATCATGATCAAAATGGCTTGCTTCCTCTCCTGTAATGAAACTCCTACTCCAGACCAAAGTACCTCCACTGGTTCCTGAGGGATATCTTGGTAGATAGAGTGAACTTTACATTCAGGAAACCTGGGGTCAAGTACTACTTCTGTCATATATTGGTTATATAATTCTGGGTAATTCTCTAAGACCAAATATTCTAGACCATAAATTGCCGTTAATTTGCACTGCTTGAAGACATTTCCTCACCTGAGTTCCCTATGATGATAAAATCACAGGTCTGGACAAAAAAACAAAAACCAAACCAAAACAAACAAAATTCCATTATGTACCATTATGGTCAATAGTCAATAACTTCATAGAGGAAACTGAGTTTATCCAGGACACCTTGCAGGAGACTCTACACACAGCCAAAGGATTTAATTCATGAGAAGGGGAATTAGCTTTAACCCCAGAGTAGGCGGCAAAGTCTGGCAATGCTTTTATAACAATGGCAGAAAAACTCAGAAACTTATGGAAAATGTAATAAGACCCTTTCTCATGACTATAGCAGTAAATCCTATAGCTTATGGGCTGGGGTGATCCTCCTTACTCCCCATCTACTCCATGTTTCATCAGTCTTGCTTGTGATTGTGATTCTACACCTTGACCTTGAACTGAATCTTCTGAATTACTGCCAATTGCCACTAACAGTGGATGGAAAAGGAGAATATATTGCTCAGGAGATCTTTGACTTATGGAGATAGCAGAGCTGTGGACATTATCAGGTGGAATTGGAAAGGCACAAGTTTAAAGTAAGGACATAGTTTTCAGAAGGCAATGAGTAAGCAGCCCAAATTAATAAGGACCTTCTATCAAAAGCTATTCAACCAAGAAAGATCTTTAATATATTCCAGGAAGAAAGATGATACCTAAACCCATAGCTCAGTGGTTTGGTGAATCAGAAGGAGGGACATAGCAAATAACATAAAAGATACAAGTTTGGGGGAGCTGGGTTGAATCAGAAAGTCAATATTTCCATCAGACTCTGAATTTGGTTTTCTGATCTAGGACTGGGCTCTCTGCCATAATCTTTTAACTAGTTTTCAGGCTTCTGTTAGCATCGTCTTAGGAAAAAAAAGCAAAACCCAACTGGTCATTTTAGTTTATACTAACATTAATAATCTGAATTAAGACCCACCCTTATTGGAGCTGGGACTGGGGGAATGTTTTTCTCCACTCAAGTGTATAACCAATTATTGACATGTGATGGAACTTTCTCTGGAGAAGATACAAGAAGACAATTCAGGAAGAAGAAACATCTCAAACTCCCAGATCTAGCTTTGAGTATGATTACATCTCTGTTCTAACCCTCATCCACCTTGCACATGCTTACTTTCTCTAATTTGTGTGAAGACATCAATGAACTCCTGCTCCCCAATAACCCTGCCAATCATCATTCTCTATCTTCTTTGATTGCTTATGGGGCTTAGATGAGATGAATGTCACCAACTCTATTCCTTCCAATTAAATGGACCATCTAATTGGATCCCACTTTGCAGATGAGAAAATTCAAACTGAAGAGAAGATATAACTAGCATATGGTCTCATAGTAAAAGCTCAATAAGGGATTTTTCATTTATTCATTTATTCATCCTCCTATCTCTTACCTCAGAGATATCCCTTTCTCTTCTATAATCTTTTTGGTCCATTCTAATTCCCTCTTGCTCTTTCTATTCCCTTCCATTTTCATCCTTCTGCTCAAAAGGAAACATTATACATTCATAAAGCTAACAAAATGGGGATGAGGTGAATTAAGAAGGAATTTCTTTTAAAAATTCCTTATAATAGGTCAGAATTTTAGATTGAAATCCTCTGTGAAGCTAAAGGCAACAATCTTCTTTTAGTTTGAACTAAATCTAAATCAATGCCATAAAGATGTACAATTCTACCTTCATGGTCTAGGTCAAATTATCAATTGTCCTTGACAGTGCACATGAGGGAATTTGATTATGAAGTGCCAAAGTACTGAAGTTGAACATTTTAAAGATGGGGCAGAAATTGAGGAGACACAAATGCAGATAAAATTCTGTGTTTCTTTTGCCATGCAATTAATTTTTTTCCACCTGTTGCACAATTACTCCCACCCCAGTACCCACTGTGTATCAGGGCTGAGAGTGTTGAGCCTTCTGACAACTTAAGCTGATAAAAGTATAGCGAGATGATCTCTGTGGTAGTCACAGAGGAGGAAGGCTGGAGTGGGCGGCAGAAGAAACGGTTGTCGGCTGTGGCAAAGTTGTCACTTCCAGTGACGATCCCAGTGACAATAAGTAGCAGGCTGGGTAGAGCTGCCATATGTGATTTCAATGACAGAACAGAAAAGAAGGCAGGGGCCATATGAGAAAAAAGCAAAAGGCAGACTCAAATTACTGCAGAAACAGTTCAGTGGAATGGCCTTTGACAATGAAAAGAATGTAATGAGCAGATTCAGATACAAAGTGAAATATCTCATTTAATGAAAATTTTTCCTTGTTGCTCAATAGTTGCATTACCAATTAATATGATCACTTAGCAAGTTAGGAAAAAGAACACAAGGTTTTACAGTGAAATTTTAGTGTCTTTGTGAACAGGGTCTTATACTAATTTTGTATTCTCCCAAGGTGCCTAGCACTGCCCTGGATATATAGTAGATGATTTGAGTGCAGAGGGAGAAGTGAATAAAAACAAGTAGGTGGAAAGTCTATGAACACATTCTACAAATGCAGATCAGAGTTAATTTACCTAAGTTACCATCATTATAATAAAGGGTAGCAATATATATATATATATAGGGATAGGACATAGAACTGTGATTTCATTTGTATGGAGAACTCCCAGAAGAGGAAACTCTCTCTACCAATAAAAGCTGGTACCTCATTGTTACAGTTTAACATCTTAGAAAGTTGCCTAAAGCATTGAGATATTAAGTGACTTGTGTAGGATCATGCAGAAATTATGTGAGTGATGAGGTATTTAAACTCAAGGCTTCCTGATCTCTAGGCCACCTCTCGATGTTCTAAGCTACCGCTCACAATTATGATAAAATGATGAGAAGAAAAAGAAAAAAACACGTGAAATTCAACAACTAACAATAATTTGCAAATACTCATTTACATTCTCATCTACCATACCTATAAAAAAGAAATTATCCAACACAATAACAAAATCTTTGGATTAGAAGCTATCTCAGGCAACTAGATGGCATAGTGGATACATCACTAGGCTTAGAGTGAGAAAGACCTGAGTTCAAATCCACCTCTGACATTTATAACCTGTATGATATTGGGCAAGTCACTTTGTTTTTCTCTGCCTAAGTATCCTCAGCTGTAGCACCTACCTCCCAGGGTTGTTGTGAGGATCAAATGAAATAATAATTGTAAAGTGTTTAGCACAATGCCTGGCATGTATGTAGTAGGTGCTTCATAAATGCTCATTTTGTTCTTTCCAATCTTGTTTAACACACACCTGACAAGAATCCCCTCTACAAAATGCTCCAAAAGTGGGCAGCTGTCTTTCACTTAAAGACTTCTACTTGAGAGGATCTCCTACCTCCCAAGACAACCCATCCTGCTTTTGGACAATTCTAATTGCTATGAAGTTTTACTTACATTAAGCTAAAATGTGTCTCTCTGCATCTTTTATTCTCTGCTACTCTTTCTGTTTTCTGGGGCTAGAACATATCTAATTGCAGCTAGATGGTAGAATGGATGGAGGACTGGGCCTAGTCTCAGAAAGAGCTGAGTTCAAATCTAGCCTCAAATACTTGCTACTTGTGTGACACCAAACTAGCCACTTAACCTCTGTCTGCCTTAGTTTCCTCAGCTATAAGATGGGAATAATAATAGCACCTGCCCCCCAGGGTTGTTGTGAAGATCAAGGGAGGTAATAGGGGGGCGGAGCCAAGATGGCGGCATAGCAGCAGCAACATATCGCAGCTCTCACATAGCCACCCCAAAATACCCATGGAATAGGACTCTGGACCAATCCTAGAACTTCAAAACACACACAAAGATACTTCCCACTAAAGTCAGCTCGGCTACGAGGAACCATATCAGCACAGAGAACCAAAACCAGCCTGGCCTGAAGCCCCGGCTGTGCCCCGGGGACGGCTGGGCGGGAGGTGCAGAAAAGCCTCTGAGGTGAGC